>NMRB01000576.1:93488-106805 GCA_002633025.1 Notospermus geniculatus
TCAGAAATCGCAGAAGCCAATCAGAAAATACCTTGCTTTAATATGGTGTAATAGGCGGGAAATTTGAATTCACTTGTGGAGTCTAATGAATGACTAGAGGCCTTTCACAGCAGGTAATGTGTAGAGATGCAGTCAGTCCTGTTTCTGTGATGGAAATGTTGGACACCGAATACATTAGACTTGTCATCCATCCAGAGTATTAATGTAATTCATTATTGCGATTTATACGTGTAGTAGTATCGGAATAAAATAAATTTAACTCTGTAGTGTTACTTTATTCCTGATATGCCTACCAAAAAGCCCTATTGAATTTTCCTTCTTTCATGTCTTTAAAACCATCTTGCAGTTCAATTTGTCTTTTTCCTTAAAATTTTATTTTTATTTTCACCACCTACAATTTGTTCTCGACACAACTGTGAAAATTTAAACAAATTGTCAATTGGATGGACTTTTATTTTTATTTTTATTCCTCCCTCCTACATTCCATTTCTGGCAGACCTGCCCGCTATGCAAGAAAAGAAATTGGCGTGGCCTTAATTGAAAATAAAAGTCTTTTCCTACCACATGAGACTTGCCTGACGAGTCAGTTCCCCGAAATAGGTGAGATACAGAGGTCCAAAGATGGGTTATTTCGGCTTGTTTTTCGGCATTTCGTGCAGCCCCCTTCCCGACCGATCAGTTTACTTGCTTGCCGTAAGATGGCACTCTAACGAGATCGCCAGCTCTCATTGGTTGTGTTACGAGGCTTCACTCCAAATATGGAAAAAGCTGATCGCCAGCGCCATCTGCTCAGAGGACATGAACTATATCGCCCGGGAAGGATGGTGTACGCAAGGAGAAATGGGGCTTGAAGTGGTCACTTTTCGGGCGCTATATCTCAATTAGTACTTGGAATTGAAAGCTGTAACAAATGTCATTGTTTAGAAAAAAACCCTCATCTTTCCATATTGCTAGAGAAATTAGTAATCGGTTCAATGGTTCGGCCACAACGTGCTGTTGAACATGCCGAAAATTGGTGATTTTCGAGTTGTATATTTTTGGTGTTATATATTTTTGCCGTGTCTTAATAGCCCCGGCATTGCCCCTTCAAGATCGCTGGGGCTAATAAGCACGCGGATTTCAGACACGGATCTATTTAGACTCGGTGATTTATGTAGTGTAACCACAGCTATAACTTGTCGTTTAAAGTAAAATTGACGTGCACGCCAATCACCGATAACCAAAGTCATCCTCCATAAATTTTGCAAAATTTTGACCCCAACCGGTGTCTTCTTCAGGCTGGCACTTTCAAGTCAAGCTGCCAGTGTGATTTACTGACTTCATGTCATCGATGTAGCGTCTTCCCTGATTTAGATGACGATTCAGATTGACTCTGACCATCTTATGGCTTCCACACCTCACAGTGGCGGACATATTAATTTCGCAGGATTTCTTTCCTCTTATAGAAGTCTCCAATTTTCAAATTCCAGGTGCAGTTTTGCAAATATCACTGAATGGGTCTCACTCAAAGTTCGCCACCACAGAAAGTCCAGAATTAACCTATTTGCATTATTAACCGAATTTTGTCTCAAGGACGGAGAAACATGCTGACTCTGGCATGTCATTGAACGAATATACATGTAACATTTCTAGTTTGCAATCTGTGTGAAAACCTGTCTTTGAGACCAGCACGAGGGCCAAGGACTTGAAGGAGAACTGCACACTTGGGATTCGACTTCAGAAGTGATTTTATTCAGTTTGCCTTCACATAGTCACACAATACAAAACACATGGTCGCACACAACAAGGTTAGGCCTACTCAATATGTAATTATGATTCAACCCAAACAGTCCTAGCCATACCAGAGATGTCACATTTCACAGAAACTATTCAATAGTCATTTTTGCCATGTTTACACCTCATTCAGTTCACATACCATAAAGTCTAATCAGTTTCCACATTCTCCGCCCCACAACGGAGTTGCTGAGCAATTTTCTCTCTAGTTGCTGCAACCGTAGATCGCTTACTGCGTCTCAAATGAACCTCGTCAACAGGCTCACTCTGAGACTCATCAGAACGTGTAGGCCTAGTAACACAATCAACTTCAAGAGGGTACAACTTCGATATTGCTCTACTTGTGGTGTGATTACCATCATATTTTACAACGGCCGCACGCACTCGGGAATCTGCACCACGTATCAATTCGAGGATAACGCCTAATTTCCATCTTGTTCTCGGTATCTTGTCATCCTCAATGATAACTACATCACCTACACAAACTGTATCCTCACTAGAACTGTGTCTCCGTGTTTGATAACTGTGCCTCTCACGTAAAGCACTCAGATACTCATCCCGAAATCTTGACACAAAATGATTGTACAACCGTACACGCCTCGCCTCAGCACGAGTTAGACCAGAATGATCACTTTGAAACTCGGGGTCTGATTCAACTACGTGCTGTGGCAAAGAATGAGTATCATGACCGTACAACAACATAGATGGGGTGATCGGCTGTGGATCATCCAAGTCCCCTGACACATATGTCAGAGGTCGGTTATTCAACACTGACTGAATTTCCTTTACTAAAGGGCATCGCACACTGGCGATTTTTTCGAGCGATTTTGTAGGCGACCGGCCTTGCGACCACAGAAGCGACTGAACATTTTTCAGATTTTTTAGTTTTTGTTGACTTGTTTGCGACAAATGCTTCTTTGGAAGATCAGTGATGTCGTGGATGACATCATTGATCGACCGCAAAGGTAATTACGTCAGGCGACGTAGTAGTCGCATCGGTAGTCGCCCCCATTTTAGTCGCCAGTGTGCGGAGCCCTTAAGGTGTACATGCGATCGTACGAGATAAGCGATCTCCCAAGTGTCTTTCGGATAACAGTTTTCATGACGCGAATGAGGCGCTCCCAAGAGCCACCCCACCATGGACTTAAGGCTGGTATGTAGCGAAACTTAATCCGCTTGTCCACAAGATACTTCTGAACCGGATCACTTGCGACAACTTCCAACAACTTCTGAATCTCATCGTTGCCGCATTTAAAATTGCTCGCGTTATCCGAAAGACACTGGTCAGGGACCGAGTAAGTCGCACAGTGTCGCCTGAATGCAAGGATAAATGAATCAGCTGTCAGATCATTCACCAGTTCGAGATTCACCGCTCGTGTTCCTAAACACGTGATTAAACAAATGTACACTTTCCTCAGTTCTGTCATGTCTTTCACCAACAGAGATCCTGTGAAGTCCAGTCCTATGAAACGGAACGGTTTTGACGCGTCAACTCGCCACTCAGGTAAATCTGGACTTGGAGGCAACAAATATGCAGTCCCTGTTAAGGGCCGGTTTGACGGGCGTTTTTATCGCGCCGATTTTAACGCTGTTGGCGATATCGCATTCAAAACGCCCGTCAAAATGCCAAAAACGCCAACAGCGGGTGGCATCGCCAGCGAGAGAAAAAAGCCATGGTAAAACCCGCCGGCGGGAAATCGCTGTAACGCTTCGGCGATAAAATATCTGGTGAAAACATCAATCGCAGCGAGATGCGATATCGCTCTTCAGATCGCCAGTAAAAATGACCGAAAAGCCACGAGCGATGCCTATCGCTGTAGCGGCGAAAAAGCCATGTCTTTACATGGCTATTTTGTCGCAAGGGATGAAGAATCACCCGTGAAAAGTGAAATCGGCGATAACCAGCTCGTGAAAACAGTCGATCGACCTACGGTGCGATATCCGTTTTTACTGAGCGCTAAAAAAGTGGCGATTATCGCAGCGATAAAAACGCCCGTCAAACCGGCCCTTTATGCGCTTACACACGACACAGTTACGTAAGGTCAACCGGACCTCAGCGCGAGTGGCAGGAATCCAATACTTCTTTCTCACCGCCACGACAGTTGATCCAAGCCCAGCATGCATGACGTGCTCATGCGCCCTCCGAATCACCAAACGTGTCAACCAACATTTCCGAGGTAGTAACACTGGCATACGAGCGTTCTCGTCCAGAATCAATGCATTGCCTAATCGTCCAGCACCACGTAGTATGCCATTGTCATCTAATACCACGTTCAACTGCTTCACAATAGAAGGTCCTTTCGTCTTCTTGTCACCTTTCAAGAATGCGAGTGCTTCCGCAAAATGCCTAGCCTGTACAGACTTCACCCTAAGGCCCGTATGCACCAACATCAGATTAGCCCCAATTCGGCTTAAGTCCAACTTAAGCTTGAGCTTAAATTTTGATCCCATTGCACCAATCATAGTTGATCCAGAAGTTGGGCTTAAGCTCTTGCAAATATTAAACCACCCAAGGGGTAGGTTTAAGTTATGGATTAAGGCTGTTCGCTCATCTGACAGTGAACTTCCGGGTTGGAAACATGGAGTTTCTTGACTAGCGTGACGAAATGGACATGGTGGATTGGCCAGGACGGGTTGTTGAGGAGAAATTTTAAAAAATGGTACAGGTTTACCAAGGTCAATGCTTGTGGATTCTGGTCTAACTGAATATGAGATTGCTCCATCATCTGATCGCAACAATCCAATCTCAGCAATCAACAGATTATTGCAGGTTTCACGTGCCATTGCAAGACACCAAGTTGGGCTTAAGCTCTTGCAAAGTTTAAACCACCCAAGGGGTAGGTTTAAGTTATGGATTAAGGCTGTTCGCTCATCTGACAGTGAACTTCCGTGTTGGAAACATGGAGTTTCTTGACTAGCGTGACGAAATGGACATGGTGGATTGCCAGGACGGGTTGTTGAGGAGAAATTTAAAAAAACGGTACAGGTTTACCAAGGTCAATGCTTGTGGATTCTGGTCTAATTGAATATGAGATTGCTCCATCATCTGAACGCAACAATCCAATCTCAGCAATCAACAGATTATTGCAGGTTTCACGTGCCATTGCAAGACACCAACAACCTTAGATAAGCCATAACTTAAGCTCGAGCTCAAATTGGATCACAAGTGTCCCGTAGGCTATTGTATGTGTATCGCAGACAAAAGCCTGCACAATAAAATCATGCAATCAGCATTTGGAAGACCTCAGACTTCAGGCTGAAGCTATAGTTCAGCTCATCTAAAGCTTATCTTTGGCTCAAATGTGTTGCGGATCAAGTTGGGATTAGCCGAATAAGAGCTTAAGTTATGGATCAGTTGAGCTGTAGCTTAAACCCAAATTCGGATCAGTTGGTGCATACGGGCTCTAATGTTCAGATGGAATATACCGGACGGTTACTTCTTCACATACATGTAGCACCCCCGAAGGGGCTTGACGCTAGCCAACGCTCACAACGCCAATTTAAGCCTTCTTCACATACATGTAGCACTCCCGGAGGGGCTTGACGCTAGCCAACGCTCACAACGCCAATTTAAGCTCTCCCACTGGCACCCCGCCGCCGGGGCCTGCTGCTAGCACTGCTCACAACAGCAGTTTAAGCCTAAACCACACCGACAAAGGCATATGCAAACCATGCACAGTGCACAGCGCGAAAGCAAAACAAAAGCGGACAATAGAAAATACACTGCAAGCGAGGTTCCAAACCGAGACCATTCCGCACGGGAGCGAAATACCGAATGAACAGCCTGACTGAGTACCCTGAATTTATAGGGGCGCTCGCCGATAGAGGACGCTGAGGGTGCGTAAGTGACTTTAATTGATCAAACTGTATCGTATTTAGCGGTACAATAACTAAGGTAACACTGGTACTGCCAAGTTTCTTGTCCAAAAGTGGACCATTATGTGGAATATTATGGATTTGCCATATCCAGTTGGTAAAGAAACGATAAGATCGGATGTCTCTTCATATATGTGTTGCAAAGCCTCGATTTGTTTATCTTTAAGAGTCAGGGTATCATCGTATTCCGTCAAAATCTCCAGAGAGATGGTGAGAAAACAGAATTTTTGGAAACTGAATCACAATTTGGCTGATTTGAGGGGGGCGCCATTTTGACTACACAAACGCCATGAACGCCACAACAATGGTATCACATGACCAAGAAGTAGAAATTCATGCGCGGCCTCTACGTGGGTCATGTGACAGTCATGTGATCAGCCGGTGGACAAAATGTTGGACCACTTATTGCAGTGTCTGTAGAGGTAGAGTAAGCTAAGTCCGACAGACGGCGTCGCTATCAGACACTGGGGAGCAGTGTGGTTCATACCACGAACAGCTAGTTCTCTACAGCGAGAATAGAATCTGGTTCCGAAATTGCACTGTCACTGCACCTACGGGTGTGGGAATTGGTAGTTATGGTAGCTGTAACTTTTTTGCTCTAGCACACTAACCCTTTAAAGTACAAAATTGAAACTTCCACAATAAACAGAGAAGATCCCCTTCTTTATGCAGGTAAAATTTCAGAAAATTCCATTTGGTGGTCAATGAAATACACGGTGTTTAATTTCAATGTGGTACGGTTTGGGTCTCCCGACGTTTGTTTCAATCCGGCATCAAATTTTTTGACTCGTAATTTTGATTCCTTCGTCATGTCAATTTGATATTTAGGGCTGAAATTTTTACAACAGATTGGTAATGTCCATACATCTGCAAGTCTAAAATATCAAGAGTGCAGCTTGTAAAATTTATTGGAAAATCCTTAGGGGGGCGGGTCATTTTTGGGCCACCCGATATACTGAGTATTTTATTGGCGTATCGGATTCTGATCATCGCTATAATGAGCGACTATTTTAAGACTGGATGTTGCTGACCAACTTTGATATCAGGAGAAATTGCAATTATTGGGCTGTCCTTTGTCAGACGACCCTTTGCACAGCCATAGGCCTAATGCTTGGAATATTTCTACTGATGACTGGCCATTAAAGTGGTCCTGAACCGCATGTCTAGCTTCCTGTTGGCTTGTCTTTTGTCACAGCGACAGACTCCGGTGTTATATCTCCAGTGTTTCTGTGGGTCAGTTTGTTCCCCTTATTGTTCGGGAAACGCTGGCAGACAGATTGACATGTTTCTCTGTGCGCGCCCTATCGTCAAGTCAGGAACTCTGCATCTCCTTACTCCTGCATGTGAACTCTGCATCTCCTTACCCTCCCAGTCCCATATCACTAGCTCCTCCACGGGAAGGTCCCATCAACTTCGCCTGAGGAGCCCCACGGATTGTGACAGCAAAAATGTTGTCTACTGCATCACCTGTACCAGATGCCCCACAATCAATCAGTACGTCGGACAGACCATGACTGTGTTTCCGTAGAAGGATGAACAACCACAAATCCAACATCAGGCGGGGGATAGAGGATGACCGTGACTGCTCGTTACTCTATGCCCACTTCAAACTGCCAGGACATTCTGTCAAGGACCTAATGTTCACGATACTGGAGACATTTCCGGATGAGACGACCCTCCCCAGAACTGAGTTGCGGTGGATGCGGACCCTTAAAACCATCACCCCTCGGGTCTCAACACCAGATACTGAGTTTCTGATAACCCCATAGCTCCCCTTCATCAGCTTTAGTGTCAGGGCCAAAAAGTTTGGCGTTTGTTTCCTTTCCCTTTTCGCCCCTTAGTAGGCATTCTTTTATTTTTCCAGCTTTGGAGGTCATGTGGCTCCCTTTCTGGTTTAGGCCCTTGTCTTCCATTGCCCTTTCACTATTCTCTTCATTGACCAGGGATTTGCAGTTGCCGTTCACCTAGCCCTTCTTTCTATCTATTCAGTTTAGTCATACGCCATACTCTGTTTTGTGTAGGTGGCAGTGTCTTTGCCTCTAATTATCTTCTTTCCATATTTCTACTCGCTCTTCATTTCATTCTTACATGTTATAAGTTTGTTCATTATAAATTACACTTGTCATGATTTATATAACTCTTTTCTTTCAGCCTAATCAACCTCTCACTAATTACAGACACTCTCCTCTTGTAATCAGGTCTAGTAACCAATTATGGGGCTTGGCATCTACTCAACTTTAATTGTTGACACGTCCTGTTTGTTCAGGATACTTCACTAGATCTACATATAGGATTCAGCTCAGTCTTTTCTGTAGTATTTTGCAAGAAAGTGCCTGCCTGAAGAAGACCCCGGTTGGGGTCGAAAATTTGAAGAAAAAAAACGCTGAAGGACGACCTCTGCTTTTATATCATATTTTGTGTGTCGCCTTTGTGCTATATTTCTGGATATTTTTTGGTTCGATACGTGTTCTAAACTCACTGATAGCTCTCCAGGGGCCTGTGCCATAGCGTAGTGTCACCGTGGATTATCAGACGGCGCTGTGCGCTAATCAAAACAAAAACAACTAGTGCCTGTGACGAACTTGCAATCTTAGTTCCATATCTCTCAGCGCTGTGGCGCCATCGTCGCCACCTGCCTTAACCTGTGAAGATGTGTTTTGGAACCCGCTTGTAGTTTCGTTTAAAATTCGTTATTATTTTTGCACTTTCGTTTTAAAATACATCGTGTTTTATAAGAACAAGCTTTTCTGGTTCATTTGGGTTGTCTTTGGGATTCCGTGAACCACGGTATCGTGACAGTGCCCGCGCCGGGCAATATGTTTCGGATGTCTCCCTTTAAACGAATCATCAACCTATCGCCTCGCCTGAATAGCGAATATTTCCAGAATGGCACCCCCCCCCCGCCCCCGGGAGAGAGGGCGAGAGATATAGGAACCAAGGGGGCCGTAGTATTCTCCACACCAGGTAAAAAAAGGGCGGCCCGCCCCTCTTAAAAATACCGACGGCAAAATCCACCCCTCTTAAAAACGGCCCGCCCCTCTTAAAAATTCGTCCGCCCAAATGTTTATGGTTTAGATCGCTCAATTATGCATCTCAGATGCTCAGAAAACGCACCTCAGAGCACCTAAATCCAAATTTCGCTGGGGGCGGGCCCCCAGACCTCCCACCAGAAGGCACCTCACGTAAGGCACCACGCCCACCACCGCCCCTCTTAGACTAAAACCCGTGGAGAACACGGAGTGAGTCTCTACAAAACATTCCAAAGGGGATCGATTTTACAAAAGTAGAGTAGAGCAGAACAAACACGAAGAAATACAAAGTGGTGGCCAATGATTTTGATATAATGCTTCGCCGATAGATGTCTCTGAGAGCGCGGATTCATCGAATCGATGCTGGTAAATCCGCACCGTAACATCCACATCCGAATCAGTTTTATTTTCTATCTGGATTTGACATCAGGAAGAAATCCTCGAACTGCTCATCCTTCCCTATTCTGTGACGATATCAGATGTTGGGCAAGAGCGGCCTGGATATTCCGAGAAGTCATGACGCCAAAAAGGAAGTAAGTAGGCCCTATGGGTTGTTGTTGACCTGGTGTTCTTTCATATCCAGGTTTGTCATCAAGATTGCCATTCGGGACTTCCGAAGGCAACTGCTCGGCAATTTCCGTGACAACTCCCTTATGAGGAAGGGAACCTGTTTATTGCCGTCTTTCATTCTAACATTTGAACATGCCGTTGTTTGGTGTTGTTTGCTCTCTTCTGAACATCACCACCCACGCTAGCGTCAAGGAGCGCTAAAGAACCCCTGATAACCCTTGATTTCATTTGAAGAGCACAACTGTGAGGCGGTCTGGGGAAAAACGGTGGATGTCGCGTTTGAGGAATGTACATGTATTAATGGCCTTGGTGAACCCGCACATATTAATACATGTAGCTGGTGTGAGGAAATGAGCCGCGGGAATTCCGAGCCGGGAATCTCCGAACCATGCCGCTATTGTGATGCCATTCGTTTTGGCCTCAAATTCCCAATCGATTGAATAGGCGATGTGAGAGGTGAATATAGTCAAGGGGCTGTATGCAGTATGTGCTTTATTGAGAATTCACATGCCTGTGGTTCACAAGACTTCGTGTGCTTCCAACTTAGGCCCTACTCTAGATTCGTTAGGTTACTTCAGATATTCATGCTGTCGGTTTAGGCCTAGCCCACAATATAGACCATACAAAGAATTTATTGATTTTATTCAACACAACTGACCAATGAGTGAGTCTTGCGTTACTTGCACTGGGCCGCGAAGACTGCTTTGTTGGCAGGCACTATTAAAAGAGTGTCTGTTACAATCACTATTCCCTTATGAAGATAACGATGTCAATAATCTGTGGTCGGATAAATCAGTCTTCAATAGCCCTTTCCCTCCTGGCCTGTCAGTCACATTGAACAGCCCTTTATTTTGTCATGCATATTCAATAGGGTAGGCGGTCATATGGGTGTTCAGTGAAGTAACCTTAGAAGAACGAATCTAGAGTATTTCCTCTATACATTACATAGCAGGCACGCAAAATGTATGATTTTGCAATGTGAATCAGACGACACTATATTTCTATGCAAGAAGAATCATTTGTATGGTGTTATTAACCTACAATGTACACTCATGGAAAAAAGTATCCAAAGAAAGAAATAGTACTAAAAATTGACACACAGAGTGATAATATACAGGAAGTCAACTTCCAGATTTTGCAAATTTTCGACCCCAACCGGGGTCTTCTTCAGGCTGGCACTTAACAGTACAAGACTCTAGAATAGACTGAGCGGAGTCCCTGAAGTAGATCTAAATATCCCTGCAAACAAGATGAGTGAGCAATTAGGAAATGAATAGGGTCCAAGCCCCAAAAGGTTGCTGGACCTGAAAGGGTGTCTGTAATAATTGGATGGCTGGTTGAGCTGAAAGAAAAGAGTTTAATAAATTAAGGCAAGTGTGAATAGGAGTAGAGTTATACAAAACATGGCTTGTGTAATTAAGAAAGCAATTCAATTCAATTCAGGTTTATTCTCTACCACAAGAAGGGTACAAGAATTTACAGATAATACAGTATTCACACAGTTAATCCGGGCAAGATAGCAGCAAGATATAGGGAACGGGGTAGGCAGGTAGATCTACAGGGCTTTATAACAAGTGATATTGTCTTTTACAACTCATGAGGAACTTGTACAACTTAGGGATATACTTTTTGTCAAAAAAGCAGACGGATGGCTACAAAAGACAAAAGAGGCATTGTAACCACCATGGAAAAAAGTAAATGGACAGCAGTTTTTCTTAAATATCTCCAAACCAATGCAATGTAGGAGGCTGGGCCTAACATATGTGATAGCAAATTTTCCTGGCTATCTGATGATATCAAAGTCAAGAAAATCCAGTGAAATCCACCTTTGATAGCCTAGAAGGAATTTTGAAAAGTCATGTTTTTCGCAACTTTTTCATTTGTGGGTTTTCACTGCAGATTTTTGTAGCAGTGTGTTCCTCTCATCGAGAGCTTTCATATCATATCTTACAATTTCAATTATTTTAATTAGAAAGGTGGTTTTACACCACTTTTATCCAAATTATTCTGCACATGCCAGAGACACCTTTGACACATTCCCTTGTTGTTATTGGCCTGTTAAATGGATAAGAATAAATGGCCATTCAATAGTTTTTTGTGTGTTGACATGTGCCTGTGAATAGGCCTGCACTCAGTTGATAGGGCAATTTTTAAAGGCCTAGTCCTCACCACACTATTCAATAGTCAACCACCAGTTACTAATGGATTGTCACATGTGGAGTGTGTTAAAAATTGACCCTTTGTAAGAAATTGACCCTATCATGACCACTACCTTCCATGTTAGGCTCATTCCTTGTGAAGTAGAAATGACAACACAGCTATTTTGCCACGACCTCTTCCAGTTGACTTATTTTGCCCACTACCTCTTCCAGTTGACTTATTTTTCCACTACCTCTTCCAGTTGACTTATTTTTCCACTACCTCTTCCAGTTGACTTATTTTGCCAGTACCTCTTCCAGTTGACTTATTTTGCCAGTACCTCTTCCAGTTGACTTATTTTGCCACTACCTCTTCCAGTTGACTTTCATGTATTTTGCCACGACCTCTTCCAGTGGATCTATTTTGCCACTACCTCGAGCAGTTCACTTATTTTGCTCCATTCTTTCAGGCTGACCTTGGGATACCTCCTCCTCCTCCTCGCAACCGGCTTTGAGATAATCAGTGGTGTGGTCTACACCTGCCCACGGGCCAATAAACCATGTAAATGCAGTAAAGACTTCACGAAAATCACTTGCCAAGATGTTGGCTTGACCGAGATCCCGAAGAACATCCCAGCTCCTGTAGAGACCCTCAACCTCGCACGAAACAGCATTAGTACGATTGAAAGCGGTGCCTTCTTCGGCCTCGGAAACCTGACGAGTTTGGACTTGCGTCGTAGCCAAGTGAGAACCATCAAAGTCGGAGCGTTTCGGGGACTCGGTAAACTGAAAATACTCTACCTGACGGGAAATGGTCTGAGTACAATGCTGGGAAGTCATAGTCAAGACATTCCTATTTTGCAGTATTTGTATCTCGGACAGAATAAGTTCACGAGTATCCCTGATGTCGGGGCCTTTGCAGACCTGGAAGGACTTCTTCTGGAACGGAATGAATTGAGCAACGCTAAGTTTCCTGCCGGTTTCTTGTCGTTGAGGAAATTCAAACATTTTGGATTGAGCAACAACAACCTGGGACAGATAAAAAAGGACGACTTTGCATCACTTGTAAATGCCCCAATCACGAAGATATCGCTCTCTCGCGATAAACTGAGTAAAATCGAGGCAGGCAGTTTCAAGTACTTCAGCAAAACGTTGACGTCATTGAAGATTTCTTACAATTCCCTGAGTGGTGAGGACATCCGTAACTTGTGTGATGACCTTGGGAAGGGAAGACATTTCACCTCACTGAGCTTCGACGGAATGAGTGGTTTCAAAATGCTACCAGAAGATACATTCCGTGGATTCGAGAACAGTAGTTTGAGACAACTTAGCTTTCGACACACTGACGGCATTGGGAAAATAGCGAGTGGTACGTTCGTCTACCTCAAGAAGTTATTTCGGTTGGATATTAGTTACAGTAAAGTTCAAATGATTGCACCGGAGGCGTTCAAGGGGCTTGATAGTCTGCAGCAGTTGGTCCTGAACAAGAATGAAATCACTGGCTTGCCAAACAGTCTGCCCAAATCGTTGAGAGAAGTGAACTTGGCCGACAATAGAATCTCCAAAATTCCAGACGGATTTTTCGCGGGGATGGTAAGCCTCTGGCAACTTAACTTGATGAACAACAACATTCTCAAACTCGGCCCACAATCCTTTGCTGGTCTTGAACATTTGCGATACATGAATCTCTCTGGTAACCATATAGATGGCGCTGGTGTGGAAACGTTCAGTCCTCTTCGGAAGCTCCGCAGTTTGTCATTGAACAGTAACAGGTTGACAAAAATCGTCAACAATCCTCGGATCTTTGAGAAGCTGTCGTCTTTAGAATATCTCGACCTGTCGGATAATGCTTGCTCTGTCCTTCCTATGTATGTCTTCAAGAATCTAAAGCACCTCAAAAAGCTGAAGTTAGGAAAAAACGAGCTTGGTGG
>NMRB01000576.1:107813-140658 GCA_002633025.1 Notospermus geniculatus
CAATGTCAGCTGCTTGGCTGTGAATATTACAAGGGCCGTTATACATGTATACGTGTAACTGATCTCTAGTTAGGGTGAGGTGGGGAAGCTGAGGTACTTCAGCACTGTGTTGTGCGTGACACTACGAGACAATCTACGTGTAATGCATGTCATCTTAAGGTGACTCAGAAAGGCGTTCGCTGATTGGGCGCATTTTCTCGTGCGCCAAGTACCCCAGCAAATCATGCGGATGTCCTCAGGGGTTTGTCTGCGGTGACGAAGGGAGCGAGCAGTAAGAACGCCTGATATTCTCAGGATGCAGGAAACTTGGCTTTTAAAGGATCTTAACATTCACTGCTGAGGCCCAAATCCCATTTTTGCTCCGTATGCTGAGAAAAAAACACCCTTTTTAAAAATGACATAAAAAATTATTTTGGGAGATAAGTCCATGAAACTTTTGGTATTTGTTGATAAAAGTGGGCTATTTCAAATGGTATAAAGCTTTATTAGGTGGCACTTCAGGTTGAGGAAAATGGCATGTGGCCAACTGTACCATTTTTGCGAAAAATAAACACACAAAAAACACAAAATACATGTATTTGCCAGTAAACCTTATCTATATCATAAAATCAAAATGCCCGATTGTACTTCATCTTGATCATCATGTCCATATCATCATCTTCATTGATCTCAGTTCCACAATTGGCCACTAGGTAGTCCAAAACATCAAATAAAGTCAGTCACTGACCAGCCAGGTTCAGCCTGTTCATTCGCCGATAAGTGCCAATAGCAGGGACATCTGGTGTTATTCTCATCAACTAATGATTTCTACACCTATTGAAAACATACACAGTAGAGACAACGACCAGTCATGCCATTTTCAAATGGGTTTCCCGACATCACTCAGCATACAGATGGAGTCTTGATTGGCGGGAATTCCCGACATCAGCAGTGAATGTGTGTGTTTGAGAAGATTCCTGGAACGGAATCACATGGTATATCTAGCATTGATGACACAAAATTAAAGGAGCTGGACGTCCAAGTTGTAAACACTCACTCACTGGTTCTCTATCCACGCGACGCCTGCGGTGCTGCCACCTATTGTCGGTGATATGTACTGACGTGAATATTGTGAGTGAGTTGCATTGGACCGGGCACCAGTCTAGCGATCACGGGGTGCTGCCACCTGCACGAAGGAATAAAACTAGTTTGCCGACCATGTTTGTAAACAAAGCAGCTTGTTTACAACTTCGGCGTCTAACTCCTTTAATGCACGGTAGGCTGTTTGGTGGATGTTCTATCATATGGAAGAAGTCTTTGGTTTTTGAGGTGTCTCCACTTACTTTTGATTTACAGACAAAGCGTTTCTGTGCAGTGTGCGCAAAACTCCCAAGTGGTGAGATATTTCTCATCATCAATGTATATTATGCCATGTGACTTCGTTCCAGGAAATCTGGCAGATTTTAGACTTAGCACTTGATGATACATCTCTTTTACTTCATTCAAATAATTATGATTATATACACGTAACGCTTGCCGGTGATTTTAAAGCCGGTGACAGACTGGCACATACGCGGCGCGTCCAGTCAGATTCTTCGGTAGGTGTTTCGGTCCCTGTTACCGCCTGCCTGATTGGTTGAACGCTTTCACACGCGTTGCTTACGCGCCAGTCTGTCACCGCCTTAACACCGACTTTCGCAGAGCAACGCAAAATACCTTGGCACTGAATGATTTCATTGAAACAGAATCACTGCTTAAAGCGGGTGATCCACTATTGCGATTTTGGCTTGAGACGGGGTTGCGTTCCCTTGCGATTACCTTATATGGCCTTCCGATTGCCATATGAGGTAACCGCAAGGGCACGCAACCCCGTCTCAAGCCAAAATCGCAACAGTGGATCACCCGCTTAAACAAGGTCCTAACTTTCTGGGCTCAGACTTGCACTTTACTTATGAAAGTGGTATGAATGGCGAGAAGTCGATCCTTGATCATTTCTTGGTTTGTGAACGCTTATTTCCTTCCAAAGAGAAGGCGAGCACAAAAATCGACACACATGACAATGTATATAAAGTCCATTTCCAGAATATTTGCAAATTTTCGACCCCAACCGGGGTCTTCTTCAGGCTGGCACTTTTCCACACTAGATTTCAGAAAAGACTGAGCTGAATCCCAAATGTAGACCTGAATACCCTGTGCAAACAGGATCTACATTTGGGATTTAGCTCAGTCTTATTTCCTTCCATTTGTAAATATGAATCGTGTCATGAGGGTGATAATACATGTATTTCCGACCATTGTCCTGTCTCAATATCTTTGGAAATTGATGTTACAAGAGCCGCTGTGGTGAATTCCGAACAAAATGGAAACAATTTTAGTTGGGATAAGCTTCAGAAAGTGACATTCTTGCATTTCAAAATAATTTAGATCAGTTGCTTGGCACAATAGAAATTGCTGGTGATTTAACATAATGTAACGCCCTCAGGGGTAGACTTCAGAATAAGGCCAAGACCAACACAATGGCAAGGAAGAACGACGAGAAGGATCTTGTACAAATATACAAGAATGATAATTTATTAAAACTTCCAAATATATATACACCACAATATGTACAGCACCTCTGCACATACACGCATATACACAACACAGTACTCAGGATTACACACAACAACCATATATATTATAGTTTATTAATGAGTAAAAGTGCGGTACAAATAAGAAAGGGCCAGTGCCGCGGCATTAGTGGCCCTACTAGATTGTGTGCTATACAAATTAAGGCGGTGCAGTACATAAGTAAGGTGCAGTAAACAAATTAGGATTCATGTCATTACTAAACGGTTCAAAACTAGCAAAACAAATATAGAACCGAAGTAATGTACAATCTGTATAGAGCAAAGGAATATACATGTAGAACTAATAAAGCAAATATCAGACGCAAATTAAGTACAATGTATAACCTTGGAGGAAAATTCCTCCACGTAGAACTAAAGCATAAGACATAGAACAGAACATAAATTAGATGGAAACTGTGTACAATACAATATTGAACTGAGTACTATAGAATGCGAAACAAAATTGGAAGCAGAAATTTACAATATCAAAATATAAAAGGTGACATCAAATGGGAAAAAATGAACAGATGATAATTTTGCACACGTAGTTCTACAATTTATACAGTTTAAAGTTTAATAAGAGAGCAACCTAATGGGGAAACAAGGAAGCAGAAGGAAATAATAGAATAAGGGAAGCAAGGAGGCATGGCAGCAAACTAAATTTAATGGTAAGGGTGTAGGAGAAAGAGGAGAGCATAGTAGAGTTAGTTGTTGGCTAAGACAAAAATATTGGTAGCAGTGTGAAGGAAGGTGGCAGTTGACAAAATAATAGACTTATTAATTACTGACGAAAGATGTGGGTTTCCATGGAGGAGGGTACTAACGCGATCTGTTCGAGTCATAGCATTGAAGGTTCTGAAATCGAGCTGAGGAATGGATTGAAGATCATTCAAGAGGATGCGTCTAGCGTCAATCAGGAATGGGCAATCAAGTATAGCATGGGTAGTAGACTGGAATCTGAAACCGCACTGGCACAGTGGGTCAGGGAAGTTGGCAAAGTTATGAGAAAAGTAGTGTCCGCGAAACAACCATACACACAAGTACCCGGTACTCTCAATGTGTAGATCACGGTAGTAGAGGGAGACCACGGACCTCTACTACACACAAAACCCAGGGATGCTACGACCTCCAATCACTCATCAGCCCACGACGCCTACAAACACTGCACCACACACACACACCTCAGCAGGATCGCCACATCAGATCATCAGAGGCCAACAAGAGATTCCCAGAATCTCCAGGTGCACGCTTCAGTCCCGGACTGAGTTAGGCTCTTCAGGCTTCAGAGAGGAGGGACATCAGGCATCAGTCGTCGTCAGAAGTGGTCTGCCAGCGCGCAGCCGGCACTCGTATTTATACCTGAGCGAGGGAGCCGCGAGACTCCCCAAAATGGCGACCAGAACATCGCCCGAGCCGAGAATCGCGAGTGAAACTCGGCCCAAAAACCATGGTCAAAACATTATAGAAATTACTAGAACTTACACACATGAAAGATTACATATTCACAAATATCATACTGTACAAAATATCACGAAATATAGCACATAAGCAGTATTTTAATCCACGAATTAATCAAATATTAGCGGAGCTCTTACACACTACAGTTTCAAGTACACCACTCAAAACAGGCGCCATGATGCACACACAAGGGCCTACAACAATAACAATCACTAATTAAGTACTGAGGGCCTAACTAACCTCCAGAAAGGTGACAATAATACACTTATGATACAAAATTAATGGGAAAATACACATCTATTTATATACAACGTAATTACCAGCACAAGAGCGAAAATACATGAATGTTTATTTTTGTCATTGACATAAGCGGTACTACTATGCACATGATGAACACTAGGGTGTTTCAATAATGTGGCGATTTTTTCACTGCACTGATCATGATGTCTCGATTCAACACCTATATGACGAAATCGTTAATGAATGCATGTCAGCGTCCTCAAATTGTATTCCCTCCTGAACATCCCACCAGCAAACAGGTCACAGGGCCATACCAGCTAGGACTTTTCGCCCGATCGGGAAAAACATCCTGATCAGGCTGTTTGTCCCAAACAAGCTGTTTTCACATCACCTGATCTGTCAGAACCATCCTGATTGGGAGGTGGAGAATTTTCTTTTCTATTTGCGCAAAATACTGTGCATTTGCGCATGCTGAGTGCATAGGCCTAAGTCGTGGTGAAGATGGCAGATTATGTATAAAAAATGCTGTTCCAAACAAAATTTGTGTTCTCAAGTTCAGAGTTGAAAATTAACAAAATACATGTAAGCAAGGGATCATGCTAAATTTGATTGTTACTGAAATATTAACCAATTCCAACATTAAAATCATCTGGATGGGATTGGATTACAAAGACATGAAAGAAATGGCCAACTGATTTTGCAGACATCAACCATCATGGCAGCAGGAAGTGACTGTCACTGAGCATGCTCAGTGTACTCCCTTGGCATCAAAACAGCTTGATCAGGCTGTAACATCCAGAATCGGATGTTTTTCTCGATCGGGCGAAAAGTCCTAGCTGCATACGGTGTGACAGGTGATAAAGTCCTATAGGGAATATAGTCCCCTTTCCTTCTTGTGAATGCTAGGAATAGTCGTCCGGTCAGGATATTTATCACAAGGGACAGGGGTCCGGAGGAAGTGTGGGGGGGGGGGCGTGGAAAATACCACCCATGAAGTCACCTGTCGCTGCTAGGCTTATATTTTTATTTTTTTGACACCAAGAGCAGAATATATGTCAAAATACTTAACAAAGACGATTTGTGTTGTAGGAATTTACTCTGATTCAGTACCGATGATATTGATAATTGGACCCCCGCAGTGATATTTTACTGACATATCATTTATTGCGAAATTTGTTGGTGTGATAATTGGTTATTTTAAAACATTGATGAGATGCCACGAAATTATTTCTCTAAAAGTACCTGTACCTCTTGTGGTAGCATATATATACCAGCGACTGCCGCAATGTTGATCACGGTCCTATTCACATTTCCTCGTCGACGAGGAGCCGTGATCTTGGCAATGATAATAATAATAATAATAATGCCTTTTACATTTAAGTGTCAAGGCACTTCACATTATTACCCAGCCTCCAGAAACCCTTCTGTAGAAACCAAGGGCAGCTACAATCCAGCGCACACATGGACATTTCAGGCCAGTTGAGAGTATACAGAGTGGCACAGCCAGGGATTGAACCCGCAACCTTCCGATCACGAGTCCAACGCTCTAACCATTGTGCCACCGCGCTCCCCTGATGCATGTATACATGTGGCACCAAGATACAGAAAAACTGTCACTAAAAACAAATGCAGTGTACTTCATGCAACATGCACGCGCGATTTCCACATCTGGCAGCAGTGACACAGTTCGTAGCTGCGAGACTGAGAATCGTGTGCCGCACTGCGGACATAAAATTCGAAGAGGTACGTGTAGGGTGCACACAGAATTTTCGCCACAGAAATGGCTGGCAGATAATAGGGAGGTTTCGCAGGTCTGACGAACAAGAGGCCCATGGGCCTTGCGCTCAGCTGGCTATGACCTGCCAACTCAAGAGGCTGAAAGAGTGGAAATGAGATACAAGTACGAATAATGTGCCTTTTTAATGGTTAGGCCATTCTTTTTTTATTTGTTGTTTAGCGGATTTTTTTCCAGTAAACTCAAGACAGGAGACAGGAAAAAAATTAAAAATAAAAGTCCAATCTTTCTGATGGATTTATATTTTTCGTTTTAGCAAGCCTTTATCCAGTGAAACCAAGACAGGTGGAAATAAAAAAACTCAAATATCATGATTGCTGTCGATGTCGCCGATCTGCCCGGCCAACGAACACGGCAAATGTTCGAAAATATCCCCCACAACAGCACTGGACAGGACCTCACCAAATGTTTTTAATAGAGTGCTCACACCTCGCTGAAGAATGATTTTGAAAAAAACATTAAAAGGTTGAAAAACGGGACTGGCGGAATTAAAAAAGATGTTTCTTTTCAATTTTATTTTTTTTCCAAATTGGGTTTCCCGACTGGGTGTGAAGGGGTTAATATCACTCCGTGAATCGAAAATCTTATCAGACTGTGACTCTTATCAGACCACTTGGGAAGGAAGGAGTTAATATGTCAATTTCTATTTGATATATTGCTTCTGGGCTGAGTTATTGCGGTTTTCCATTTTACGGAAAAAGCCCCCTGGAGGACATAATGTAGGTGAAATCGCAATTTTTTTTGGTTCTGTTTCGAGTCCTTCCTAGGGCCTACCTCTTCACCAACTTTCATGACCCTGGGCCTTGCGGTTGCGAAACGTGCCAGTTTCACGGACGACACACAGACGGACGCCACTCAGTATACATATGACCCGGGCATATGACTAGCTCAGCTGAAAGCTGAGCTAAAAACGAAGTACGAAATACGAAATTGGACTTCATTTCCATGACGTAATGTATTTCAGGAGATGGTTGGTACCACAAATATCGCCTGCTACAAGAGTGTCTTGTAGCGTATGACATCACACCGATAGAGTTATACGGTGTATATTAAACTTAGATACGAAGTGGAAATTTAAAAATTCAAAATGCACCATAACTCTCGCGGTCGTACATGATATGCTAAAAGACGCACTGGCAGCAGGGACACTATCTTGTCGTACCAACCATCTCCAGAAATACATTAGTTCCTGGAAATGAAGTTGAATTTCGTATTTCGTTTTTCGTCAGATTTGCGAAACCTCCCTAATAGTAAGGTTTCGCAAATCTGACGAAACACGAAGAGTACGAAATACGAAATTGGACTTCATTTGCATGACGTAATGTATTTCAGAGATGGTTGGCCCCACAAATACCGCCTGCTGCAAGAGCGTCTTTTAGCCTATGACTTTGGCCCGATAGAGTTACGGTGTATATTAAATTTTGAAATTTATCTTTCGTTTCTACTTCGTAGATACGAAGTGCTTCTCACGCTTGGTTTAGACCCTGGCGACATCCATGCCATTTCAGTGAGGAACCAGCGGAGCACTGGACTCAGCTAAGTTTTTCTCGTAGAAAACTAGTTTATACATAAAACTTACATTTTTACAATAAACCCAGGTTTTCATGCAAAAAATCTAAAAACCAAGTTTTTTACGCTAAAATATAGGTTTATCAATCATCGGTAAGAAAGTTAGTTTTTTGTTTAAAAATCTTATTTTTTCGGCAATAACTGGACAGATAGCCACGAAACCTATACTTCTGCTTAAAAAACCTGGTTTTATAGAAAAAAACTTAGTTTTTCTTCAATAAAACCAGTATTTTTGTAGAAAATATAAATTTCTTGAATAACTGGACAAACGGCGTACAAAAATCTCATTTATCACGGAACTTATATTTTCTACCGCGTCCCTATGCATACTATTTTCGTTATCATAATGGGACGAGGATAGGAACCTCGGGCCCGTGGGTCATGATGTATATGTTTGCAGATACAGCACTACTGGGGACGGGATTTTGCCAATCTCGTACCGAAGAAATCATATTGGTCACTGAGGTCGAGGTTTAAAAAAGTAGGTTTCTATAAAAACAAGGTTTTTATCAAAAACTTACTTTTTATGGCATAAAATGTAGTAGTTTTGTTAAAAAACCTGTTTTTTTACTGATAAACTTAGTTTCATGGAAAATTTACTTTTTGTCAAAAAAAATTATCCACAAAAACTATAGTTTTTAACCATAAAACTAGGTTTTACTGCAAAAATATAGGTTTCTTTAATAACTGGAAAATCCGCTTGCCAGAGGTGTGTCAATTTATACACCTGTGTTGAGTGAGGCGACCGGAATAAACATCAGCCCAGAGAGGGTGATTCGCACACTAGGACCTCATAACCGCTAGTCACAGATCCAAGCAACTTGATCACCTCAGCTCCCATTTTAGTTGAAAGGTAACATAAAATATCGCAGATCAGATTTATAAAAAACTTCTTCGTCACTGATTAACATTCAGTCAATAAATCACAAAAGCAATTTGTTATTTTCCTGAAAGACGATCAATACCATGGCTAAACAAAGTTGAATACGTTGATCGGAATGTCTTCTGTATTTAATTAAAGCTCCGGCAGGAGGACAACGAGATGATAAACCACATTACATATCACATATCATGAAAGCAAGCTCAACAAATCGGAAGGTAAGAGGATGTCCCTCTCCTTAAGATAAGGGCAGCACGGACAATTGACGTGACAGCGCTTCGTTGTACAGTCGAACCCCGTTATTATAAACGATTCGGCTTTTAACGAAAACTCGCTTGTAACGCGTGATTTCCCAGTCCCCGTTTTTAACCAGGTTTTCGAAGAAAGTCCTGGTTATTAAATTACCGAAAGTGGCGGGCGGTCGGGCGTTCGGGCGTCCGGGCGGTCGCTTTTCTCTTGTCCGACTGATAACTTGAAAACGACTTGAGATTTTCTTTTGAAATTTTTGGGACATGTTGCTTGTAAGTAGACGTTGTTTCCTTTCGATATTCAGCGTCATTCGATTCAAGGTTTGGCCAATAGGGGGCTAAATGTGAAAACAGAAAAAGTGCTATTTCTCCTGAACAAATGAACGGATCGTCACCAAATTTTTATCATAGGTATATCTAATGACGATACATAACATAATACCCGGGTTTTTCATTTGACCTACTTTTCAAGGTCACAGAGGTCAAAGTTCGGCAAAAGTTACGAACTTGGCATGTGTTGTCGTTTTCTCACCTAGCCATTTCATACCTTGCATAAATGTGTACTAGAGGGATACCTTCTGAAATACGAAGTTTCGGCCCGATCGCACATCCAATATGGCCGCCAGGCAGCGTTACCCGAAAATCATCGAAGTGTTATAACATGGGAACGACTTCAGATTTTCTTGTGAAATTTTGTGGACATGTTGCTTGTGAGTAGACATTGTTTCCTTTCGATATTCAGCATCATTCGATTCAAGGTTTGGCCAATAGGGGGCTAAATGTGAGAACAGGAAAAGTGCTATTTCTCCTGAATGAATGGACGGAACGTCACCAAATTTTTATCATTGGTATATCTAATGACGATAAATAACATAATACCCGGGTTTTTCATTTGACCTACTTTTCAAGGTCACAGAGGTCAAAGTTCGGCAAAAGTTACGAACTTGGCACGTGTCGTCGTTTTCTCACCTAGCCATTTCATACCTTGCATAAATGTGTACTAGAGGGATACCTTCTGAAATACGAAGTTTCGGCCCGATCGCACATCCAATATGGCCGCCAGGCAGCGTTACCCGAAAATCATCGAAGTCTTATAACATGGGAACGACTTCAGATTTTCTTGTGAAATTTTGGGGACATGTTGCTTGTGAGTAGAAATTGTTTCCTTTCAATATTCAGCATCATTCAATTCAAGGTTTGGCCAATAGGGGGCTAAATGTGAAAACAGGAAAAGTGCTATTCACGCCGCCACTTCGAAAACCTGGTTATTCGCCACGCCCAGCGTGCGCCTTGTTTGTAATGTAAATTGCATTAAAAATGCTTGTGTATAACGAAACTGTTACAGCGAAAATCCGGTTATTACGACAGAATTACATGGCCCCAAATCAAAATTCTAATGCATTTTATTCGGATATAATGATGCCATCAAAACGTTGATGGGCGGAAGTTCTGATAGTCTAGCGCAAATGTCGCATCAGCGGGAGAGCAGCCACAAACATAACAGCCACCCTCACAACTGATCAGGGTTGTATTTAGCAGCTTTCTTTACCGGAACGATCCAGGGAAAACGGTCCAAAAACGATTTTATTTGGTTGTGAGCACGGCTGTTCTCAAAATCGACAATTGCCGAATAACGAAACTCGGTTATAACGAGAAAAAAACAACATTCTCGTCCCCTGAGATTCGTTATAACGGGGTTCGACTCTTCTACTAGGTAAAGAGTGTAATGAATATGGCTAGTATTCCACTTGACCATGCTCTCCCTGCTCCTGAATGGCGATACGCCCTTCTGCCATTGGAGGCCAGAACGCACTTTCTCGAGTGTCATCCAATCCATTTTTATTTTCTCCGTTTATTTCTTTTTTGTGAAAATTACGTCACTTTTTATTCCGGCATACACGAAAGATATTTTGGAGTAAAACAGCAGCAGCAGCAATCACTGGAAATCATCGCGATAGCCTACATTAATGTCTATGGAGAATAATATCAACTACACTGTAAAAAATGGAATAGTCCCCGCGGGTAAATTTTACCAATGCCATCGGCAATTTCGATTTTACCACAGAAAAGGGTAATATTTGCTCAAAAGCGCCGGTCAATATTACCTATCCGTGGGTATTCTCAGGCACCTTCCTTACTATAGGGGGTAATGTTTACCTGGAACCGTGGGTAAAACTGGGGACAAGCTTACTACCTATTTACCTACGGGAATATAGGTAGTAAGCTTGTCCCCAGTTTTACCCACGGTTCCAGGTAAACATTACCTCCAATGATAAGGAAGGCGCCTGAGAATACCCACGGATAGGTAATATTGACCGGCGCTTTTGAGCAAATATTACCCATTGGTAAAATGTACCCGCGGGGACTATTCCATTTTTTACAGTGTATCAACCTTGCAGCAACGGTGGGACAACACAAATTTAGTGGCGGGTGATGACAATGTATACATGTATATATGCACAGCACAGAATTGACATCTTAGGTGAGCGAACAGGCTAATTCATGTTGTACATGTACTTGTATATAAACGACAAGAAATAATAACGAGTTTGTACGGTAAAAGAAATAGCTTCCTAACGGACTCGAACCCACGGACTCATGCATTAGACATCAATCACCAGGAGTAAGGGACAGCTCGCCTTAACCACTATAGTACGTTTGAGTCATCTGGAGCTCGATGGGCGTATGTCAATCAAACCCTTAGTAACCAGACCACAATGAACTTAGGGTTTACTCTAAACGGTCCAACGCACATTGTTTTCTAACCAGCTGAACCTTGGTTTGAAATTGAACATACAACTAGACCTTGATTTGAAATTGAACACAGGCACAGGCATGGGATTGGCTGGAAGTGTCCTGTCAATAAAACGCATGTCAATAGCCAGACTTCACCAACAATACCAAGGTCTGCCTGACAACCGAAGGTCCGCCCATCGAGCTCCAGATGACTTAAACGTACTATAGGCCAATCCCCATCTTCAAAAACGATGGTTCAATGACCTATGTTAAACGAGGCGTCCCTCAGCACCCTGCGAGTATATGAAGGGTAGATACATGTACCGTATATCGGGTGGCCCAAAAATGACCCCCCCCCCCCCAACGAATCCTGAATAAAATCAACATTATGCAAGCCTGGCTCTTGATATTTTAGACATGCAACATGGATATTTCCCACCTACTGTAAAAATTTAACACCTGAATTGAGACTAATTTTGACACGACGAAAGAATCAAAATTACAAGCCAAAAAAATGGACCATGTGCTCACCTGTGGGGGAATGTACCTGAAGAACAGATGACAATTGTGTTTTTGGCCACGCCAAGAATCGAAATGGGCGGAAACGTAGTGTCATTGGTCATCTAACCTCGGGGAATATACGTATGTACTAAGTTTCAAGTCAGTAGCCCCTGCGGCCACGATACGTGCCACCTAACGGCAAAACTTTGAACTTTTACCTCTGTGACGTTGAAAAAGAGGTCAAATAAAAAACCTGTATTATATATATCACGTGACCTCATTAGACGTACCTACGATAAAAATTTGGTGAGGATCCAACCAACGGTTATTAAGGCTGTAAAATGTTTTCAGTTTTGGCCCCCTGGTGGCAGAATGGACAATCGGATTTCCTTGAAAATTGGTCTGTGGAGATATATGACCCTGAGGTGCACATGTGTGAAGATTGAAGTCAATAGATCCAGTGGTTGACCATGAGGTTCCAAACTGGATAGATGTACTGTAGTTCATTAAGTAGTCACTAGATGGCTCCATTTGAAATGTACAATTATAACTAACTTATTTTTCAACGGATCATCATCACCGTATTTCTATCATAGGTACATCTGATGAAGACACATGATCACGCTGGTGATTCAAATTTTACTGTACGCATTGTCAGAATATCCGGTCCTGAGCTGATAGCAGACGACGCATTCACAAAATCATTTGTAGACTCGGAAGGAAAGCTGGATAGCCAATGATTTGCTGCGATATGTGAACATTATAAGTATGCCCACAGTGCCCCATAGGTTCGTTTTACACAGACTTTGTAGTGTGAAGCAATGGCCATGTTTGCATGAAATTGCTCCCGTTCTGATGCAAAATTGCAATTTTTGAGTGAAATATGGCACATAATTGCCTCTACTTCTACTCATATTTGGCCTAGGTAATACTGCACATGTGTACATAGTAGGCTTTGCTTTAGACGCCCTTGTTGCAAGATAAATAGGCATTTTGTAAAAAACACCTGTACGAATTGTCAGTATTTTCTCGCTAGGTCAGTCGGAGCGACTGTACGCATTGCCAGTTGGTATAGTTGAAGTACTGTACGCATTGTCACTCTTATTTGTTTGCAATATTGGTGATTAAATCTGCCTTTTTGCGGCCTCGGAGTACAGCAAATAACATTAACATGAGAAAATGAATACCTCTAGTACTTATAAGAGCCCCCTGTCTACGGTTTATTAGATTGGTGTGAGGATTTCCTGGGTGGTATAGAATGGTAGATGAATGAATGTTGATGAATAAAGCGGGGAGTGGATTTGTGGGACTGGCTCTTAAGCTGCATTTATGGGAGTGTCCCACTGGCGACGTTTTCCCACGACAAGGGGCGAATATGAAGTCTGAAGACTTCAGATTCGCCCCTTGTCGTGGGAAAAGCTGCGGTATTTAGCACTAATGTGTTTCGCATGGGATCATGGAGCCAGAGAATCACTGCGAACATAGACGACGGACAGTCTACGAAGACCTACGATTTTTCATCCGTCCCTTGTCGCAGGCCAAAATTCGCCAGTGGGACACTAGTATTAACTGACACACGGAATCCGGATTGCGGAACGCGGAAGCGGAAAATGCAGTGCATTTTTGCATACAACATATCGCTTCCGCCGGAGATTCCGCGTCCCTATACCGCATTCCGGATGTCTGGTAAACACAGCTTTAGACGGCGTTGATTTCAGCTCGCCATCCCTCCTCCAGGATCCCATGTCAAGGACATACCAATTGTCTTATTTGAAGGATTGCTTTACGGGAATAGGTTACCACGTGATGATGGCCAGATTGTCCATCCTCCGGGAGCCCAACCACGTGATGATGCCCAGGCAGCCCAACACCCGGGAGTCCAACCACGTGATAGCCACCTTTCTGCGGTCTGCGGGGACAGGCTGCCCTCAAAAGCAATCTTAATCTCGCATGTCATGCAGCAGCGGGTCTGATGCAGGGGTGGGGCGGCGTACGCCCACCTATTTTTGGCAGAGCAATGACTTTTTTAGCAAGAATAATTCAATCACATAAAAATTCGAGTATTTTGCTCTCATGCAGATGCCAGGAAAATGCATCTAAAAGCACTTAACTTGTCAAATTTTCTGGGGGAGGGCCCCAGTCCCCACCTTGGGGCTTCGCCCTTTCGGTGCTCACCACCGCGGTCGAGCTACGCCCCCTTTCTGTCAACCCTGGATCCGACCCTGCAGCATCATCAGTCAGGGAAAGGATACGATTGCGCCGTCTATGTGGCAAAAGATTCTACTCTGAGAAAAAGTCTAGCTGACCATCTGGACTCCCACACGGGGATGAAGCTTCACCTTTGTAACACATGTGGAGGTATGATATATCGAAGTACATTTAATACTGCATACAAAAAGGAACGTGGTTGAGCTCCCCGGGGTTGGGCTGTCTGCTGCGACGAAACATCAGCATGGAGAAGGATTCTTTGCCTGAAACAGAACTTCCCCGTAATTACTGTAAAAGGACTGGTATCGCTGCTGCCATCCTCCAACCGCAGTGCTTTTATTTAGGATACCACTGAACGTTACGAGAAGCGAGGTACGAGATTATTTTCGCTAGCCGGCGAATATAAACGAAGTACACACATTTTAACTGACAACGCGTACAGAGGGAAATTTCATTTGACTGACAATTCGTACAGGAGTCTGGCAAAATCTCAATATTTTTCACTGAAGCAAATATAAAAACTCGGCCAGGAATGGTAGGAAATATCGAATACAAACCTTCTAGTGTGAGCACTCATCATGAATGCCCTATCTCCACACGCAAGCGCATGAAATGCCAAAATGTGCCAAATCGGCTGACTTCTAGTGCATTTGGCCCTTGGATAGGCTATTATGTGAATAAAAGGGTAATATTCTGAGGTTATCTACATGTAGGTGTCTTTTGACATAACGTAGGTGACTTTTCAAGAATCTGCCCCATTATCATGAACACTATTGAGCCACACATGATTTTGTGAATGCATCGTCTGCTATCAGCTCAGGACCGGATATTCTGACAATGCGTACAGTAAAATTTGAATCACCAGCGTGATGAAATATCATACGGGTTTTCAAGTTGAACAACGTTTCCTCTCTCTCCGTCACACAGGTCAAAGCTCCATTTTCCAAAATGGCTGCCTGGCAGCGGTCTCTGAAGTCAGATCAGACTGAAATTCGCTGTACACATGAAGGCTACACAGATACCTATTTGTTCAGGTTCAGAACATTCTAGCTGCAGTAGTTAACCAGCTGCATGTGGGCCAATGCCCAATTTCCAAGATAGCCACCAGGCGGCCATATTTGAAGTCCGATCTGACCGAAATTCACGTAGACCTCTGTGACCTTGAAAATTAGGTCAAATCAAAAACGCGGGTGATATGTCATGTATCCTCATCAGATGTACTAAAGATAAAAATTTTGTGAGGATACGATCAACGGTTAAGGCGAAATAGCACTTTAAAGGTTTTTCGGTTAAACCCCTGGTGGCCAAGCTAGGAATCAAATCGGACCGAAACTTGGTGTGTGAGTTACTCTCACGCAGGGGTACACGTACACCAAGTTTCAGGTCTATAGCCCCAGCGGTTACAAAACGTGCCCTGCCAACGGACAACGATGGACGACGGACACCGCGTGACGACTATAGCTCACAGGTGAGCAAAAAATTGATGCGGACTGAAATGAAAGCCAGGTCGTGACGCAAAAAATTACATCGAAATTAAACACTTTACATTTCAATAACTACCAAATTTTCTGAAATTTCACCTGCATAAAAACTAGCTTTTTCTGCGTTCATGGTACAAATTTCAGTTCTGTACATAAAAGGGTTAGTCTGCCAGAGCAAAAAAGGATCTGGTACCGAAAATCCCAATTTCTGCATCTGGAGGCGCAGTGACAGGTGGCACTTGCAAATTTGGACACTAAATTCTATTTTTGGTCCAGAGAACCAGCCCTTTATGTTTTGAAAGTGAAGTTTGTACCGTATGCACAAAATATTCTAATATTTATGCAGGTGAAATTTCAGAAAATTCTGTTCGGTGGTTATTGAAATACGAAGTGTTTAATTTCGATGTGATTCTATTTGCGCCACCTGACATTCATTTCAGTCCGGCATCAAATTTTTTGACTTGTAATTTTGATACTTTCGCCGTGTAAAAAATATTCAAGATTTAGAGTTGAAATTTTTAGAATAGATGAATATTATCCATATATTTGCATATTTGAAATATTAAGATCTCAGCTTGCATAGTGTTGAGGAATCCATTAAAAATTCCTTGGGGGGGGGGGGTCATTTCTTGGGGCCACCCGATAGGTTATAGAGTTTGTTGTGTAAGCACGGAAATATTATAAAAATGTTGCCCTCAATGTCGGGTGACATACCTCATGTCCCCCCGCTGGGATGATATGTCTCCTGAGGCTTTGCGAGGGAAGAAAATGACGTGACGTAATGCATCCACAGTGCATTCACGTGTGCTCCAGTGAAATGACGCGATGCGACGTCACATGCTGAGTGTTGACGACTGAGTGTGTTCAATGCAAAACCCACCCAAGTGGCCCGGCAAAGACTTCGGGGAGTTTTGAGTTGACCATTTTGCATCAAGGCTACTGCTTACTTCCAAGAAATGAGAATGTGAGTGGTATTTTTCCGTTTGAATATACTGCATTTGTTCTATGGCCGTTCGAACTTGCGAACCGAGAGAGTGAATGAAATGGTCCATGGACCATGTGCTCACCTGTGGGTGAATGTCCCAGAAGAACAGATTACAACTGCGTGTTCAAGTGTACGCCTAGGCCTAGGCCTATTTTGTACAGCTAGGCCTAACAGGGCAGGGTAGGCCTAGGCCCTTGTTGGCCTACTAGGCCTAGGCATTTGAATTGCATTGCCATCAAAATATTGGGGAAGGGCCTAGGCCTAGGTAGATTGGGCCCATCATTAAAGAAATCAAAGTCTTTGACTTATCATGGTTGTATGACCAAGGCCTAGGCCTAGACCAAGAATGTGTCAAAATACCAAGGCCTACCTGCACAAGCAAGTTTGTCATGTCCAAACAAAGGCAACAGCATCAGATCCCCCTGACACAGTACATCCAGTACACCATATCAGCATACATGTAGCCTAGGCCTATATACATGTATGATAGTCACACAACCAGTGAACACTGCATGAACTGACTGTAGGCCTAGGTCTACCTGTTACCGTGGTCACTGTACTGACTGACCCCACCTCTGTCTCTGTGTGTCTGTAGTTCATTGAATAGTCAATAGCCACTCCACGGCATTGAAGTGGACAAAAAGTGCAATAACTAACTTATTATTCGACGGATCATCGCCAAATTTGTATCATAGGTATATCTAATGCAGATACATGATATATTATACGGGTTTTCAAGTTGAACAACATTTAGGCCTATCGGTCACACAGGTCAAAGTTCCATTTTCCAAAATGGCTACCTCGCAGCGGTCTGTGAAGTCCGATCACGCTGAAACTTGCTGTACACATGAAGGCTACAAAGATACATACTTGTTCAAGTTCAGAACATTCTAGCTCCAGTAGTTAACGAGCTATGGGCCAACACCCGATTTCCAAGATAGCCACCTGGTGGCCATATTTGAAGTCCGATCAGACCGAAATCCGCTACAGACATAGAGGGTACCTATACATCATCACACCTAATTTGAACAATCCAGGACAAATAGCCACGAAACGTGCCGCCCGATGATGAAATTTCGAACTTTGACCTCTGTGACCTTGAAAATTACGTCAAATCAAAAACCCGGGGGATATGTCGTGTATCCTCATAAGATGTAGGCCCCTACCTACGATAAAAATTTGGTGACGATCCGATCAACGGTAAGGCGAAACTGCACTTTAACGGTTTTCGGTTCATCCACCTGGTGGCCAAGCCAGGAATCAGATCGGACCGAAACTTGGTGTCTGAGGNGCCAATAGGCCCAGCGGTTACGAAACGTGCCCTGCTAACGGACGACGACGACGGACGACGGCGCGTGACGACTATAGCTCACAGGTGAGCTAAAAAAGCGGCGGCCATTACGTAGCCATGGTAGTGGGCAACATATCGCGATATGACCGCCCGCGGGGGGGGACATATCGAAATGACACAAGGTCACATGACGTAAATGAGCCAATCACATTCATGGAATTTTACTTGAGGTACGAGATATTGCATTGACCATCAAATATTTCTTTTAACGAATATATGCCCGCATGGTTGGTGCATTTGATTCTAACTGAATTTGACGATGTATCACTCTAATGCTACATCATCATAGAGGTTTTCATGTGACGACATCAGCCTAAGGCTGGGTTTACATAGAGCCACACGAAACACGATCACTCGACACGGTACGTTGACATACGCGTGTGTTGATGAACTGACAATGGGTTTTCCAATCTGCCGTTTACATTGGTCTATACGGGTGGGGTTACGTAGAGAGTGGAGTATATACACGTTTTGAAGAGAACGAGCATGCTCATTCTTTCAGGCGTGCGCTGACTTCGTGGGAAGATCTTGCGTTGTTTCGNATCGCTCTCTCAGTTTGTACGCCAATGCTCCGTACAATAGTTCAGTCTTATGTAAACCACTCATTGAAATGACCTTGCTCATCCACACTATACGCGTACCCTACGAAACGTGCCTAGAATACCGAATAGCGCAAATAGCTGTATGTAATAGGGGCTAATAGTGCATTGTCCCTTACATAATAATCAGACCTGACAGGGTTTTCTGGTGATGTTCCGTCCTTGTGTAACCTCCATGTTTTTCTGCGGTAACTACAGTGGATAACCATGTAATTATCAGTAATTACGAAAGAGATGAAAGCGATTCATCTTGATAACTGACGCCACAATACCTACCTTGATTACCCATGAGAGGTGAAGGAAAGATTGAAGACAAATTGATGAGTAGTGAGGGTTTGGTGACGTAATAGGCCGTAATAGAGGTGAAAAACAGAGCCCAGAGGAGAAGGCCATGGCGTAATATCGAATATAACAAGATGACATTGTAAATGTCGAATGGTTCCCGATGTAGGCCTACAGGTGATTCTTCCGGTACATGAATGGTACATTGATATAGATCATGATACATTGATAGACATAAGTGACAGATGGATTACGATGATGTCAATAGAACTTGATCTCATGCCAGTAAATTCATCGCGTAATTGACCATGGCTTGATATCTGATGGTTCTAGAACAAAATGTACCCGGCGAAATGGTACTGGACAAAATGTACCTAGTACATGGTACCTTTTGTCTGGTACAGGTGCTTCTACCGGTACATGAATGATACATTGATAGAGATCAATGCACATTGATAGAGATCAGATAAAAAGGTACGGTAATAATAATAAAAAAAGGTACCGGTAAAAAGGTACTAGTAAAGGTACTAGGTAAAAAAGGTACAGGTAAAAAGGTACTGGGTAAAAGGTACTAGGTAAAAGGTACAGAAAAAAGGAATTAACCTAAGTGTGCCTGATATCATGCCTCTGCCTGTACCTGTACCACAGGCAGAGATATTTCAAATTATCAAGTTCGACCTTGACCTCTGACCTTGACCTTGACCTCTGATGACCAAGGTCATTGCATAATCGAAATGGGCATCCTCAATAACCTAAGTATGGGTGATATCATGCCTCTACCTTTACCACAGGCAGAGATATTTCAAATTATCAAGTTTGATATATCAAAATCTCATGATATTTCGAACACCCGGACACTTGAGGCTGAGAATTTCAACATAGTCCAGTCCTTGAATAAGTAGGCATGAACTAANGCAGCCACGGCCGCAATCGAGAATCAATGGTAAACCCCAGACACCAGACGGCCAAATAGGGCCAGGTCAAGCTTTGCGGGGGGTGGGTGGGGGCAGGGTCAGGAGTTCATGATCTATCAGTCCCTTCAATCAGAACGTTCCTAGGAGCATTCCTTGGTGGTAGGAGTAGATGCCAGGGTAGCCGAAATTCTGCTCTACCGCTGCCCGTTCGCCCGTCTACTTCTTTCTATTCCCAGTTTTCCACGAGACGTTTGCGGGCGCGGAATAGGAGGCGGGCGCGGGTGGAAAAAATAGAACCAACGTATTTCCCATTAGCTGTTTCACCCGCACCCGCTCCCGGCACCGAAACTGCGTCCGCAAACGCCTCGTGGAAAAGCAGCTTTAGTCGCAACACGTTCCTAGATCATTTATAAAGATCATGGATTATTTTTTGGCCAGCGGCATCAGCCCAAGTAGTCATTTAAAAAAAACAGCTGACAATTCATTCAGTATCAGCCTTGTTTGTATTCCGTACATATCTGAGGCATCAGTTTTTCTGCCGTACGTTGTTTGGATGGATTCGTAACGTTTCGTTGCATCCCGAGTTGGCGGTCTAAAGTATGCAACTCGCGCCAGAACCTACTGAAAGAAGGCTGGAGTATTCCTGACCGATCTGGCTGGCTGGAGTATAATCATCACTCGCTACTACCCCTACATCTCATTGCAGAGCCTGTCTCAATCCACATGGATTCTTTTTAGCAACAGTCTCAATGCCTCATTGGTAACTTAGATCATTCAAATACATAGATTTGACACAATCATGATCAACCTCGCCATCATGAATGAGCGCTGTGGTGTACGGTGAACATTCATCGCATCTGTAAACCTAACGAGGTTGTCTAAAGGTCAAAGGTTACGTCGGCCGCCACGAGATAGAAACCCAAATGCAGACAGAGGAGCTTTAAAACGTGTCAACCCTACGGGGTCTCCACGGATGAATTCCATGGGCTCCATCGATTCATCGCGTAATGCCGTGAGCCTGGTCGGCTCATCTCCGGTCACTTCAAACGTCGAACAATCAGGGATATGGTCTCATTAATGGCCTGATCAATACGGCTTCTGCCGTGTCGCCGACCCACTGAAGCCATGCTGATCACACCGGCTCCTTTTCCAATAACCCTTCTTTGGACCCGACCTCGCAGCTGCGAGCGGGTATCATTTCTCATAGCGACCAAGAACTCGCTTCTGCCGAGTACTCGTGGTTCAGTCTATAATAAAAATTGCCGGGGTCTGTTGTAATAACGACCAGTTACACCATGAGTTACCCCCACGGTCAACCTGCATCACCATCATTCACCATCAGTCACGTCTAGTCCGCCTCGGGGCAGGCAGTTAGGAAGCAAGTATTGCAATTAAAAGTTGGTGTATGTGACTCGAAATTGCCCACGGAGTACTCGTGTTCTGATCCTCGGGGATACGTTTTATTACACTTCTTGTTAAAGGGCAATTTGGCGATGCCCGTAGTCTCAGACGGGAGATGGCGAGGAAGTCAAGATTGAAAGAAGAAAGCTGCCTTGGACTTATTCTCACCAGAAGCATCTTGACCACCAAGGGTTTGTGACATCGCCCCGCCCTCCGAACAGAGGCGACGCATGGGCTCTCCCAACAGTCTTCTTGGTTTTACTCTATATACGAACTCCATCGGACCGGAAGTGACGTATCCAGTGCAATCATGGCTACAACTATTGATGACGTCACTTCCTATAAATAAACAACATGGCCGACTTTCGAGTTGTGGTGGTTTTGCAAATGTTATGCAAAGTTTTGTGGAAAAAATGCGGTTTTTTTTTCAGTTTCCCTACATTTGCAGACACAGAACCTGTTTACATCATTCTGGCTGTTGCTTCTGTCTCAACTCCCACCGGTACTCTAATTAGACAGCAGGAGAAAGATATGGTGTATAATGTTGAGAATTATCGGCTTGTCTATCACCCACGAGACTCTCATTGCTGTTAATTCACTCGGAGATAAATGAGTTTACAAGGCTGCCGTGGCTGGGCCGCCTTTTAGCCGAGGAGACAACAAACAAATCGCTGTCAGGACAAAAAACAGATGACTTTTCTTAACTATAGTGAGAGGCGACTTGCCAAAATGAGTTGCTGCGCTGGGCTGCCGGGGAAATAAAGATAGGAGCAGCACAATCGCCCGAATGAAAACCGTCCTCAGATCGAAGACGGTCTGATGCTGTTTGAAACTGACACTGTATTCCAAACAACACCAAGCAAGCCCGCTCTTGCACTGAACCAACCGCGGTGAACCAACCGCGAACAAGCTCAGACATGTCGCATTTTCGTCTCCACCGCATCCAATAGAGGTTCTTCCCGTGACGTCACATTTCCATGACGACACGATGCCGCCATATTGGCCGTCAAAATGTCAGGCGACGTCACGGCATGAACACAGCGTCAACACACAGATCGCGGCGTCAAAATATCATGACGTGACAGTTTTGACGTCGTCGCCGGCCATTTGACGGCCAACATGGCCGATTCTTTGCAGTCACGTGACCGTTGTGACGTCAGTGAAGAACCTCTATAGATGAGTTGCAGAAACAGAATTAGGTCAAGGTCAAACCAGACGTCATAATGCCGTTTCGACCATCGCATTGTTGGACCACGTCTTTTGATTCGTTCGTCACGCAAAACGGCATTATGACGTCAAGTTTGGCTTTGGTGGCGTTGCTGTGACGATGACCTAATTCGATTTCTGCAACTCATCTCGTGGGTCTCGTCTCAAACGGGCCACGGTAAGGCGGACGCACCCTACATTTAAGAGTTAAATTTCTTTTATGAAGATTGTGCGACTTAAAGGAGATTTCCTTCCCTCAAGAGCACTTAGAGGTGAACTATAAGACCATTAAGACTGATGTTAAAACCATAATATATCAAAGAGGCGAATAATCACCTTACAGATAAATGGATTATAAGAGGATGTTCTGAGGGACAACGTGATTGGTTCCAACGAGACATTGGTGCGGTATTTCTCGGTTCGAGTTATTTTGCTTTCAGTGCCGTACAACCTCTCAGAGTCTCAGCGACCCGTCATGGTCCTTGGCCTCATATCATAAATGATTTATCGTTTGTATACATCATCCCTCTTATAAGAGTCGATTAAGAGGGGAAGTTTTTCTTTATAAAACATGTCATTTGTGAGAAAACCAGCTGGAAGCCAATCCAGTATATGATATTTCATGACTCCACCGAGCTGCTTCTGCTGGGCTGTCAAGCCAATCTCGTACCCAGATTTAGTTACACTCGGCCGAGGTTGGATATCACTTCACTAATCTCTGGAGATTGCTACGGACTACTTCGGTGTTTCCAAGGGACGTGTGTTACACACGGCGCATGAATATAATTTTTGACCATTTCACCACACTGGTAACGCTCCGCAAATACCAGCGGAGCGTTTCGAGGGCAGGGGACCAGTCTAGCAATCATCCTGATGACTGATTGGCCAGACAGCTGTCACGTGACCATCTGGAACAGTCGCAACGTTTACTACGTTTATACCAGTAATTTGAGATGAAATGGGTAACACCATAGGCTGTAATGATAATAGACTAGCAGGCTAACTCAATAGGTTAACACATATAGCCATCCGTGGCTTGATATGTCGCAGAGAAAATTGAATTATGGCTACTTTGGCGGTATGGAGTAGCTTTTGGTGGGACTAAATCAAACCGACGGGATTGGATTACCGTGACAAGCCGGTGGTGGAGCGTGGGATCGTCTCTGAAGTCATGTTGACCAGTCCACACATTAAACATTTTTAGCAAACCTCAGATTGGCCGTCAGCCTGTTCAGTGTCAGCACCAGTCTAACCACACAAGTGGCGATGCGCACACAGCGCCCCCTGTCGCGGTCGGTAGAAGTTGCACGACACGGTCACTGGCGACCGTGTCGTACAGAGGTCGTATGAATGGAGTCGCAATCTGAGTAAAGGCCTGACATGAGGGTCACGTCGTACAGTGTGGACGGGGCTTATACACCATGATCCTACATGAAGCTGCTTGCTTCATCTCTATCCATCTCTATCGAAGGATGCACATACATTTTCTCGATCGTCTGCTGGAGCAATTAGCCACAACTCATCTGATCTCATCATGTAGATTGATCAAGACGTTTGGCCAAGTAATCACGGGCATTATGGGTAAAATCTCCAAGATGGGGATCGCTCTCAATGCAGGGCAATCATCATTAGCCGAGGGTACGCCCGGGAAAAACAGCCCTGAACGCTTCCTTGTGAGAAAGAAGCAGCGGCCGGTCTTGTAAATGGATTTGGTCATGGAGATGAATGTATTCATATAGTGCTTCACCATCTGATTCTCACCAGTCTATCTGGCCTGACGCACATTTAGGCTGGTTTGAATCCATCACATTTCCCGCTTCTGAGGAGCTGAGAACCTCAGCCAATCATCGGTGTACGAAGGCTAATCGACGTGCAAATCAAAATCCGTGTTACAAATGTGTGCGGGAAGAGAAGAGAAAGTGCCGAACGGCGATTTGTCTCACGAGTTCCGATTGGCTCGGAGGCGGGCTCAAGTAGGGGTCATATTCATTTATAATTTATGAGTTAACGTAAAAGACGGCATGATTGGGAGAAGGCTAAAGACGCAGTCGATGGCCTTGTTTGGACACAGTCAGTTGACCAATAGGTGACACTACGGCCCAATTCAATGCCCCCTGGGGCCGCCAGCAGACTGCTGTTATCAAATACATTTACAATTGTTAAACACTAAACTAGCACTGTCTCCTCACTATGTGGTTGCCCTACCCGCTTCGAAAATGACCCAAGAACGTATGGATATCAAAGTTGAGAAAATCTTTGAAAATCTAGGGTGGCATAACCATGCACGATGACGTATCTGAAGACACATTAGTGATTCACTTTATAACTCCACAATCAGGACATATCTTCATTACGTAAAGCAGGCTACCGCATCGGCAAATCCCATGGTCATCCTTTGTCGGCTGGTTCCAATCCGATGTCTCTGCAACTGCCAAATAACATCTTTTTGATCGTGTCATCTTCTGTTTCTACTGGAGTCCAGACGCCATGTTGGGATCTGTCACAAAGCCGTTCCCACCACCACAGGCGTCGCTCCAACATCAGCATGATCGACAACTGTTGGTATCGCCAGATGTTGGTTTTTGAACCTTTCACGATCTCGTAGGAAGTGTTCATCATTGCGATGAGCATGTTTAGCAACAAAATGACGGACACCACGGCGTACACGCTCAGAAGAACTGCACCAACTGCTGGGATCCGAGCGTCCTCTCCTGTTTCTTTCTTGCCGGCATCAGTCACCAGGTTCAACATTGTATAAACTGAGGGTGTTCCAGACCTGCGGATCAGGCCTTGTTCCATCCACGAGCAGCACGTGCATGGCCGTCGAGAATGCCAGCCAGAAAATGTACACTGCTAAAAAGTAGACGCAATCATGGAAGAACATTTTCTGCATCATAACCGAGAAACGACAAGTCAAACGACAGGCCCGGGTAAAGAACACCATGAAAAGCCAGCCGAAAACCATGGCAAGGGACAGAGGAATGTCCTGGTCATCCGACCGTATCATATGCAAACAAATCCAGAATTCTACAAATACACTGAACAGGACGAGTTGAACCCGAGATGGGGCATTTCCGGTGGCCGACCACTGCTTAAAGAGGTTTCTCAAAAGATGTGACTTCCGTTTGTCGCCCGTGTCCAGGGACTTCAAGGAGTTGTATCCAGTCGAGCTGATGTCCACAATTTCTAGTACGAGGTAAATCAGAGGGACGAGGCTGAACACTAAATACCAAGGGTGAACATGCCGCTCTTCCGTCCCTCCTGTCAGTTCCTTTACCGTACCATAGGTGGCGTTACCTGTTGCGTTTTCGTCAGACGCAAACTCGGCGGTTTTGTTTTCTTTTGGCTTGTGAAGGTGCAGGGAGACAATGGAGAGGCCGAGCATGAGAAGAAAGTGGACGAGGCACCAAACGATGTAAATAATGCGATACGTTCCCCACTTCATCCAGAGAAGCGATTTGATTGGCTCCTCCTCGATAAGGTCTTTGTCCCCGACGTCGTCATCTCTGGTCGCGAGGTTTGTCGTGTGTCCGAGGATGTGAAGGGCACTGCGTGGATTATACCGACAGTTTCGCTCACCAGGTGGGCTAAAACTCGTGACCTCCGTGACGTCATATATTGATACTGACCTGGCTCTCGTCTGCGGCTGTTTATAGACATGTTCTAAGTTCAAAATGTGTTTGGTAAGCTTTGAATGAAGATTGACTGCAAGGGATAGTATATCATGATCAGCGTCGTTCCTGATAGGGAGGAGATACCGGAATGCCTCGCACCGCAGAGTCATTTCTTCATATTTCGATAGGGGTCCTGTCGGCCGTACCTTTTCAGTGGGTTGATACCGTTGCCACCAGATACTACACTTGTTCCAGACCTCGTCGAAAAGTTTCTTGGGTATGTCACTCTTAGGATATGAGGCAGACCGTGTGACGATGTAGTGCAGGACCGTGTTGCCTTCGTGATCTTGGTCGGCCAGGTCTGCTCCCTGTTCTATCAACATACCCAACATCTTGCAGTGTCCACCCCACGCAGCAGCAGTGAGAGGAAGGGTACCCGCTGGATTATCGTCTGTGAAGTGCGTACCAGTTGCTCGAGCGTTGAGTAACTCTAAACACTTTTTCTTAGGCCCACAATGCTTGAGCATGAGTTCTAATATGTCACACTGTCCTTTGGATGCTGCGATGTGGAACGCTGTCTGGTTTTTGAATTCTTCTGATGAACATTTAGCAGAAATAAGTTCTGGACATTCCGTGATGAGCAGACGGCTCATGTCCTCTTGATTCATCAAAAGAGCAACGTGAAGTATAGTACTTCCCTCGTATATCTGTTCCCGAAATGATTCCCCACAGACATCGAGTTCGTAATTTTTCAAAAGGCCGAGTATAGCTTTCACCGCATTTTTTGACCCTGTATTCATGGCGCGAAATAGAATTTGAGTGATACGCTTGTAATCTCCCTTCTTCACATAGTGCTCCGCCCAAGTTTCCAATGCATTCGACGTTGGCGCCCTTATTAAGTCCCGCCTATTTCTTGGAGGGACAGTCCCTGGACTCTCCGAGAGTGATGAAATGGTACTTTGACTGTTTGGTCTCGGCTCTTCACGTGTCTCAACTCGTCTTGCATCATGATGCTGCCCAGTGGGACCTGCTATCCTGCGGTCCACCCCTTTCTTATCATAGTCCTCGGCTTGATCAGCTGTTAAAGCCCGTAGAATCTTTGGCCGACAGACCGGCGTTGAACTGCATGTAGAAAGAGGCGGGAGGCTATGATGTTTCTCATCGTCACGTTCTGCCTTTCTTCCTCCTTGACCTTCATGAGTTGGGACATAGCTGACCTCGTCATCAGCGCCTCTATCGAAGTCTTTTATTGCCTGATCAGCCATTTCATCATGGATAGGCACGACGTAACGAAAGCTACACCCGGTACTGCCATTACCATCCATTTTGGTTCCATCTTCCAGGTCTGACTGAGGTTGTTTCTCCTGGCGGCGGACGGCTTGGAAAGCGTGCCGGAAACGTCTCCAATGCGATGTCGAGGATTCTTTTCGCCCTGCCATGTTTCGATTCAAAAAGTGCGGGCCTGGTAGCAATAGTCTTCCTGAGAAGAGCGAAATCTGAAACATACATGAAATATCAAACCTATAGCTGGTAGGCCTACTGCACGCGGTTTTACGTACATTTTAATCGAGAAGGCACAAAAATAGGAGTCAGCCGCACGTATTGCCAATGGCAGCAAAGTTCTAGCGGACCAATGCAAAAGAAAGTTCTCTTGATTGGTGCTCAATCAAGAATGGGTCGATTGGGCCATTGGTCAACTCACTGACAGCTCCTATTCTATAAGTTCCGAGGAGATGGCGTCGTCTCTTCTTCATTTGCACCATCAATGCCTTTTGGTCCGAAAGCATCGAACTACTTACCCGTGGCTTGGTACGGATGAAGGCTTTGTCCGGATCTGTAGGCGACGCCTTCTCGTCCTCTGAACTGGCGTCTTCACCGGATAAACCGAGGTCTATGAGCCTACCCGCACTGGCAGTCTGCTTGTGACCACGTCCGACAGAGAAATGATCGAAGTCTAAGATCTGTATTGATTCATAAAACACTCTCGTCGATTATTTTGATTGTGCGATTTCGGAAAGCGGTGGATCCCACTCCTTCTGAGAGGTAACTTTTGAACAACAGAGTTTTGAAAAGACCACAGTGTTGTCGGTACATGTATTTAGTATATTTGGCCCAGAAATGCTTCGAAAGCCATTCAGGACTACGATGATATATATGATTTTGCCAGAACTGGTACATTCGTAAGCAGCGAGTAGGCCTACATTGCTTTACATCTTCTTCATTATCGCCCGCCATGCATGACGTCGATGTCCGACTTTGTCGCCAGGCATTTTGATGGAAATGATTTAAGCACGCAACTACAATACTTCGTTCATGTTAAAGATAATGTATCACGACTTCATTGTTTACATTCAATGTTTGTAAACATGGATGTTTAAATTATGTTATTTTGGACTTTTGGGACATACAAACCCACCAAATTGAATACTTTCGGTATCAAAAGAATTTCTAGAGGGACATGCCACCAACAAATTAGGCCTACTCATAAGACAAAGAAAGATTGGATATAAACAAACAAAATGTAAATAAACAATGATTTTCGTGGCCCGCGAAAATACCCGTGATACCTTATCTTTAACTTTCGTGGTTCGCTGATTACCCTACATGTATACAAAGGATGTTTCTTTCCTTCTCTCGGACAAGTCAACTCCTTTCACGATGCCTGTCCCCGCCAGCCATGATATTAGCGAGGTTTCGCAAATCTGACGAAACACGAAGTACGAAATACGAAATTGGACACCATACATGTCCGGAAAATAGCTGCTCTCGAGAAGTATACAGCAAGGAAGGCAATGTCGACGTCTTCTGCTGAAACACTTCGTCAACTTGACTCAGCCCCGAGAGTTTGGTGGAATGGGAAACTTTCCTGCCGTTAGAGGTCACCACCAGTTAGCGGTCCTAGAACATCATGGGATTTGACGTCACAGAGAAGGGGTGTCTATAAAACTAAGACCTACGTACTATAAAACTAAGACCCCGCCAAAAACTAAGATCCTACTGTTTTTGACGTCGTGGACGTGTCCGGATAAAATGTTATTCTGATTCCTCATCAGAACTCTCGTCACAACTCTCGTCGTCATCACTGGTCGGGTGGTTCCAATCAGATATCTCCGCAACTTCCAAGAAACACCTCTTCGACTTTTTACAAGGTGGTATCCAGACGCCATGTTGGGATCTGTCACAAAGCCATTCCCACCACCACAGCCGTCGCTCCAACATCAGCATGATCGACAACTGTTGGTATCGCCAGATGTTGATCTTTGAGCCTTTCACGACCTCGTAGGAAGTGTTCATCATTGCGATGAGCATGTTTAACAACAAAATGACGGACACCACAGCATACACGCTCAGAAGAACCGCACCTACTGCTGGGATCCTGGCGTGTTCTCCGGCCGACTTCTCGCCGGCGTCAGTCACCAGGTTCAACATTCCAAACAGGGTGTCCCAGACCTGCAGATCAGGCCTAGTACCATCCACGAGAAGCACGTGCATGGCCGTGGAGAACGCCAGCCAGAAAAAGACGAAGATCGCTAAAAAGTAGACGCAATCATGGAAGAACATTTTCTGCATCATCACTGAGAATCGACAAGTCATACGACAGGCCCGAGTGAAGAAGAGCATGAAAAGCCAGCCGAAAACCATGGCAAGGGACAGGGGGATGTCCTGGTCATCCGACCGTATCATATGCAAACAAATCCAGATTTCTACAAATACACTGAACAGGACGAGTTGAATCCGAGAGGGGGCATTTCCGGTGGAGGACCATTCCTTGAGGTTTGTGAAAAAATGTGACTTTGACCTCTGTTTTGACTCCCCGTCGACTCCCGTCTCCAGGGACTTCAAGGAGTTGTATCCAGTCGAGCTGATGTCCACAATTTCTAGTACGAGGTAAATCAGAGGGACGAGGCTGAACACTAAATACCAAGGGTGAACATGTCGCTCCTCTGTCTGTCCTGTCAATTCCTTTACCGCACCATAGGTGGCGTTACCGGTTGCGTTTCCGTCAGACGCAAACTCTGCGGTTTTGTTTTCTTTTGGCTTGTGAAGGTGCAGGGAGACAATTGAGAGGCCGAGCATGAGAAGAAAGTGGACGAGGCACCAGATGATGTAAATAAAGCGATACGTTCCCCACTTCATCCAGAGAAGCGATTTGATTGGCTCCTCCTCGATAAGGTCTTTGACCAAATCTTCATCTCTTGTCGCCAGTTGAGTCGTGTGTCCGAGGATGTGAAGGACACTGACCGGATTATACCGACAGTTTCGCTCACCAGGTGGGCTAAAACTCGTGACCTCCGTGACGTCATATATTGACTATGACCTGGCTCTCGTCTGCGGCTGTTTGTAAACATGTTCGATATTCAAAATGTGTTTGGTAAGCTTTGAATGAAGATTGACGGCGAGGGATAGAACGGTTTGATTGGCGTCGTTCTTAATAGCGAGGAGATGCCGGAATGCCTCAACCCGCAGAATCATTTCAGCATTTTTCGATAGGGGCCCAATCGGCCGTACCTCGTTGGTCCCACGACCATTTAGTGTAAATTTTTTCCATTGCCACCAGATACTACACTTGTTCCAAACCTCGTCGAAAAGCTTCTTGGGTATGTCACTCTTAGGATATGAGGCAGACCGTGTGACGATGTAGTGCAGGGCGGTGTTGCCATTGTGAACTCGAGCGCCCAGGTCCGCCCCCTGTATTATCAATTCAGCCAACATCTTGCAATGTCCACCCCACGCAGCAGCAGTGAGAGGCAAGGCACCCGCTGGGTTATCATTCATGAAATGCGTACCGGTCGCCTTCGTGTTGAGTAGTGACGCCCTTTCTTTTAGGCCACAATAATGCTCAAGCAGGCGGTCTAATATTCCACACTGCCCTTTGGATGCTGCGATGTGGAACGCTGTCTGACCTTCAAACTCTTTTGACGAACATTTAGCGGAAATGAGATTCGGACATTTTTTGATGAGCAGACGGCTCATGGCCTCTTGATTCACCAAAAGAGCAACATGGAGTATGGTGCTCCCCTTGTCGCACGTTTGCTCACGAAATGACGGACGACCGACGTCGAGTTTGTACTTGTTTAAAAGGCCCAGTATACCTTTCACCGTTTCTAACGCCCCTCTTTTCACGGCGCGAAATAGAATCCGAGTGACATCCTTGTAATCTCGCTTCCTTATATACACCTCCTCCAACTCCTTTAATTTCCTTGACGAAACGGTAATCTGAGTGCTTGGTCTCGGCTCCTTACGCGTCCTATGATGCCAAGTGGGAACTGCTTGCATGCGGACCTCTGGTTGGTCATCTGGTATTGCTGGTCGAATCGTTGGCCGACAGACGGAGCTGGTGTCGTCAAGGGCGTTGTTTTCGAGGTCGTCAATGGCCTTGTCCGCGAACTCATCATGGACAGAAATGGCATAACGAAGGCGACGGACGGTCTTGACGCTGTCATCGACCTCCTTTCCTTCCTCCATCATTAACGGTGTTGGTGACCCTCGCCGGCTCATGTTTCGATTCAGAAGTAGTCTTCCTTGAGCAGGGCGAAATCTGAAACATATCAAACCTATAGGCCTATAGGAACAGTCAGCCACGCTTATCGTCAAAAGATGGCAGCAAAGTTCTAGCGGACCAATACAATAGAAAATTCTCCTGATTGGTGCTCAATCAACCATGGAGTTGAACCGTGGTGTCGCCTATTGATCATCTGACTGACAGATCCCATTGCACGCGGTTTTACGTAAATTTTCCGAGAAGGCACAAAAATTCTATAAGCTCTGATGAGATGGCGTCCGTCTCTTCGTTATGTGCACCGTCAATGCTTTTTTGGTTGGAAAAGATCCAACTTACCCCGACGTGGCTACGGATGAAGGCTGGCTTTGTCCGGATCTGTAGGCGACGCCTTCTCGTCCTCTGAACTGGAGTCTTCACCGGATAAACTGAGGTCTATAAGCCTATCCACACTCAGTCAGCTTGTGACCACGTCCGACAGAGAAATGACCGAAATCTAAGATCTGTATTGATTCATAAAACGCCCTCGTCGGTTATTTTGATCTACAACTTGTTTTCATGTGAGATCTCGGAAAGCTTGAGGTGCACTTATCTGTCTAAGATCCACAAATCATGTCAGGTTCACGTTCTGAGAGGCAACTTCTGAAAAGCGCCTTTTGAAAAGACCACAATATCGATATTTTAGTATTTTGGCCCAGAGAGAAATGCTTCGAAGACATCATTCAATCATTTATGATGTATGATTTTAGTCGGAACGAGTAGGCCTACTTTGCTTGACTTTTTTTTTCATTATCGCCCGCCATGCATGACTTCGATGTCCGACTTTGTCACCACGCATTTTGATGGAAATGATTAAGCACACAGAAGTAGAGCATTTCGTCCAGGTTAATCTTCCTGGCTCGCTAAAATGTACATGTATTCAAAGAACAAAATGTTATTCCAAAGTCTCATTCTCAAGCCAATAACGCATTTCACTGATGCAGGTCTCCACGCAGAGAAAATGTGACGGTCGGCAACAAGTGCGAGAGATTTCCAACAGCTTTACGCCTGTGCTCTTAACTTGGTCCCATACATTCGTTGGAAGGAACACTACATAACCCTAACCTAAATACTTCAAACCATTACAAAGTTTTCGTTGTGGGTTGACAGGTGTGAAGTTTTTCAGTGTTTCCGTGTGTCAGTGTTCCCCCTATTGTTCTGGAAACACTGGCAGATAGATCGACACGTTTCTCTGTGTGTCCTCCATTGTCGACAGGGCCGTATTTAAAGGGGGGGGGGCGAGGGGGCAG
>NMRB01000576.1:156954-191547 GCA_002633025.1 Notospermus geniculatus
ATCCGACGACGACCCAGATTTCTCAACCTGTAGTGTCATTTTACGAATCTCCTCAATATTGTCAGTATGCAGCATGGAAACATCCAACGGTGTGTTGGGTGGGGGGTCCGGTGTTGACCCCCCAGGTGTTGACCCCCCACTGCTTCCACCAACTGCAAGATTCTGCAGATCATCAGGTTTTTTCAACTTCTCCTTTTTCTTTCGTTTTTTCTTCTGACCTTTACGCCGTGTGACGCCACCTTTTAATTCCTTCTCCGCCGCAACAGCAAGTAGTTTTATATCATCAGCGTCTTTTGTCGCCAGAAGTGATGGGTCGTACGGGGTATTTGGTGGCGTACCCGGCATGACCTCGATCTTCAGACCATCTGATTTTGCACCCTTATCAGCCAGCACTGCCATCTTTTGAATAACATCTGAATCGCGTGTATTCAGCAATGACGGATCATAGGGTGTATTATTAGGTGTTTCTGGAACGACAGAATTCTCCCGACTGTTTTGAGTAGAGACGTCTGAATGGAACGGCGAATCATAATGACCAGCGGCATTCTCGATCGGCCGCAGCGTCGCCTGCTTGATATTCCTGGAAGATGACGATCTTTTCTTCATTGAATCTTCAGTGACGATCTCTGCTGAGGCTACTTTAGTTATAATGGCTGAATCTGAAGAAAAAAATCTAGAACTTGTGAACAGTAAAAGACTGAAAATCTGTGAAAAAAGATGTTTGTAATGATTGAGTGAGTAGTTCATCTCTCCCATCCAGCCTCAAGAGGGCATTCATGATCTTTGTTCGCTTAACGGCGAACCGGAGTAACTAAACGGTACGCAGGTTCCTCATTGGAAAATAGCTACCCCCAGCAGCCAGAAAGCAGGCACTGAACGGGTCAACTTTAAACACTTACCACTCTTTGATGAGACGACAGCAGACGGGGCATCTCGAGGGTCAAGCAGCCCCGACAACATCAACGATATATTTGGCCACATATTCAACACACTTGAGTTGAACGACAATGTGAATAAGAAGTTTGAGAGGCCTTGTAAGTAGGTTTTTAGAATTCCAGGTTTCTCAGCATCTCGCAAGAACGATGTGTTTCTATAGTAAGCCCTGTGAAGGAGGAAAATAAGCCAAGTATAGCAAATGCGGAGCGAGAGGAAAGGTCAAGTCAAGGTCAAAGTTCAAGGTCATGTGGTACTTACCTGAGTGTACCAATATCAGCCATCATGGCGTCCAGGTAACTCTCGATTAAACCATCATTGATCGCCAGCCGAATCCAGGCCTGGAAAGGAAGCACAAGCTTACTCTAGTGGGGTTCTCTCTTCCTACATTAAGCTGCGTTTACCAGACATCCGGAATGCGGTATATGGGATGCGGAAGTGATATGTTGTATGCGAAATGCACAGCATATACCGCTTCCGCATTCCGGGTGTCCGGTAAACGCAGCTTTACGCAGTAGGTCTTATAAGACCATGCAGGGCTCCACATGTAGCCAATAAGACATGTAGTCAAAAGAAAATAAAATCCAATTGGTTCAGACAAAATGGTTAAGAATTCCAATCATTTTGGCCATTTTCGACATCACTGCCGGTACCGGTAGGTGATGCACACATGATTATGGTTTCAGTTATTTTTGGTCCAGCTGCAGCAGCCTTGCCGTGGCCCGGGATCAACTTGTTTTAAAGACACTTGCTACACATACCCTGCAGAATCCCACCTCTGTTGTAATCTGTCCAAGATGAGTTAGTTGAGAGATGACATCCTTGTGAGTGCATTTGACCAGAAAACCCCAGAAATTCTGAAATCAATGATACAAGATTGGTGATTGCTGCAAGTCAAGAATGAAACATTGGATTACATGACTGGTGGAGGTGGATTCTTACTGCAACTGGTCGCCCCAACTAAAATCATCATGTTCAAACTTTTTCCTCATAACAAGACTAGCCTCAGATATCAGAGTGGTGCAGTGCTGACAATGACATCACTACTACCAGTCAATGATGTACATTGTGGGTTCAATTCAGAGTATATTTAGGGCCATATTCTAGAACGTTCCTTAACATTAAGGTCCACCTTAAATCTATTGTTCTCGATGGTTTTACAATAGGCTTAAGGTCGACCTTAACGTTAAGGAACGTTCTAGAATATGGGCCTATGTATCCATTCTACAAGTAAAAGTAAAGTCGTCTCGGAATTTTGCAAAAGTATCCATTCTACAGCCTGTAATGGTTATCTGACAGCCCGGGCTTACTCCAGTATAGACCATGTGCACATGACGTCATCATTGACGTCATAATTCGCACGTCAGCCATGTTGGACGGCATCTGATGCTACGAATGCGTTGGACGTGCCGTCCAACATGGCGGCATCTCGTCGTTGCAGTGACGTCATAATCGTCGCTGCACGTCCTCTATAGGACTGTTTCCTTCTACATTGGATATTGTACAGCAAATAACGCTGGTGCAAAGGACACTCCAAGAAATGCAGAATCAGGGTACACCCGGTGGAATACCGTTATGTTGAAACGCTGATGAATTGAGACATGCAAACAGTAACAAAAAAAAACAATGAAAGCAAGCTGGCATCTTCAGAAGATGGAATCTAACGTGAGCAGCCGATGGAATGAGTTTTTATGAGGAGTAGTAGTGAGTGGGATGTACGTGTATTTGTTATGATTTCAATGGTCTCATGAAGCACATAGGTTTTCAATGTTTATGAATCTCTCGCACATCTGAGCAACGAAAAGAAACTAAGTCCTACCACATCTGAACTCTTTGCATTTCCACCCAAAATGTTGGAAATCTGCAAAAACACAGAGCATGCATTACAACAAGCCAACATAAATGAGTAAATATGTTAAAAGGCCTAGATACATCACCCAATATTACTGCACAATATGGGGCCAAATGGGGTCATGTGCTTCTGGCATGATGGGTAGAAGATTGGCAATAATATTGGCCATTTTTATCTTCATATTATGCAATAATATTGCACATATATGCCGTATGGGCCACTTAACATAAGTCCATTGGCATTGAGTTTCACGGGTTGTGTGTACAATAATCTTGATTTTATAATCAAGAATTACAAATTCAAGGTGAACTGTTGATTGATAACTCAGTTAGTATACCTTGAACCCTCTCTTTAATCCATGGAGGAAGACTGCTTCTAAAACATTACATATCGCATTGGCACTGTCACTGCTGTAAAGAAGAATAAAGAACATATAATCAACACATTACGAACACGACAAAGGAATCATGTCAAAGCAATCAAGTTATTAGGTCAAACAGAACTACAGTTGAACTTGCCCAGTTCCAGTGCCAACAACATTCAAGCCACTCACTGTTGACTGACACAGTATGAGCCAAGAGGCTTGGCCAACTAGGCATGAAGACAGAGAGTACTGTAATCACACAAGGCAAGCTTAAAGTTAATCCTGAATACACTATCTTTGTTTGCGTCATCACAATTTGATTAGTCTTTCTTTGGTCTGTACTGCCATGATTTTTTTTTCGACTCAAATATAAAGTCTTCTTTGGCAGTGTTTCCGCCAGAGAGGGGGGGGGGAGTGGGGGATGACTCTGGAGGCCATTTTTAACCCAAAAAAATTTTAGGAAAAAATTTTCAAAAAAAATTTTTAAATTTTTTTTTCTCCCCACCTTGACATTCCTGGTGAAAACCCTGTTTGGTACACTGCTAATTGACTGACAACCTGCATGTCTTAAAAGCCTGATCAAAAGCTTCCACGAGTGAATACTTCCCCCTTACCTGTGGATTGGGTCTTCTGAGTTGATGTGCTCTTTCTCCAAAGCCTTCAGTGCTCTGCTCAATTCCTCTATCAAGTTTTCCTTGATCCTGTCATCAAGGGCCATCTCTTCAGCTGTCGGACCTGGAAGAGAGAAAAGGATCCTATAGGCCTATCGGGCCAACGACAGTACCAATTAATTACAAACAAGGTTTGTGTGTTGTCAAAACCAACGGATTGATGACACATTGCTACAAGTCCAGGTAGGTTCGTCTTTTCCTCGTCTGTTAGGATCGCACAGAATTTCAAAAATAATAACAAATAAACAAACGATTTTATACCTGTTTATATTGACGCATGCGCTATTTTCTAAACGGTTACACCAACACGCAAAGGTCCACTAGGACCACGCAGGACGCGTTATAGGCCTGATTGATTGATTGAAAACAGATTAGGCCTAGGCTTTTCTTAGGCCTACAACAAACAACAGAAGCCACAGGTTTGGAAAATTGCGTATTTGCAAATAGGGCAAGGCCTAAGGGAACGAGTTTAGAATCCCCGATCATCAGTGCCCAAAAAAACGTTGTCGATCGACAGATGATTTTTTTCTTCTTCATCAACCAACATGATCAAGCATTCAACAGTCTACACCATCACGCTGGGCCGTGAAATCACGCTACAGCGTGAAAACCTTCTGTGGAAACCAAATTTTTACACACAGAATTGTGTACAAATTCAGCATTGAAAAAAAAATTAAAATTCTTCCTTAATATATCGAGTTATGTGTGTTCAACATGAATATGGCCGATTTTTTTCAATTAAAAGTTTTTTAAAGAAGTTAAATGTTTTTGAAAATTGGGCCCTACATTTTGTACAGGCGAATGTACAGTCACGCATTACCGTGATGGTGTAGACTGTTCAAGGAACAGAAGTTGAAGAAACCACCACCAACAAAAACATTGCAAAATTCACAAAAAATGCACATTCGTCCTTGTCACGTACTTTTACTACTCCACAGGCTCATCGTCGAACTCTTCCTGGTTAGTTATACGTTAGTTATGTTTTATAATGATGCAGATTATTATTGCAATCACGGGTTCTGTGATTTCACGAAGGCCGGGGCTATTCGTACCGTGACGGTGCAAATAACGCCAAACCCGATCTTATTCGTACCGTGACGGTGTGAATAGTGCGCCGCTTGTTCTTATTCGTACCGTGACGGTGTGAATGGTGCGCCGCCGGTTCTTATTCGTACCGTGACGGTGGGAATAGTGCGGGAACCAGCTCTTATTTACACCGTCACGGTGAGAATAGTGCGTGGAGAATGATTATTCGTACCGTGACGGTGATGTATAATTTCTGCACCGTCCCTCCGTGCTGCGTGCGGCTGATGGGCAGCAGATCTAAAATGATACTTTAGCCAGGGGCAATTTTATTCCTTGGACGGGGTCGAGTGACCCAATATTCACTCTCCGTTCACAGTTAATGATGACATGTTGGCCTCTGCTGTATGATGATAGGCCTACCAGTAAAATATTTTTATAGGCCTAGGTAGAGCTAGCTAGGCCTAGTGAGGCCCTAATTTTTTTTTAAATGGCTCAAGAATGCATGCAGTTCCCCGTTTTCTGACAGTCACACGGATCGATATCACGATATTGATAAAAAGACGAAAAGAAAAATAAAAGGAGGTGAAACTGAATGATAAAACAAGAACTGTTATGACGGGGCTCGAACCCGCGGCCTTCCGTTTGATAACCACCCACGCTTACCACTCGGCCACTGAGGCTCATGCCACGAAACACGGGGAATCATTAGATACTTTAGTAGGCCTACCTTGCCCAAAAGCATCGATATAAAACTTTTTATCATGTAACTGGTGGTAAAATAACGTTTTTATCAAGAATACTGAAAAAAAAATCCGACATTGTGCGAGATAGTACCGGTAACTTCATCTGGCATGTCTGGAATGAAGCTCTCTGATTGGCTGTTTACGACGGTGTGAATAAGAACTGGTTTGGCGTTATTTGCACCGTGACGGTACGAATAGCCAGTGCGTTTCACGAAATTGTTTTCCGGGTTGAGTGCCGCCATGCTTGCTGTTTCGTCCCAGATTTACGAATCGAGGGCGGAGTACAATTTCTTTTCGAAATAAAAAATATTGTACCCATTTTCATCAAGTAAGAGTAACAACTGCATGATTAAAATATAATTAATAATCATTTACATTTATATGATAATTGAAAATGTCTCTATTTTTTGAAATAGTAAGAGACTTGTATCGCATGTACAGAATCAAAAGATCCGATAGTACTTTAGTTCCAAATCCCACCGCTTGGGCATCTCTTGACTTGTTCCATTTTTCTTGTGCAGACAACTCAATAAAAGTCGGATTCCTTGGAAATAAGATCTTTGTTTCGACCTCTGGATTCAGTCCTTATTCAGTGAAGATCTTGAGGTAATCGGGAACACATGCTGCTTGTGTGATTTGACCCGACGTTTGGTTTGATGGGCAAAATTTTAGCTGCTGATTTAGGCCTAGATTTGCTTGGTTGGTGTGGTAGGAGGGGTTGTCCACAAGCAAAAATAGCCCGTTTCTGGAACATCGAGTGGGGAACTGTTTCCCTTTTCACATCATTGCCATCTGATAGGCTACTGACTTCAAGTGCCGTTAGCATGGTTAGGGCCTGTGTGTTGATTGGAAATAGCTAGACACCTAGGCCCTAGCTAGCACCTACAAGTACAACATGACCTCAGATGTCCCCAGTGATAAATGTCATATTTTATCAAATTTTCAGATCCTGCAGTCATGGCAACGGAGAAGGCACCATCGTCAAACCCTCTGGAACAATTTGTGTTACTCTCAAAGGGAGCCAAAGGAGCAGCTGCTGTCGCTGTCATCAAACAAGCGTTGGAATCACCAGGAGTGTACGTCTTCGGAGAACTTCTTGACATGCCTAACATTCAGGAGCTCAGCAGTGGACCACATGCTCCCTATTTCAACTTGTTGAATGTGTTTGCTTATGGTACATATAATGATTACAAAGGTATGAAAAAAAACACTTCAACTCTTCATAATCTTACTAGGCCTATCCTACTGGGTAGATGCTGATTTGTCACAACCAGATAAGATGTCATTTGATGAACTTCCTGCTCAATTATTAGCATGGACCGAGAGGCCCTCAGGGTTTCCGCCAGAGGGTAAAATGGGTAAAATTCCGTACCCTAAAATTTTTCCAGGGTACGGATCCGTACCCTGAAAAATTTGATAAATTCACATATTTATCAGCAGTATTCATTGTTTTTCACCATTTAACATCATATTCAGAGAACGACAAATCATTTTTTTGGCTGGTTGTCCACGGACAACCTGAATTTCAGAATTTGATTGTCCGTATCAAATGTTGATTGCCCGTAGGCCTAGATGTTAAGCATTTAATGATAAAGTTGCTCTCAGGGCAGTTGTCCACGGACAACTGATTCAAGGAAATGGCTTGTCCGTTTGGGAAAATCAGTTGTCCCGGGCGCCCGGACAACCAATTTGTCGTTCACTGATATTTCACGATGGAAAGTGATTTTATGCTTCAAAATACGCCTAAAATGGCACTAAACATCGTTTAAAACCAAAATAAACAAATAAAAATAAAAATAAAAATTTTTCAAAAAAAAATTTTTTTTCAAAAAAAAAATTTTTTTGGGTCCGTACCCTCTTTTTTTTTTCTGGCGGAAACCCTGGCCCTATAGTATCTGGGGTAAAACAATACAGCCTTTTGTAAGTTGTATTAACCATGTTAACATTCCTTATTTCAGAAAATGCGGCGAGCCTTCCAGAGTTAACCCCAGCACAGTTGAATAAACTCAGACATCTGACGATCGTGTCTTTAGCTACTAAATCTAAGGTGAGCCCTAACCTTGTGGAGGGACAAGTTCTTGTTTCCTGTGTCTGCTGGTACACTTTGTTGATTATTTCTGGCAATATCGCACAAGACTGCTGGGAGATGGATGCGGACAAGGTTTGCTATTGCCGTTCGTGTCCGTTGCAGCATGAATTTCATGCTTCAAATTCAAACTTCTTGTTTTCAGTGTATACCTTATTCAGTATTGCTTCAAGAACTGGATCTAAAAAATCTCAGGGAACTAGAGGTACAGTATGCCTATTTCAACTTTTATGGGTGGTCATGATATCCTGATAGTACCAGCACCACTGGTCAGGTTGATACAACTACTGGTCAGACATTAGTAGAGGAAGCCATTACATTGACGCAAAGTTGTTCATGGCCATCTCAAGTTACTCATGTTCCTCACTTGGATGGGGTCTTTTACTTGCCCTTGCAAAGGCACAAAGTACAAGGCACCACGACTTACTGTCCCATGTGACGGACTGAAGAGCCGGGGATGATTTATCCCATTATGGTCTGGCTGGTTTCGAACCCGGGACCTGCCGCTTGCCAAGCGGACGTGATAACCACTAGGCTAGCAACACACATCGAGGCTCCTGCATCCAGGTTTTGGAACAATGATATGAGACTTACTTGTCATGTTTACACATTGGTCTGTCTCTGCTACAGGATGTTATAATCGAGGTGATATACGCCGACATCGTCCACGGGAAGCTCGATCAGAGGAATCAACAAATAGAGATTGACTACGCCTTAGGTCGGGATATCAGACCAGAGGCCATGAAGGACATGATTGGAGTCTTACAAGAATGGTAAATATTACTATAGATCGTTGCAGTTGATTAGGAACAACGTCATCAGGCTTAACCAAGTCAAGGCGCAGCGTCACGTCAGTGTTGATGAGGCCAGCCAGTGCCCATGCTTTCTCCTGTTATGTCGACGTCAATGACGTCCGTGGGTTTTGGTAAATTTTCAAGTCGAACTTTTAGCATTTTAAAGGGAGTATGCCATTGAGTGGTTATAGATTCCCAAGTTTTTGTAACCCTCACGATCCCAAAGCTCTGAGCTATCCAATGTAGTGTACGTTTAATAAGTGGGAGTGGGCAACTTTACTAAAATCAGAAGTGTTTACATTTCCACATGATTGAAACAATGATCATCTGTTGAAGGTGTGACAGCTGTGATAGTGTCCTACACAACATAGAGCAACAAATAGTGAAAGCCAACACGTACAAGGAACAGCAGAATAAGATAGCAGAGAAGATAGATCATGAGGTAGGTTTTGATCACGAAAGTTGCATGTTTCGATTTGATGATTGGCGAAGAAGTCAAACGTGGCTTGAGGCTTGTTGAAGATCCAAGCTTCACTTCATCATTAACCCCAGTGATTGGCCTTGGGACTGACACACCTCTACCCTGGTCAGATTTGTAGCCAAGCTATCGGTCACTGTCAGCACAGTTGCAGCAACCCAATATCCAGTCTGCATGTCAGATACAGTAACAAGCTTTTCTTGTTCTTTTCAGGTGGCAAATATTAAGAAAACTTTGAAAAATACGCCGCCAGCTGCTGACATGGATGAACAGATGGTCACGGACAGTAGAGAGATCTCATTACAACCAGAAAAACCCTCAAAAAAATCATCAAAAACAAAAGGGTAAGTTTGACCCGTGGCCCTCCTGTCCTTAATAGCATCTGTGGAACTTATCCACCATTAGTGTGATCTAAAGGATTGTGCAGAAAGTTGGTCATTGTGTGATTATTTTTGACGTGGTTCTTTGTCTCTTACAGGTTACGGGGAACAAGCGGGAAATTCTGGAAGTGAAGGAGGGGAATGGTGCTATTTGTGGAGAAAGTGTTTTGTGGAGATGCAGATAAAGAGGTGACCTACCTTGAACTTGTCATACAGAGCTGGACACGTGTATATTAACTAACCTTGAACTTGTCCCTATTAGATTGCTGTGTTCTATAATAAGGGTACACAATGTAGTACTATTGTAAATTAAATGTGCTTTCTTTTTCATATGTTTCTCATTTGCTTTCTTCACCTACCTCCGAAGGATGGTGACTGCATTGTACTGTGCACATCCAACGCGAGTCATAAAGAGCATGTAAAGGCCTTCACACATTTCTCAGGATTGCGCTGCGATTTTCAGATGTTCCCATTATATGGAGGGAGTACAGCGGAAAAGAACAAAATATAATTTGTGACCCGCTCCAGCAAAAGCAGTCGTTTGTCGCAGGTGATCATCGGTGTGCGAAGGCTAATCGACGTGCCAATCAAAATCCATGTTACAAATGCATGCGGGAAGAGAAGAGAAAGTGCCTAACAGCAATTTCTTTCACGAGTTCTGATTGGCTCGGAGGTGGGATCAAGTACGGGTCAGATTCATTTATAATTTATGAGTTAACGCAAAAGATGACATGATTGGGACAAGGCTAAAGACGCAGTCAATGGCCTTGTTTCGACAAGATGACTTTTCATAGAGCGGATCACATTTATTGGTGAATGCACTTGCAGTGACGAAGGGAGAAAGCACCAGAACTATTGATTACTCAGGACGTGAGGAAGCTTCAAATCCAAACCATTAAAAAAGAGACGAAGGGAGAAAGCACCAGAACTATTGATTACTCAGGACGTGAGGAAGCTTCAAATCCAAACCATTAAAAAAGAGACGAAGGGAGAAAGCACCAGAACTATTGATTAGTCAGGATGTGAGGAAGCTTCAAATCCAAACCATTAAAAAAGAGAACACACGGTTTACAAGTTATTTCTCAATTTAATTAACTCATCATTTCAGGTCACTTTTCTATCTATTCACCTTATCGAGGAAGACACCCTCCCATGGCAGGGCTTTGGTCTCGCTCCTCTTCAATGAGTGGTAGAAGAGGAGTGAGGTAAACCCCTGCTGGGAGAGTGCAAGGAAGTAGAAGCACATCACAATCTGTTGATTTCCTTGTGGGACTGATGATAATGGCAATAAATATCTGGAGGCTTGGTCAAACATCCTGGTTTTCCAGGGGACACAAAAGGTGGATGAACAGAGGGTCAGTTCTTGTCTAAGTTAGAGATTCTGAAAGACACAAGAAAATATACTGTCCCTTCTTTCATTGAGATCATCCAGGAACTACTAAAGCCTGGCGTAATCGCACTTTTGACTGGAAGCAACTGATTGGATCACTTGCTGGTGATGTATGCGCTGCACGCACAACGCAAATTAAGCAACTCCGAAAAACTGGGAGCATCCAATCAGTCGTTATGTCCTGCTAGCATACATTGACCCAGCGACTAGCAGCAACTTGGGTTGCATCCGGGGCATTGCGACTTGATTTCGTTCAGAAAATGCACCGATTAGTCGCAGGCCCGCAGACATCACCATGACTGAAGGAAACTGGATACAACTAGTCGCTAGAAAGTGCAACTCACTGTGACTGGCAATTTCTCAGTTCCAGCGAGTCGCAAGGGTGTATACATCGACCGTTTCTGGCGACTGATCAGTTGTCTCTGGTTTTGACTAGTTCCTCCCAGCCGCCAGGTGGCTCAGAGTCAGTAACAACTAGTATCCAGTCGCAAGTGCAATGTACGCAAGGCTTAAGTTACCCAAGTCATGGAATCACAACCTCAAGTCTATTAGCACCATATGCATGGTTTCAGCATATCATATTATAACACTACAGGCCAAACCAAGATCTGAGAGCCTTGATTTGAGGGAATGGCATGACGGCTCCACTGACGGGAAAGATCTTGAAGGATAAACAATGCTACAATACTACTACACGTCTGTATATAAAAATACACATCGTAAACAAGCAGTTCTCTTTTCCCTACAATGTGAACGTTATAAAAATATAGACGTTTGTGAGAAAATACGATAGCGGTCAGATCCGATTCAGGTGATACTAGTATATGGGCAGTTACGTTAGCATTGTAGTCTATTTAGTTACAAAAAGATGGCGCTCAGTGCTGGGCAAAAAGATAACCTCTGACAAATGGAAGGATTTGTGTAGCCAGGGTCTGAGAAACTAACATTTTCGGAATGATAAATTCGAGATTTGAAGAGATTCAAAAGGATTTTCTGTAAAAAAAATCAGCGACTCGGCTGATGTTGAAGACAAGGTATCACTATCAGAGAATGTAGACTTCTACACTGATAGAAAGACACCTTTGATGATGAGCCAAATTGTGGGTTTAAAATCAATCACATGCAGGACTCTCTCGAAGCAAAACCAGGCTCATATAATGTCAAGCAATCATTTACAGCCAAAATTTATCCGTTTTGCTCTTAAGTTGAGAAAGGGCTGCACAAAACTCATTCTCCCATAGCAGGGCTTTGGTCTCACTCCTCTTCATACGCTTGCACCACATGCGAGCGTATGAAGAGAAGCGAGACCAAAGCCCTGCGATGGGAGGATGCACGGGTCCAGAACAGTCACATTCAGCGAGCCACAACATAACCATTTGTAGGAAATGTCTTTTCTAACTTTCCCTTCAACGATGGTTTGTAGAGTGACCATTTTCTAATTGTTTGGCGGTCCAGGAAAACCCATCGGATGTCGCTGAGTGATCAACAAGGGTTGTCAGATTGCCTGTGCATTGATCTGCTACTGTTTACGAAGTACATTTCAGCTATTGGAATGTGCGGGTTCACCAAGGCCATTAACACTTTCCTCAAATGCGACATCTGACGGGTTTTCCTAGACTGTCTCACAATTACGTGCAGGCCTACTTAAGGTAATTGTCGCCATAAAATGATTTAACCCTTTCACAACTAAAGGCAAAACAGAGAAGACACTAATAAAGCAGAATACATAAACTTTAACAACCAGCACAAGGCAAAATTCAGAAATTTACATAACACAAAGCCACAACCTTATGATACACAAAACGTACGCCTTGTCTTATTACATTAACGTTGGCCAATTGGATTCCTTCACTTGACCTCCGAATTCGTTCCCACGCTGTCTCAACAAAGGGCCACAGGCACAATTTGACAACGACAAGACATGTTCCTAAATATACACAACTGATCAAATCAAATCACAAATGCATAGCCATTGATTGTTGTACCTGTGCCAGTGAGCAGAGTGCTGATACTAAATAACAAACAACACCACTGGTGACCGGAGTCTGGACCTGGTCAGATTCAGTCTGATCAAGCCCAGACCTGTACAGAGAGATTACAGCTGAAGAACCCCATAAAAAGCCTCACACAAAACTTGTATATACACAGCCACATCATGACGAAATCCCCTCCTTAGAGTTTTAACAAAGAAAACAAAACCTAAGTATATACACTTTGTATACAACTTTGAACAAGATTTTAGACAGAATGTCACACTTTAGTTATAAGAGAAGAGAAAATTTATGCGTCGGGTTGAAGAGAAACCAGAATCTCACATCCAACGGTAAAACTTGGGATCAACCAGGGCAGGGTCGATTGATGCAACAGCTCCATTGTGTAGAGTATGGCTGTTGTCTCAATAAATCACACTCCCTGTGATCTTAAGTAGAGACACAAGTCACGACTGTTACATGTAAAACACAATAGGTCTTTTGTCTGTGAAGAACTGCCTTTCACGTAGTGGTGTGGAGGCTAAGGCAAATAAACATTCATCGTGAGCATCCCTCACACCACTGTGACACATAGTCAACGCTGATAAGGTACGACATATTTGATTCTGGTTCATGGAATAAAATGATCCTCCATTCATGTTAGCTGCCATGTGAATAACATTCATGGAATTTGAGCACAAACAAAACCATAAAGAAACATTCTACATGTACAATAATTCCATGACTTTGTCTATTAACTGAACCATGCTTTTACAATATGTACAACTCGACTCAACTCTACAACTCTACCATTTTCAAACTCTTTTTAATACAGAACACTGTATGTGCCCAAAGTTATAGCCGCACTTACACTACAAATGAAGTCTGGACTTCTCCTGCTTACACTATGAAAGAGGCAGGGGTAATGAAGCCAAGGTATACAAAGTCCGGACTTCCTAAGCCCGAATGTGACGAGTGGGTCTAGATCAAGTCCGGACTTGACCCGGGCTTCTACTTCAAGTGTAAGTGCAATTATCTTCGTTCTAGACCTGACGACAGATGGCGTTGCGATAATTATGTGTTATTACATTGAGTGACCGGCGGATGTGACCTCTGAATTCACCTGCGATCGCTGGATTTTGTACTAATTGGATTTGTAGTGTAAGTGCTTTGATGGAGAAACCCGGACTTCAAATGAGTCCGGACCTGAAAAAACCCGGACTTCTCTTTGTAGTGTAAGTACGGTTTATTAAATGCAAAAACTTGAACTGCAGGGTTCCCTCAGGGCACTGAAGGAGAGGACTAAGTGAATATGATTGAAAGATCCCGTCAGAGGGTTTGAAGTTGATACACATCAGTAACTGATTGGGCAAAAGACCCAACGGAAAATCTACGGCATGGTTTGAAGATGAAACAACGATATTGTATAAAATCCTAAGCATCCAGATTCTGAAAACAGTGAATGAAGCTGACACTCAGAATGAACCCCTCATTATTAACTCAGTCCTCTCTCATCAACAGCAATATCAAACGCTACATAATTTTTTTCTCATTTTGTAGTTTTCTAAGCAGAAGCCAAACACGATAGCTGCCACTTCACCTCTCACGTTCAACAGCAACAAACAAGCTTTATGTAAAATTTGGGAAGTGCATAGCTTAAAAGGTGGGTTTTTAGCACATTTCTTTAAAACTTTTTGGGTTAAGCACATTTTTAATAATTTATACTGTTGTTGTGACAATACAGTCCATTAGAGGCCCGGATTTAGCACTTGCATTGTAATGAATTCCTTTTGGGTTTTTTTTATTCCCCTCAACTTTATAAAAAGGGACCAAAAAATTAACATTCCCACAACCCACATAACGAAAATCAAAAACAACGAACAATAGTTCTTTTATCAAAAAAAAACACAAACTCGCATATCAAAAGTACATTCGGAAGATCACGTCCTTATATGTGACGCCATCTAACAAGAGTTGACGCAAATCGCAGATGATCATCACTAGTCTTCAGTCTATTATCACTGCTGTCCACCACTATTGTCAACCCGCAGAGACATACATTTCAGCTATTGGCTGGTATTCATAAAAGCTAGCAAATACTTTGACTTCAAGTTATCTAGTGCATTTACATTGGACCTCGCTGTGCAAATCTTAATTAAAAGCATTTGCTAACTTTCATGAATACCAGCCATTGTGTTGTAAGGCTCTTAACCCTTTCCTTGGTTCTGACATGCACCTACTTTTGCCAGATCGGTCACATAAGCTGCCTGTACCCTCAAAAGCAACCTTGTTCCCGGCCAATGAAAAAGACCACACTGCATAGCTGAGGAAGAATATATACATGTATATGTACAAAGATATAAGGCACGAAATGAAAACCATGTGATAACAGCTACAAACGTCTCCCAACATATACTCAATCTGCTTCCTCATAACATCAGTTCATGTATCTCACCAATGCACCCTCTAAAGCCCCTTTTACACTAGCCCGGGCCAAGTTAGACCCGGAGCGAGCCCACTTTAATTCAAGAAGGATAGGCCCATTTACGCTACAAAAATAACTGAGCCAAATCCAGGCCAAGCCCACCCAGTCACTTGTAAAAATGCGCCAGGTTTCGCAGCAGTGACGTGAAGGCCAAGGTCAAGTAGTTGACCCATGCGCACTGCCCCAGGTAACCGGGCGAGATTAGCCCTAGCTGTTTAGACTGGCGGAATTTCAACCGGTCTCAACCCGGACCGAGCCTACCTCAGATTGCAGGGCTAATTTGGTACCGGGACAAGCTGTCTCGACCCGTTCACACTTGGCAAAATTGGTGGTTCATGAACTGATATTGCACGGAGGCGGGAAGAGTATTTGGTGAGTTTAACCCTTTGAGGACTTCTGGTCTCNTAACCCAAGCGGTTTAGAAACCTGCCACCCCTGTTAACGACGACGGACGACGACGACGACGACGGACGACGACGACGGACGACACACCATGGGAGAAGCTCACCTCACAGAGGTGAGCTAAAAAATGCTATAATACTACTACACGTCTGCATATAAAAATACACATCGTAAACAAGCAGTTCTCTTTTCCACACAATGTGAACGTTATAAAAATATAGACGTTTGTGAGAAAATACGATAGCGGTCAGATCTGATTCAGGTGATACTACTAGTATATGGGCAGTTATGTTAGCATTGTAGTCTACTTAGTTATAAAAAGATGGCGCTCAGTGCTGGGTAAAAAGATAACCTCTGACAAATGAAGGATTTGTGTAGCCAGGGTCTGAGAAACTAACATTTTCGGAATGATAAAATTCGAGATTTGAAACGAAATTCAAAAGGATTTTTTGTAAAAAAAACCTTGCGACTCGGCTGATGTGAAGACAAGGTCTCAGAGAACGTCGACTTCTACACTGATTAAAAGACACCTTTGATGATGAGCCAAATTGTGGGTTTAAAATCAATCACATGCAGGACTCTCTCGAAGCAAAACCAGGTTTATATAACGTCAAGCAATCATTTACAGCCAAAATTTATCCGTTTTGCTCTTCAGTTGAGAAAGGGCTGCACAAAACTCATTCTCCAATCACAGGGTTTTGCTCTCACTCCTCTTCATATGCTCGCACCGCGTGTGAGTGTGTAAAGAGAAGCGAGACCGAAACCCTGCGATGGGAGAATGCACAAATCCAGAACAGTCACATTCAGCGAGCCACAACATAACAATTTGCAGGAAATGTCTTTTGTAACTTTCCCTTCAATGACGGTTGCAGAGTGACCATTTTCTAATTGTGAGCAGCCTAGAAAAACCTGGCGATGTCGCTGAATGATCAACAACGGCCGTCAGATTACCTATGCATTGATCTGCTACTGTTTACGAAGTACATTTCAGCTATTGGAATGTGCGGGTTCACCAAGGCCATTAACACTTTCATCAAACGCGACATCCGACAGGTTTTTCTACACTGTTTCACAATTGCATGCAGGCCTACTTAATGGAATTGTCACCATAAAATGACTTAACCATTTCACAACTAAAGGCAAACCAGAGAAGACATTAATAAAGCAGAATACATAAAACTTTAACAACCAGCACAAGGCAAAATTCAGAAATTTACATAACACAAAGCCACAACCTTATGATACACAAAACGTACGCCTTGTCTTATTAGATTAACGTTGGCCAATTGGATTCCTTCACTTGACCTCCGAATTCGTTCCTGCGCTGTCTCAACGAAGCGCCACAGGTACAATTTGACAACGACAAGACATGTTCCTAAATATACACAACTGATCAAATCAAATCACAAATGCATAGCCATTGATTATTGTACCTGTGCCAGTGAGCAGAGTGCTGATACTAAATAACAAACAACACCAGAGTCTGGACCCAGAGTCTGGACCTGGTCAGATTCAGTCTGATCAAGCCCTGACCTGTACAGAGAGATTAGGGTACTGCTGAAGAATCCCATAAAAAGCCTCACACAAAACTATATACACAGCCACATCATGACGAAATCCCCTCCTCAGAGTTTTAACAAAGAAAACAAAACCTAAGTATATACACTTTTTATACAACTTTGAACAAGATTTTAGACAGAATGTCACACTTTAGTCATAAGAGAAGAGATTTATGTGTCGGGTTGAAGAGAAACCAGAATCTCACCTCCAACGGTAAAACTTGGGATCAACCAGGGCCAAGCAGGACCGATTGATGCAACGGCTCCATTGTGTAGAGTATGGCTGTTGTCTCAAGCAATCACACTCCCTGTGATCTTAAGTAGAGATACAAGTCACGACTGTTACATGTAAAACACAATAGGTCTTTTGTCTGTGAAGAACTGCCTTTCACGTAGTGGTGTGGAGGCTAAGGCAAATAATCATTCATCGTGAGCATCCCTCACACCACTGTGACACATAGTCAACGCTGATAAGGTACGACATATTTGATTCTGGTTCATGGAATAAAATGACCATCCATTCATGTTAGCTGCCATGTGAATAAAATTCGCAGAATTTGAGCACAAACAAAACCATAAAGAAACATTCTACATGTACAATAATTCCATGACTTTGTCTAACTGAACCATGATTTTACAATATGTACAACTCTAAATGTACTCAACTCTACAACTCTACCATTTTCAAACTCTTTTTAATACAGAACACTGTGCCCAAAGTTATAGCCGTACTTACACTACAAACGAAGTCCAGACTTCTCCTGCTTATAGTATGAAAGAGGCGGGGGTAATGAAGCCAAGGTATACAAAGTCCGGACTTCCTAAGCACGGATGTGACGAGTGGGTCTAGATCAATTCCAGACTTGACCCGGACTTCTACTTCAAGTGTAAGTGCAATTATCTTAGTTCTAGACCTGACGACAGATGGCGCTGCGATAATTACATGTGTTATTACATTGAGTGACCCGCAGATGTGACCTCCAAATTCACCTGCGATCGCTGGGTTTCTTACCAATCGGATTTGTAGTGTAAGTGCTCTGATGGAGTAACCCGGACTTCAAATGAGTCCGGACCTGAAAAAACCCGGACTTCTCTTTGTAGTGTAAGTACGGTTTATTAAATGCAAAAACCGAACTGCAGGATTCCCTCAGGGCACAGAAGAGATAAAACTTAAAGCTGAAGGAGAGGACTAAGTGAATATGAGGGAAAGATCCCTTCAGAGGGTTTGAAGTTGATACACATCAGTAACTACTGGGGCAAAAGACCCAACGGAAAATCTACGGCATGGTTTGAAGATGAAACAAGGATATTGTATTAAAATCCTAAGCATCCAGATTCTGAAAACAGCGAATGAAGCCGACACTCAGAATGAACCCCTCTGTCTCTTTATTAACTCAGTCCTCTCCCTTCAAAAGCAATATCAAACGCTACATAATTTTTTTCTCATTTTGTAGTTTTCTAAGCAGCTGCCATTTCACCTCTCACGTTCAACAGCAACAAACAAGCTACATGTAAATGTAAAATTTAGGAGGTGCATAGCTTAAAAGGTGGGTTTTTAGCACATTTCTTTAAAACTTTTTGGGTTCAGCACATTTTTAATAATTTATACTGTTGTTGTGACAATACAGTCCATTAGAGGCCCGGATTTAGCACTTGCATTGTAATGAATTCCTTTTGAGTTTTTTTTTATTCCCCTCAACTTTATAATGAAATGGTCCATGGACCATGTGCTCACTCGTTGACATAGGCCAAGCTAAGAATCGAATCGGACCGAAACTTGGTTAGGGTTAATGTCCCAGAAGAACAGATGACCTGCATGTTCAAGTGTGTAGGCCTAGGCGTAGGCCTACATGTATTTTGTAGAGCTACCGTAGGCCTAACAGGGCAGGGTAGGCCTATAGACCATGTGCACGTGACGTCATCATTGACGTCATAATTCGCGGTGACGTCATAAACGTCGCTGCACGTCCTCTATAGGCCTAGGCATAGGCATTTGAACTGCATTGCCATCAAAATACCGGTAGGGCCTACCACTATTGGGGGGGGGGGGGAGTAGGCCTACCGGTAGGCCTGGATTGGGCCCATCAAAGTCTTTGACTGATCATGATTGTAGGCCTATGAGTTGATGACCTAGGCCTACTAACGTTAGGGCCTAGCCTAGGCCAAGAAGGTGTCAAGCCTAGGGCTAGTCCTACCTGTCCAAACAAAGGCAACATCATCAGATCCCCCTGACACAGCAATCAGCACAGGCCTAGGCCTAACAACAGTCACACAACCAGCATGACCAATAAACATGGTGAACACTGCTAGAACTGAATGTCATTGCTAAGGCCTACCTGTTACCATGGTCACTGTACTGACTGACCCCACCTTGGTCTCTGTGTGTCTGTGGTTCATTGAATAGTCACTAGATGGCTCCATTTGAATTGAAATGGACAAAAAGTGCAATAACTAACTTATTATTCGACGGATCATCACCAAATTTTTATTGTAGGTACATCTAATGCAGATGCATGATATATCATACGGGTTTTCAAGTTGAACGACATTTATCAGTCACACAAGTCAAAGTTGCATTTTCCAAAATGGCTGCCTGGCAGCGGTCTGTGAAGTCCGATCACGCTGAAATTTGCTGTACACATGAAGGCTACAAAGATACATACTTGTTCAAGTTCAGAACATTCTAGCCCCAATAGTTATTGAGCTATGGTCCAATGCTCAATTTCCAAGATAGCCACCTGGTGGCCGTACTTGAAGTCCGATCGGACCGAAATCCGCCACAGACATACAGGGTACCTAGATACATCATCACACCCAATTTGAACAATCCAGGACAAATAGCCACGAAACGTGCCACCCGACAATGAAATTTCGAACTTTGACCTCTGTGACCTTGAAAATTAGGTCAAATCAAAAACCCGGGTGATATGTCGTGTATCCTCATAAGATGTACCCACCATAAAAATTTGGTGATGATCCGATCAACGGTTAAGGCGAAACTGCACTTTAAAGGTTTTCGGTTTATCCCCCCTGGTGGCCAAGCCAGGAATCAGATCGGACCGAAATTGGGTGTCATAGGTCATTTGACCTAGGGGTATATGTGTACCAAGTTTCAGATCAATAGCCCCAGCGGTTACAAAACGTGCCCTGCTAACGGACGACGGACGACGACGGACGACGACGGACGACGGACACCACGTGATGGCTATAGCTCACGAGTGAGCTAAAAAGGGACCAAAAAATTAACATTCCCACAACCCACATATTAACGAAAATCAAAAACAACGAACAATAGTTCTTTTATCAAAAAAAAACACAAACTCGCATATCAAAAGTACGTTCGGAAGATCACGTCCTTATATGTGACGCGATCTAACAAAAGTTGACGCAAATCGCAGATGATCATCACTAGTCTTCAGTCTATTATCACTGCTGTCCACCACTATTGTCAACCTGTAGAGACGTACATTTCAGCTATTGGCTGGTATTCATAAAAGCTAGCAAATGCTTTTACTTCAAGTTATGTAGTGCATTTACATTGGACCTCGCTGTGCAAATCTTAATTTAAGATTTGCTAACTTTCATGAATACCAGCCATTGTGTTGTAAGGCTGTTAACCCTTTCCTTGGTTCTGACATGCACCTACTTTTGCCAGATCGGTCACATATGCTGCCAGCAACCTCAAAAGCAACCTTGTTCCCGGCCAATGAAAAAGACCACACTGCATAGCTGAGGAAGAATATATACATGTCTATGTACAAAGATATAAGGCACGAAATGAAAACCATGTGATAACAGCTACAAACGTCTCCCAAGATATACTCAATCTCCTTCCTTATAACATCAGTTCATGTATCTCACCACCGCACACCTCTTAAGTCCCTTTTACACTAGCCCGGTTGAAGCATGCCACGTTCGACCCAGACCGAGCCCGCTTTGAATTCAAGTAGGATAGGTCCATTTACACTACAAAAATAACCGAGCCAAATCCAGGCCAAGCCCACCCAGTCACTTGTAAAAATGCGTCGTTGCAATGGAGGTTTCGCGGCAATGACTTAAGACCAAGGTCAAGTAGTTGACCCATGCGCACTGCCCCAGGTAACCGGGCGAGATTAGCCCTAGCTGTTTAGACTGGCGGAATTTCAACCGGTCTCAACCCGGACCGAGCCTACCTCAGATTGCAGGGCTAATTTGGTACCGGGACAAGCTGTCTCGACCCGTTTACACTTGGCAAAATTGGTGGTTCATGAACTGATATTGCACGGAGGCGGGAAGAGTATTTGGTGAGTTTAACCCTTTGAGGACTTCTGGTCTCACCTAACATCACCAATATCAGTGATATTGAGGGTGTTTTTTCTTAACTTTAGCTGATAATAAACTGTTCTCAAATTGACGCAAATGACAAAGATCCACGCACTTCCGCTGAAATCTCAACCATAACCTCGATCTGATCTGAAACTGAATGACGTGATGCAGACAACCCCACGACAGTTACTTCGAAGCCAGAGTCGACCATAGCTGAATCATGGATTGCGTCACATCACCAAATTCAAATCAAGATTGTGGTTGAGATTTTGGCGGAAGGGTGCCCAGATCTGCAAATTCGAGAATCATCTATTCCACAAGACGTCAAAGGGTTCATTCCCAAGACATGATGACAACCAGTCCCTGAGGTTCAGATGGGCTGAAAATATCCCATCAAACTTGTCATTCATCTCGAGTTGAACACCACACACACACATTGGCGAATATTCCACTCAATTGTGACCCATCACAGCAAAACCTGTCTTAAGTCCCACAAGATATGAATTAGGGTGAACCAAAATAACTCCAGGAGGTAAAGGAAGAAATGTAATCACTCAGGTTTTACAAAAGACAGACAATAAGCCTAGGCCTACTGAACTTGACAAAACGTTGGTCTCAACCTGACAACTTCAGAGTGACTCAGCACCGGTTTTGAGGTGGTGGGTCACAATTTCCTGGTTAGAGAAAAGCATATGTTTGAAACCAGCACCAATTTGAACACAAAATTAGCAATACAAGGTCATTTCATCTGCAGGCAGAACATCACATGATCATGACACTGATCTGTAAGACCATAAACAAATCCTTTATGGTTATGCGGCACTCTCCTATCATACTATAGCGGAATCATAACTCAAACCAATCCACCCCAAACCCCGTCTAAGCCAGACTTGTTTCTTGGTCTTTTATATCGATTTGGTCAATTTGGTTTCCCGATGCGGCTGGGCTGTCTTCATCATCTGATTTCGTTGCACAGTTGCCTTCATCCAGCAGGACTTTGCTCTCCCCCGCCGGGACGACGTCGTGGGCCAGGTACTTTCCCTCGATGCTGTGGCGTATACCATAAACAAAATAGATCACGAATCCTGAAAGAAAGGAAGATTTATTGGGAAAAACTCCAAATGTCAAAGAAATTTGAAGCCAACAGGGCCGATTCTTTGCAGTTACGTGACCGTTGTGAAGAACCTCTGTTCATTGCTTACCTACTAACATCCAGACAGCAAATCGTATCCAAGTTTCTGTGGAAAGTTTCATCATAAGATATGTATTCACAGCACAACTTATTAGCGGCAGAATTGGAACCAAGGGAACCTGCAACGAATAGGAAAACGTATGAACTGTTCGGAAGAAATCAGAGGGTGTTTGTGGGGAGATATGCTGGTGAAAATCTTCGTGATGAATGTCTATGTCCTACTCTCAAGAGCGATAGGTCGGGAGTTCAAATCCTTGTTGGAGATGACCTTCATTCATGACCTCAATCAACACACTTACTGCATTTAGATCCAGCGCTCACCTTAAATTTCAAATCCTTTACATTCTGTGGCTGTCGGTATATGAGGACGATGAGCACAATGATTAAGACACTGGGTAGGATCACCAGAAATATGGCCCAGCCTGATTTAGCATTGAGCTCATCGATCAGGAAGATCAAGACGGCATTCAGGAACAATAACAGGATGACTGAAACAAGAAAAAGAACGAAATTAGGAAGGGAGTGGATTGAGAGAGAAATGTAAGTATCTCCTTCCGACTTCAGTGAACAGACTAGATGCATCGCCTGTGCAGGTCAGCTCCATTTGGCCTGAACATATTGCAGTGTATTGGGTAATTTGTAAACTTCTTTTGCAGTATCAAACCGCTGCCCACTCTGTTACCCGCGCTCTGAAACTGCTTCAGTTGATGCGATCCTCAAAGTATCACTAATAGATGGTATTAGTAGTCAGATTCAAGGAATATCTGCTGTGAGTATGAATATACAGTGTACATTTTGTACATGTATCAGCCAATCAGAAAGTGTGTTATGGCAGCGTCGGTTAAACCTGTGATGATGGCTTCTGATTGGATCCTCGACAAACAGCGTCGTCTGTTCATGATTCTTCTTTTTTTGCACCAATCATTATGCCTTCATTTTGACTATAGATTCGAAATCGCTTCAAAAACACACAACTCATGAATTCACAGAAAAACACAAGCCTAGAATCATCAGAACTATCGACTTACTTAAAGCTAGGATAAAACCCGATGCGACCATCCCAGATAGCTCAGTAGCGACACCACCAGTGTTCGGCGGTCGTATTATCTGTGTTATGACATCAGAATATCCGTACGACAGTTTAGTTTTCGCTCTATAAATGGGATCAGTCGAATAGATTTCATCCGGCGTGGAGACTTCCTCCAAGTGAAGGCTCTGAATGGATTTTCTCCTAAAAAAGATTGACAAGTTTTACATTCTGTGGCTGTCGGTATATGAGGACGATGAGCACAATGATTAAGACACTGGGTAGGATCACCAGAAATATGGCCCAGCCTGATTTGGCATTGAGCTCATCGATCAGGAAGATCAAGACGGCATTCAGGAACAATAACAGGATGACTGAAACAAGAAAAAGAACGAAATTAGGAAGGGAGTGGATTGAGAGAGAAATGTAAGTATCTCCTTCCGACTTCAGTGAACAGACTGGATGCATCGCCTGTGCAGGTCAGCTCCATTTGGCCTGAACATATTGCAGTGTATTGGGTAATTTGTAAACTTCTTCTGCAGTATCAAACCGCTGCCCACTCTGTTACCCGCGCTCTGAAACTGCTTCAGTTGATGCGATCCTCAAAGTATCACTAATAGATGGCATTAGTTGTCAGATTCAAGGAATATCTGCTGTGAGTATGAATATACAGTGTACATTTTGTACATGTGTCTTAGCCAATCAGAAAGTGTGTTATGGCGGTGTCGGTTAAACCTGTGATGATGGCTTCTGATTGGATCCTCGACAAACAGTGTTGTCTGTTCATGATCCTTCTTTTTTTGCACCAATCATTATGCCTTCATTTTGGCTATAGATTTGAAATCGCTTCAAAAACACACAACTCAGAATTCACAGAAAAACACCAGCCTAGAAACAGCAGAACTATCGACTTACTTAAAGCTAGGATAAAACCCGATGCGACCATCCCAGATAGCTCAGTAGCGACACCACCAGTGTTCGGCGGTCGTATTATCTGTGTTATGACATCAGAATATCCGTACGACAGTTTAGTTTTCGCTCTATAAATGGGATCAGTTGAATAGATTTCATCCGGTGTGGAGACTTCCTCCAAGTGAAGGCTCTGAATGGATTTTCTCCTAAAAAAGATTGACAAGTCATGATGTGGTCAACTGCAAACCTAGGCTTATCTACGAATGCAATCCGCTAAAATATGAAATTTTTTATTTTGAAATTGTGTATTTCGTGGGCCATGAAATTGTTCTTAGTGCCATGTTTGACTTTCGTGACCAATTCCCTTTAAAGCGGACTACTCGCACCGAGTCAAAGATTCCACAGAACAGTTTCCGGAGCGGCCGCCGCAATGCATTTACCAGTTGTTGTTACGAATAAAACGGGCTGTTTTATTATTTTTGGTTCACTTTGGACAGACCTGAACAATCCACTTTAACAAACATGGACCTCAACGACTGCACTCACAGCAAGAGATCAACGCTCGACCCTCTACACGATGGACGTGACTTACTTGGCTGGTAGACCGTTAGCCCCTGATGACACATCGTCGAGATCGTTATCGTCAGAACTACCTTTATCCTCTATGTCACTCCCACTAGAATGACTCGACTCCACTTTGGCCGTCACCGGGGTCGGCCTGTACCGGAGAATTAGTACGCAAACGGCCACGATTGTGTACGCTAGCAACGTCCCGATCGACATCATGTCGACAAGAGCCATGAGGTCAAACATTGTTGCCATGGTCCCTGAAAAAACAGAACCAGGTCAAATACTTCTGCCAGCATTGGCCGTTTGATTATAAATCAGACCACCCTTTACAACAGAGACATTTTTTGCATGATTTCTTTCCATGGACTACATGTACCTCTTCAAATTGGTTTATTGGCCTTATTCATAAACTATTGAGCAATGGTTTCAGAGGATGCTACGAATGCACAACTCTAATTATGCCTTGTGATTAAGGACCCAGGTTCTGGCCTCTCCCCAAGCTGTCCTTTTCCTTTATATACTTACCTGCAAATATCCCGGACAAAAGGGTGGCGATCAACGGAGTCTTAAAACGTTCGTTGATCTTTGCTAGGAATTTGAACAAGATGCCGTCACTAGCCATTGCATAGATAACTCGAGGTAAGGGAAACATTGCACCAAGTAAACTGCAAAGGAAGTGATTACAACAGAAGTGATTACAAAGGAAGTGATTACAAAGGAAGTGATTACAATGTATTAGATGAGGTCAGTTTGGTAAAACTTAAATGAGTCAAGAACAGGGTGTGCATTGACTTTGCTAAGAATTTGAACAGGATCCATCACATCCACTGGATGTCAGTGTAAAAACAGCATATTTGTGACTCGTGACAGCAAAATGAGTACAGACAAAGACCCAAGGTGAACCAACGGTTTGTTGATTTCAGGATTATCTGCCCATTGTGGAATTTGATTTTGTCCATTTCTGCAATAGTTCTCTGGTGTCATCTTGGGTCCAAAAGTGTGCCTCACTGAGGGACTTTCCCCACCCTCAACACGTATTCAGTTAGAACAGGTTATCCAAAGCGACGTTCATATCAATGCGTACCTTGTAGACAACCCGCAGACTGCGCCGACAGCGATGATATACTGGGCGATCCCCCAACCAACACGTTCGAAGACCCGTGGTAGCGGCGCGTTGGAATCCAATAAGTAGTAAGGACACATCATGGTGAGGACAGCTGATAGTCCAAAATAGGCAAGAAAACAGGCACACAACGAGCAGACGATACCCAGGGGGATGGCTTTCTGGGGATTCATCACTTCCTCACCTGGAAAAAAAACATTCAAAGATGCACTTTTGAAACGTTGACATCATATCTGATTTTTAGCTCCAAACTTTCACATCATGTCTTTACTCACCTGTAGCAGTTGCTATGACAACGTGTCTTTACTCACCTGTGGTTGCTATGACATTTCTTTACACACCTGTGGTTGCTATGACATTTCTTTACACACCTGTGGTTGCTATGACATTGTATCTACTCACCTGTGGTTGCTACGACCACAAATCTTTACTCACCTGTGGTTGCTATGACATCATGTCTTTACACACCTGTGGTTGCTATGACATCGTGTCTACTCACCTGTGGTTGCTATGACATCAAAACCGACAAATGCATAGAAACAGGTGGCAGCACCAGCCATGGTGCCAGAGAAACCAAATGGGAAGAATCCACCGTCACCATTTGCATCAGGGTCATTAGCATCAGTGCTGGGAGGGACCTGGAAAAGGGGCCTTAATTAAGGAATATCCTCTCTAGTGGGATCATATTCACAGATCTAGATTACGCCGCTTTGAACAAGTTCAACATGAGCACTTGCCTCTGATTTCACATTGAGTCAATTAAGGTGTAAAGCTGTGTTTACTGGCACATGGATTTGGTCTTTTCAGGTGAGCATCTGGTCCATTTTTTCCGGATCGCACAAGATTCGCGACATGTTTCGAGTTGAAAACCCGGACCAAACTCGCAATCCGGCTTTCGCACTCGGAAACGGGTGCCACTTAAATACGGTACTGTGACAAAAATCCACTTATTGATTTTTTGATAGACTGGAGTCGGACCTGATCCAAGTGCCAGTAAATGCAGCTTTATCGTTTACAAAACCAATATGGGCCAAGGACAAAATTTTGTATGGGCAACGTCAAACTGCATTTCAAGGGAAGAACCTCAGCATCAAAGGTCACAACTTCGGGCAGGCTGTATGCGGCAACGTCAAATCAGATTTCAAGGCAAGGACGTTTAGATCAAAGGTCATGATTCCACACCAGACTGACCACTTGACTTACCCGATCAGCCGGTATTGTCCAGTTGCTGAAGTCCATCTTGAAGAAGCCACAAATGATGATATAGATGACAACAACGAGATTCAGTCCAGTGAACACATTGTTGAACCGTGATGATTCCCTCACCCCGACGGACAGAATGACTGAAACAAGATGGCGGGGTCAGTTTTCGCTGTACGCAGTACACAGCACTATCTCGAAAGAAATCCTGGATCAAGTTTATTATCATGTCCTGCAGCACGTTCAGTCAGACAGACGGAGGGATGTGCCAAAGGATGGACAGACAGACAGTCACTTTACGGAATAGACGGACTTCAGGGAATATTACTGGTGCTTACTTGTCAAAAATAATGTTATCCCGAAGGCAAAGAAATCAGGATATGGGGCCAACCCTGGGAGGTCCATGGGCATGTGTGTACTGAAGAATGTCTTGATGGTGTTATTGACTAAGGAATCAAAATAGCCACTCCATGCCCGTGCTACACTGGCAGTCCCTGGAAGTATGAAAATACACCAGTATCACCAAAGATATCTATACTTATATAGAACAAGAGATTTCCAATACATTTTAGTTTGCTCCACAGACATGACAGACGCAAACTTTCCAACACAGTACCGGTATTTATTCCTTCTAAAACTGCTGGTGATGACAAATTTGACCTCTGACCTTTGACCTTACCTATAACATACTCCAGGATGAGATTCCAGCCAATGATGAACGCCCACAATTCACCGACCGCCACATAACTGTAGACGTACGCTGATCCCGTTTTGGGGACACGAGCACCGAATTCTGCATAGCACAAACCTGGAGTAGAAGATGTATGACTGTATCACTGTCGAACCCCCACACTTAAGTGGACACCTCTCTCTGATAGAGGACACCACTCTACCAAGGATACCTCCCTATTAAGGACACCTCTTTATCAAGGACACCTCTTTATTAAGGACACCTCTCTATGAAGGCCACCTCTATTAAGGACACCTCTCTATTAAGGACACTTTTTTAAGGACACCTCTCTATGAAGGCCACCTCTATTAAGGACACCTCTCTATAAAGGACACCTCTATTAAGGACACCTCTCTATAAAGGACACCTCTATTAAGGACACCTCTCTATTAAGGACACTTTTTTAAGGACACCGTTCTATTAAGGACACCTCATTTTCAAGGACACCTCTTTTTCAAGGACTCCTCTTTATTAAGGACTCCTCCCGCTAAAGGACACCCCTCTAGTAAGGACACATACTGGTCATCATTTGTTTTCCGCTTCCCCACCTGGCATCAAAGACTAATGACAAACCTCTGTAAACAGGACACCTTTATGTTAAGGACAGCACCAGTCAGTCCCGAGGGTGTTCTTAATAATGAGGTTCCATGGTACAAGTGGCTGGAGGGAACGGGAGGACATCAAAACACAGCAGAAAGAACCTTCCATGCCAGACACCTCTGCTGTGAGAAAACCTCTCTTTTAGGGACACCAAAAAGTTGAGTCAGAGTAGTCTGGACACCACTTAATTTAGGACAGAATCTGTCAGTCCCAAAAGTGTCCGTAATAGAGAGGTTTGGCTGTACGTTACCACATCACTGAAATGTTTTTCTACATGCATTCCTTCATAAGCATCACATCTGCACTGCCATTCACTTCAACAGTTTTTCATATTCATGCATTCACTAAACAGCTGTTGAAATACATGTAACTCCTGTCTGAGTCTGGGTCACCGGCTTTCAATCAAATAATGAAGTTTATTCACTCTCATCAGCGTCAAGAGTACAATAGGAGCAGTCAGCCACGCATATTGCCAAAAGATGGCAGCAAAGTTCTAGCGGACCAATACACAGGAAAATCCACGTGAGTGGTGCTCGGTCAAGAATGAATGGATCTGCTACATGCATTGAATTGGGCCGTAGTGACACCTAGTGGTCAACTCACTGACAGCTCCTATTGGGAGCCACGGTGGTGTAGTGATTCGGGGGGTTCGACTAGTGGTCAGAGAGTCCCGGGTTTGAATCCCACTGTGGCGTGAGATTTTTGGACACGTCTCTTTGCCATACTGGCCTCTCTCCACCCAGGTGTGTAAATGGGTACCGGTCTGAAATGCTCAGATTGTAGCACTGAATGAACAGCTCATCTGAGTTCTACTGAAAGGTTTCAGGATAGACTGGGGTTAAAGTGTAAAGTCGGATGAGAACCTCTACCATTGTTGATATCAGACTATAAACCCAAACCTTAACTTATGTATCATAGAAACAATCTAGACATTTTCATTGTCAAAGCTTTATATTCATTCGAGGAGGGTATAACTCTGTTTCATGACAAATGAAAAACATAGACCAAGAAACAATGAATTTGTCTCTTGGCCTGACAGGTGATAACGAAATTGATCAATGAATTTCATGCATTGATGTTTATTATTGATGTGTATTGAAAGAAATTATAGGTAAATATAATCAATCCACTCTTATATTTGGATTCTCATATGAGCTGTGAAGGCGGTCCGGAAAAAAGGTCCGGAATTGTTTAAAAGCCCAATACCGGTACTCAAAATGAACTTAGATTTAGATACCGCTACTGTATTTATGTGACCCCCAGGCCAACTGAGAGGAAAAACCTCCAGAGTCTTTGAAAAAGGTCCAGTCACTCAGAAGGAACTTTTGTACTATAATGTGAACCCATGCCAGCTTAGGGCAAAGTGCCCTGAGGTGATTACTGGGCGTATTCGAATCCTCGTTCTTGACGACACTCGTGCTGACCCAGTTCATGTACCCCGGTAGTTGCTGACTCAACTCGAGAACGGCAGTCTTGAACACTGAGAACGCAACCCGAGTCGGGCCAAAAACGTGTCATTGTCAACCCTCTGCTGAGTGGGGAGTGAGAACATGTTCTTTGCCCGACTCGAGTCGCGTTCTCGGCGTTCGAGACTGCTGTTCTCGAGTTGAGTCAGCAACTACATGAACTGGGTCAGCACGAGTGTGGTCAAAAACGAGGATTCGAGTACACCCAGAGGTTCTCAGCACTCGTTCCCTTTGTCACTACACATGACATGACGGCAGGAGTGAGCGCGAAGGACCACGTATTACCGCAGGATGGGGATTGACTTTTACTCTTTATACCTACCAGCTAACACTGATGCCAACGCTGCCACAAGGAATGACAAAATGACGGAGGGTCCTGCCGTCTGCCGTGCCACCTGTCCAGCTACGACGTAGATACCAGCTCCAAGGGTACTACCGATACCTGAAGAACAGAGGAGTGATGAAACGTTACTCAGCTCGGGAGGTCAAGGGTGTGTGGCAATCTACATTACATCGAGTCAGCGACTGGAACGAGCCAGGCTGGGGTACAGCTTGGCCTATTTCTTTGGGAGCCAAATGTGTAGCCAATGGCCTGTTACCTGTAGCCAATCTTTGCAAATTGTAGCCAAGAAAAATTGTAGCCAACCAAAATTGTGTAATAGTTATACTTATAGTAAATTTTCAAATTCTCTTACCACACAGCTCTAACTGCAAGAATCTCAGGGACTCAAGTTTCAGACCACAAATAATACTGTTGCCAAATTTTTAGCCAAACCAATTGTAACTGTAGCCAATCTAATATTTTTTTAGCCATTGGCGACATTGGCTAACAGTATCTGGAACCCTGCCAGCGATGGAACTCAATATCGTTCAGAAAACTGGCACTGATTAGTCGCGGACCATCAATGCGACTGAACAAAACTGGCTTAAATTGGCTGCTGACTGGAGTTATAATAGGGACCTTTTTAACTGACAAGCTTCTCAAATTTCCGTTAGTAGAAATGTCACGAATGAAAAGTGCCCTTTTCTAGGTTGAAGTGCCCTTTTCACAAAGTTGCACCATGCCCTTCTGAAATCCTAGAGAGGCCTAAAATCTTGATTTACACGACACGGTTTTACATCTGATTGTCGGGTGTGACACGATCGTTCATCCAAAATTTATTCATGTAAACTGCACTTATGAACAAATTTTATGGCCTTATTAATGCAACATCTGATGCACAGGATGGATGTTCTATTTTCTTCTGATATCGGATGAAGGACGCATGAACTTGACTTACATAACATGTAAATCATGTTGCTGCATTGAGGTCATGTACTCACCGCGCTTGGCGAAGAATGACTCTGTCAGTATTGACGGATGAATAAATTGGAACGTGAATAACTTTCAATTTGACAAAATAGTAGGATAAAATCGCATCCATCTTGGACTTACGTCCAAATCAAATTGTGTACATTTGTAAATTGGCGGTATTAACCTAGGACCAATTCATGCGATACAAATTATGCTGAGGGCAATTACTTTGACATTACCAATCAGTATGTGTACTATTTTGTATAATATTATATGGAGGCCTACGTTACCTCAGACAGGCCTACATGTATTTTGCTATTAAAATATGACTACGCCAAGGACCATCATACTGATATAATGAACCAAGATAAAGTGCATTACAATAAACTTCCCCGATGATATCTACATACGAACAGGCCTCGTGTCTCACCACCTGTCGCTTATCATTGTATGATCTAAATTCATGCAATGTATATCAAATATGCAAAATATAACATATTTTCTGTGAAAGCCATCTGAAAAAGGTGAAAAGGCAGGAATCTGGATATCAGATTATCAGATTTCACATTGGCTAATGTACTCCCAACCTCTCCTACGCAGAGGTCAGACGGTTTCACCATGATGTAATTGTAAGTGGAGAAACCGAAATCATGGAACCCGTACCTCTGTGCTGGCTAGTTTGATAATCTCCCACGATCCCGTGCAGAACCTCATGTGACAACTATCAACAGACGTCAACCACCAATTCATTGTATCAACAACACTACTCTAGCGTGAAGGAATTCTAAACCGTTCCGCCTCGTCGAGTCACATTATGTTATTAAACAGGACACATGCACTTATCATATAGAATATTCTGGCCAACCACCAAAGTGATTTTTTCAGATGCAAATTGGTGTCCTTTCTTGCATGTACTATTAGTAACAGGACCTCCTGCCTGCCACAGATAGCGGACAACGTCCGACTCCTTGTCTTGAGTTGAGCAGTTCAAAAGTCACGGGTAGCAGGAACAAAGATGGCAATGCACCATCCCGCATATCAACCCTAACATCTCATCATAAAACATTTCTGAGACATTTTTTCCCCTCAATCAGAAACCCAGTGTTGTTTGTTCAGTGCTCGACAAATCGGTTGCCTGGGTGCCCGGGACCGTTAGAAAAACTCCTGGGCAAGCTCAAAGTCATTGAGCACTTGTCCGTGGGCAAGTAACAAAATAAAATGTATTTTTCAATAGAATACAGTATATATAGAAATATCACCATCGGGCAAGCGACAATTTGGTCTGGGCAAGCAGAAATTTACTTTGAGGTTGCCCATGGCCAAGTGTGCAAAATACAATTGTGACCGTGCTTACATGTACCATCATGACCATGGTTAACTTCTAGTTCTAACTCAGACTGGGTGATACATGTACATACACGGTCATGACGGTGGTCCGACCAAGACATGCAAGATTATCTCAGGAAGCAGCTCTTCCTTTTTGCATTATTCCAGCCAACCAGAGCGACAACCAAGACGCCCCCTCCATGATTATGACTACCTAATTGTTGTTCCCATAAGTCACATACCGAACAATTTGTTGAGAAAAACAACCGCAGCAGAAGGAATCTCATGCTTTACCTGAATGACGCAGACAACCGAGACAACCTAGATTTCCTACATGTATTTATCAGGAGGACGTTGTTACCGAACACGGGGAGATTTCAGCAGAACCAGAAATGTCTGCAAGTTGATAGAGTACAGTTTGAAAGTTGTTACCGGTATATCCGCACCGCGGAATTCCACGGCACAAAACCCTGTAACAACAAAGGTCGGGCGACTGATTATCCTCGGGCATTTGTGGGTGATCCGCGGATAGATCCGTGGTTTTCTTGTGCAACACAGACAAGCCACCAAGACTACAAGACCCAAAAAAAGTTGAATATTTGACAACAAGCCAGGCTTTTCAGAAAGCGTTATAGACATGAACAAAGGCAACACTAATAGTTCTTCTTTACATCGCTGTCTGTTCAGAAACCCCCAAGTGTGGAGAGACGGATCACACCCCCAGGTGTGGAGAGACGGATCACACACTTTTGACATTTTGCATTCGTCTCCGATACTAGGAACAATGTCTAGGCTTAGCTTTTTTCCAGCCGCCAGACAGTATCATTTGCCGGTACTAACGTACTTCTTAACCTACCTCCTACATGTCAAGGTGGTAGACCTAACGAGAGAAAAGGTACCTTTCACCTGCTACCTGCAACCGAGCACTAACGGTACGTTTCCCACCACACTCAATGAAGACGCACGTGGTTCTCATTCAGCAGGGCCTACACACGGATGATGGGTGGGGACAAATCTTTATTTCAATTCTGTATTTTCAGTCGCTTTGAATCGAGATTTCAGATTTCCACCTACATACAGGTCATGTAGGTGGAAGGAGAGTTCATTAGTCTTAGACAAGACTGCAGTAGACACAACTGAAATGTGACCCGTCACAGCAAAACCCGTCTTAGGCTGCTTTTCCACGAGACGTTTGCGGGCGCGGAATAGGATGCGGGCGCGGGTGGAAAAATTCGAGCCTACATATTTCCCTTTAGCAGTTTCACCCCACCCGCTCCCGCCACCGAAACCGCGTCCGCAAACGTCTCGTGGAAAAGCAGCCTTAAGGCGCACAAGATTTGAACCAGGATGAACCAAAATAACTCCAGGAGATAAGGGAAGAAATGTAATCACTTAGATTTTACAGAAGACAGAAAATTAGCCTACATGTAGGCCTCCTGAAATTGACAAAACGTTGGTCTCAACCTGCCAACTTCAGAGCGACTTACAACTGGTTTTGCGATGACGGGTCACAAATAGGCCAACATATTGAAGGGATGTCATTTACAAGATGACAGAAACGATATATCACCAATACGTACCTAATGCCGTCAAATCAAAAGTTGACAAACATCGCTCAAGTTTCGTGTCGGTCACTCGAGAAAAGTCAATATACTTCCTCCTCATCAACTTCTTAAAGAAGTTTTCCGTGTAATCCTTAAAGCATTTTGTTGCCA
>NMRB01000576.1:191559-218352 GCA_002633025.1 Notospermus geniculatus
CGGATCCAGGGGGCGTGGGGGCGTACGCCCCCCGCCCCCCATTTCTGCCAGAGCAATGATTTTTTTTAGCAAGAAAAATTCAGTCACAGAAAAATTCGAGTATGCTCTCAGATGCCAGGAATAACATCTAAAAGCACTTGTCAAGTTTTTCTGGGGGAGCACCCCCGACCCCCCTTTGGGCTTCGCGCTTTTGGTGCTCACCACCTCCGTCGCACTACGCCCCCCTTTTTGTCAACCCTGTGACAACCAACAACTCTGTGAGGGGGAAGGAGTGTCCCATCTTTACACCCCAAAAGGAAACTAACTAGGCCTAGGCTAATACATAATGTCATTCTACATGCACCTGAACGTGATAGTAGGCCTGTGCTTTTCTAAGCCTACCTAGGCTAGGCTGGTAGGCTTAGCCATGAAAAGACCACTTCACTACAACCAAGAAATGTTTGGTTGGGCTGCGCCTACAAAATAGGGTAAGGAGGGTACTGCTCTTGACTTGTAAGTAGGGCCTACCGGTTCACTGGGCATGCTGGGTTGAGTGGGTAGGCCTATGACTGATGACTGCTTCCACATAACATGACTGCTTCCTGATGACTGCTTCCTCCATAACATAGCCTAGCCTAGGCCAGGCGAGCGGCCTAGGCCCATCTGCCACCTCATCACATCATCATCATGGGGTGGCTCCATTGATCCCCACCCCTAGGCCTAGGCCTAGGCCTAAGTTTAGGCTAGTGTCCTCTATTGGTTTTTAAGTGTAGTCCTACACTTCCGTGCTTAGGCTTAGGGCCAGCCCAGGCTCAGTACCAGCAGCAGCACTGCCCCAGCTAGGCCTAGTTGTACATGATGTAAAACCACTCAGCCACGTGGATTTCAGAAATGTAAACAAGCAAAATACCAGACATGTTCAACGTCACAGAGAGTGGCACCCAACACCGCGGGAACCGGACAACACTTCATAAAACAACTTATTATACTAACCTGATAGAAATGATTTTTATAAAATAACGACGTAAGCCTTCCCTAGTATGTCTTCAAACCATACAGCTGAAGGGAGATCGCAATCTTTGAGGTCCAAGCGATGAAATATTGCAAAGAAACGAAGAGTGAGAATGTGAAGCGTGGTACCCGAGCTCGTGACCCGGAAGTACTATAAAAGTCATTGGTTGGTACCACGTGACTTATGAATGAAGTTCGTTTTGGCGGGAACTGACGGCTCGGAAAGGGCGTGGTCTCGTCGGTATCCGAACAGTGAGTTAAGCCGCGAGCATTTCGGCTTTCATCACCGTACGATATTTATGGTTCCAGAGAGAAAAAACTGCATGGCAGTGGCGGATTTAGGAAAGACGCCCTTTTTATTGACTGCTGGCGGGGAAGTGACTCCGCTCGCTCAGAACCTCGAGCCGGGTGGCGGCGGGGCGGCCGTCACGACGTCGACGGCGGTCGCTCGGGATTTGACCTGGCGGTGTGATAGGAACTGAATGCGCTCCGATTTCTCCCTTTGCTTGTCCCAGGATTAAGGGTCTTGGTCTCTCTCGAGTCCAATTGAATAGTGCCGCTTATTCGAAACTGTTGCGAGGACATCCGGATCGGAGGCATTAGATTCTATTACACCAGTGTAATTGAATGAGTATTCCCCGTATGAGAGCGGTGCCTGCTTTTTTGCGCGGCGGACACTCGAAAACTCAGCGGCTTATTCCGTCATGGGGCACTTTTTTGGCAAAGGGGAGGGGTAAGTGATGACATCCTGTAATTATGAGAATGCCCTCCCCCCTCCCATGACAATGCCCGCTTCATTGTGTGGCGGACACTCAGAAAGACATGTTTATCAGTGCCTCCTCATTGTCACTGGCTGCGGTTTCCGTCAATCTTTTGTTGGGGGAATCGGCAAACGGGGGCACTGACAAACATTACACGTTTTTCAGTGTGGCCATTTTTCTGTGTGATTTTCATTGTTCGGAACACACTGGAAAACCGACTCACTGTTTCTCTGTGTGTCGCTCATTGTCAACTCGCCGCTTTCCGTCAATTGTAATGTCACACTGGCACAGGGGCCACACTGAAAAACGTTACACCGGTATTCGACCAGTGACAGGAATCCACGTCTCCCGGCCTAATTTACAACTCCGGTTTTTTGTTCAACGATGGATTAGGATGTGGCTGCAGAAACAGTCCCAACTGACTTGCAGACTATTGTCCGACACTCGCCATTCCGAGTACCACCATTCCTTTCACACCATCTCGTAGTTCGACCAAGTAGGCCTAGTCGGGAGGAGTTGGGTTGCTTGGGGCGCAGTCCTCGTGTCCACGAACCAGCGAATCATTTTTCCGTTTCGACGCAAGTTGGCTTGAGTAACGAACAAAACCAGGCAAAGGCAACATTTTCAGCGGACAGTACGTGTTTATATTTTCTTCAAATGATTCCAGTATTCGCCACCATCATGTCCATCTTGGACATTCACAAAGTTCAGCCTTTCGCACAGGGAAACTAATGATATGGAAATAAACGGACGGTACAAATCAACAATTGTTCGAACAGAATTCCTGGACTTTGACAGATTTTTTACAGATTTAGAAACAAGATAATCGTACACATGTACATTACTTATAATAATTTTGCCTTCCTTTTTTGGAAAGACAAACTGTTGATTCCGGATCCTTCAAGTTTGCGACTGTTGTGCACTAATCTTGGCACAAATCCTGGATCCTCCCTAAACAAACTAAACTACAGACGCCAACCGATGTGTAGGGCCTAAATCAGACAGATAAGGCCTTCGCATGGACTGGCAGAATTGAAAAACAATTTTGACCCGGAATGGTTTTGTTAGGACGTTAGAACAACGGAACAATCAAGAGAAGCAGAAAGCTTATGAGAATGGAACCAGTCAGGACTGGGGCGCCACCTGTCGGACAAGGCTTCTCGTAACCTGTGACGTTGGCGCATACGGTCTCCTCGGATTCGCCTCCCTTGATTCTCTTGTAGTTACTGTAGGGGGCGCTCTTCATCGACTTCACCCAACTGACAGCCGACAGAGTCCCTTGGTTGTCGGTGGCAAACTTTTTAACTTTGAAGAGACACCTGAAATGGGAAAGAATCGCATGCGAGTTGGTCAGCAGACGGACCATTGATTCGAGGAACACCGTTCCTACCACACGGCTGCAGCGGACGTCGAGATCCGCCGAATGCCTATTCCTGAACAAGCCGATTAATGCACTGCCTCAATAGGTGTCGCTAGCGGTTAAAACTAGAAGCGAAAGTGACATCCACGTCCTGATCAATTTCCAACACAAAAGGCGTCCATTGTATAGGACCTGGTGGCGGTGTGCTGCCCTCTATCGTAGTCATCCCCATTTCAATGCGCAGATCCTGAAAGCATCGCACCCAGACCAATCTTTCAAAGGACATACGCTCCTGTTACACCAGGCCGTCTATCGTCAAGTCTGACGCTTACCTGTTCTTGAGATCAGCAGAACAGTTAGCAGAATATTTGGCCATGTTGAGGGCGGTGACATTCACTGCCGTCTTGTCCGCTTGTTTATACAACATGAAATAGTACGTGTGCTTTGACGTGTCGGACGGCGCTGGGGCTTTGTAAGGTAGGATGACGTCACCACCGGACACCTGGAAATAAGACGAGAGTGAGAATTCGTACTGACGAGGCAGCGCATCCTGGGAACATAGCCGACACGCGGAATGCGGATTGCGGAACGCGGAAGCGGAAAATGCAATGCATTTTCGTATACAACATATCGTTCCGCTGGTAAACGCAGCTTTAGCGCTCGCTCCCTTCGTCACCGCACACGGTCTCAGGGGTTTGTCTGCGGTGACGAATGGAGCGAGCGCTAAGAACCCCTCACGTTCTCAGGATGATGGCAGCGCGGGACAACGGGTTTTGTGGTGCACTTTTTTTACACCTGGTCAAGGTTCGAATCGCCAGCAAGAATAATTTTCTTTTCATTATTGTAACCATGGTAACAGTTAGTGCGGAAACCCATCTGCTCAAGATTACGTCAGCGACAAACGGCGTTCGACATCGGAGACACAATGCCGGAAGGCGTTGATTGGCTGGGATGCAAACCGATCTGGCCAACCAAAACAGGGCGTCTCCCCAACGAGGGGCGCTTGATTGTTGCACTTCCGAGCGCTGTCACACCAACACCAACACCACAATGATTGTAGTTGGAAAAATATAGGGGTCGCTCTTCATCTTTTACGTGGTGCGAAGTCTTACCTGTCCTTTGATGTTGACCACAAGCCAGAGAACCAGCGGTTTTGCAGCGGTTCCAACACTTGGCGTGGGGACGTCACCATCCACCATCATTAAGATATACGACACATCTGTGGATTTGAAAAATAAATAAATGGTGATAAAAAAGGATTGTCCTCGTTCTGAGGGAAAATTGTCACCGATTCATTCAAAAATCGGCGTCAAATGACGGGCGAAGCGCGTCACTTAATCTTCGTCATTTTGTGAGAAACGTCACTGGTTTATGATACAATCATCATCAAATGGTGGGCGACGCGTCACTCGATCGTCATTATTTTGTGAGAGAAACGTCACTGGTTTATGAGATAATCGTCATCAAATGGTGGGCGACGCGTCACTCGATCATTCAACGATTCTTCATCACCATGTGAATACTTACTTGTCGGAAGTACGGCTCCATTCATGGTAACAGACGGTTCTGAACGGAGGTACACGGGCATGACGGTAGTGTTGTCGGTATAATCCAACGGGTTGATCATTAGATTTTTTTGGCTGAAAGGAAACCGGTCGGGAAACTTTACGAGTGTTGAGGGGAGACGGCCCAATGGAGGAACCGACCGCGTGACGTTTTTAATAAGGCCCGGAACTGTCATAAGTTGACCAGTAGGCCTAGATGTCACTACGGTCCAGTTCAATGCCTAGCACCCACTCACACTTGACTGAGCACCAATCAAGAGAATTTTCTTTTGTATTGGTCCGCTAGAATTTTACTGCCATCTTTCGGCAATAAACGCGGTAAACATGGTAAAAGTTTGCATCATACGTACGGGTAAGTATAAATCTTGCAACATGATCGGAACGAAAGCTTGGTGGGCGTGAACTTGACCTGAAGTCGGTTTGCCGGAGTCCAGCCAGAAGGAAGGAACACCACGTTCATGGCCGATAGTTTGGTCTTCAACTGACTCAGGCACGAGGAGATGAGCGATCCGATGTTGCTGGTGCAGTCACTAGGCAACTGCTGCGCTTGGCATGCTGGGAAAGAGGAAACAGACAGTTACAACAGCGTCTTCTCATTTTGAGACGGTCCAGTGATTTTGGATCTCGGGCCCTTCAACTTGGGTACAGCCGCGGGGAACCAGCAGCGGGCAGCGGGTTTGAGAAAAACTTCTTTCCAAAGTCAAGAAAGCTGACGCGACGAAGGAAGAAAACTTTTTCTTGCTTTCGTTTCTTTCTTCCTGGTTTCGTTTCGTTTCGTATTTTACAAATACCCCGTGACATAACAAGAGTTCAAATTGTCATTTTCCAATCCAGTCACATAACTCTTTTTACACGGAGTTGGTTCGATGCGGTTCGAGGCCAGTTCACTTACTTTTTCACCATGAAAAGGGAAGGATAGTACAGGTCACATGGCTTTGTCTCGACAAAAGAAAGCCAGGTGAACTGGCCTCGAACCGGATCGAACCGACTCATGTGGAAAGGGCTAGGTTTCTCTAATTTAGTCAGTCATTTGCAAATTGATCAATCATGTGTTATGCTCATGGAAAGGTCAATATTACGCAAGTCATTACGACTGCAGCTCCGTATCGTAACGTTATCTTTCTTTTACCGGGTTTCCTTTTCTTTCGTTTATTTATTACGTCATCAGTCATGACAAGTGGTGTTGACAGCAGTGGGCGCGGTCGGAAAGGAGCATATGCAATTCCTAAGGCCTACGTTGTACCTACATGTAGGCTATAAGTTGGTGTAACTATACGCTGTGTCAAATATTCAAAGGCTGTTATAAGAACCATCGTCAGCTCTGTAAAAGCCAACTTTTCCATTCAGCAGTCAGCAGAAGTCCGCAGTTTCTATTCCCACTAAGATAACAGAGAAAGTGTCAAAATACATGCCGCCTGTGGTTTTCGTCAGTCGCATTAGCTAACTTCCCACAGGGTCAGAGTAGGCGACGAATCCGAAACCACGTGTTCCTGGATGACAAAATAGGCCTAAGGCGGTTTCATTCTGGAGTCTATGGAAATGGCAGATGGCATGCAACCAAAGTATCCCTCAGAATTTCCGGAAATCGTGTATATACATGTAGGAACACCATCACTTTTTTGTTGAAGATGACACTCAGACAACTGAACAGGGGGACGAAACACTAGACACAGCTTAGAGGAGGGCGGCCGGGGTAAACTCCTTTCAGGAATTTTGTTAATTTGCGTTTGAAGAGAGCAAAAGGAGACAAACTTTGTAGGCCTACTCAATGTACCGTTTGGAAACACAGAATTCTAGCCACTGTCAGTAAAATCAAAAATATATTTTTGGTAAAATTCGAAAAAACTTACCAAGGACTAATGCGGAGAGAACCAACAGAGTCTTCATGGCGTCCGAACACTGCACACACTACAACGGAGCGAATACGAATGGAAGTGAGCAGCCGACAGACTGTGGACTGCCTTCAGTCCATATAATGAAACTATTACGTAAGAAAATGAACGCCTTTTGATTAGGAATATGATCATTTTTATTCGAGAAAAGGATTGTTACGTGGGATTGGCCGTTGCTTGGCGACTGTAATCGATCCCGTGTTCTTGCTGAGTTTTGCCATGCTGTTGACTGAATTACGTCAGTTTGATCATATGATACGAAATAGAGACCTTTCGACGTCCACGTACCCGCGAAGAAGGGTTAGTGCACACGGAGCTAAATAAAGCTAAAGCAATGTGCACACACAACTCATGACTGCGCGATCTCAAGCCGGTGACAGACAGGCGCGTACGCGACGTGTTGTCCAGGCATTCCGCCAATCGGATTCTTCGGTAGGTTGTTTCGGTCCGTGCTACCGCTTCCCTGATTGCATGGTTGAACGCTTTCCCGACGCGTTGCTTACGCGCCAGTCTGTCACCGCCTATGCTGATGTTAGGGTAGGGTAGGGACACACCTAACGCGATTCGTCGACGCATGCGGCAACGCCTTTGTTATTTTCCGCCGCACTCACGTGACAAGACTGGAGTTGCGTCGCACCTGCGACAATCGGCATCAATCGCCGTGACAAAAAGATCAAGAATCACAAGATTTGAACATGTTCAACTTCTCTTCCACAACAAATCATGAATCCATTCGCTGCTGACCTGGCTCGCGAGTTGATTCCCTGCGCGAAGACAAATTTCGCTTTTGCGACGTGACCGCGATTTCTTCACTTGATGCCGACTGTTCCGTCGCAGCGCATTCAATCGTAGTGCGACCGGACATCTCTTCGAGAGGGCCCAAGCCCCAAGAAATCTCGGTGTGCATCTGAGGCCGCAACATTTTTGGAAGTGGTTAAAACTTTTTGACATTTGCCGCAGTGGTAGCCTATACCCCGTAGCCATCGGACGCAAGGCCGCGCAAGCAGGGTGGACCGCTTGCTGGCGCGTTTTTGGAATATTCGCCGGCGATCTCTTGCGATTTCACCAATCAAACTGCCTCTTCATGTCACGTGATGCCGATGAAATCCCGCCTAGGTGCTAGTTTGTCTTGTTCTCACAGCGGCGCGATCATTCAAAGACCTGCCTGGTCGCAAGATTTATAAGCACACAAAGACCTGACTGTATCCATGGTCTCCGCTGAAGGTGAAAAAATTCAGAGGAACACTCGAGTATTATCTCTCTATTTATTCTTTCAAAAAGGTTCATGACAAAAAAACACATTTATTTTTTAAATTGACATCCTCAAATGTGACAAAATAACTCTAGTGCTCGTTGTGAAAAACATTATACACCAGTAGATCAAAACAGACATGCTTCTAAATCCTGATGTTCTGAATTAAAGGGCCTCGATATTGCCACTTTTTGTTGATAGCCGGCGCCACTGGCGGTGATTGCATCATTCTNCAAAAAAGCACAAAATTGACACACAAAGTAATAATAAACAAGAAGTCAATCTCCAGAATTCACGAATTTTCGACCCCAACCGGGGTCTTTTTCAAGTGGAACTTTACAATCTGAAACTCTAGAAAAGACTGAGCTGAAACCCGAATGTAGAACTACATAACCTGTGTAGACAGGACAAACAAGCAATTAAGGAAAGAATAGCGACCAAGCCCCACGGGTGGCCGCTGGACAATTAAGGAGAAACTAATTCAGCTGAAATACAAGGGTTGAATAACTGCAGGGTTGCTCAGCCTGACCACAAGCAGAGTGTAAGCAACTGGCGCAGGGCTTCATTTGGCTGAAAGCAACTGGCGCTGTAAGCAACTGGCGCAGGGCTTCATTTGGCTCAAATCTCAGAGAAGTGACAAACTCAACACCAACATTGAATGAACAGGTGTATTTTCAATCTCTCAAGGTTTACACATGAGTTTATAAGACTTCGGTCGTGACCTTGTCGTCCTGCGTGGCAGCCGACTCGCCGTCTCTGAATCACCTTGAGGAGGTTCCACGGGTCTCCGCGTTGATCTTCGAGTTGGTACTGGGGTGACGAAGTTGATTGGGCTGTCACTGACCAAATCAGACATGGAAACAGGCTTTGACTTCTTCCTTGGCCTACAAATAAACAGATACATGTAATGTAGTGACTCTCGAACACATATTATGATTCCTAATGCAACACAGGTGGACACAAGAAATGGGCCCACAAGAAACCGAAGCCTTCCAGTAATCTGCAGCCAAAGCAATATTGGCCCTGGTAAGTACGGAGGAGGCCATCTCAAGCTACTCGTGTTCCTCACTTGGATGTGGTCTTTTACTTGTCCTTGCCAAGGCACAAGGTACAAGGCACCACGGCTTACTGTCCCATGCGACGGACGTGAAACACCAGGGATGATTTATCCCATAAAACGCAGGCTGGATTTGAATCTGGTGTAATGTTTTTCAGTCTGGCCATTTTTCTGTGCGACTCCTATTGTTTGGAACACACTGGGAAAGAGACTCCATACTTCCTGCAGTCTGCGTGTCGTTCATTGTAAAGTCGCTGCTTATTCCGTCAATCTATTCTAATGTCACACTGGCCACACTGAAAAATGTTACACTGGGACTACCGCTTCCTAAGCAGACGTGATAAACACTAGGCTACCAAGGCTCCTCAAGGCTGTGCCTTCTAGAAATAACTTTGCAATCAACAAACAATACTCACTTCTTGACAACTTTCTTCACAGTCGATGGTTTCTTTCCCGACGTCTCCCGGTGTTCATCAATGACTGTCATCGACAGACTGTGAATTGACTGCATGGACACATCTCCAAGATCAGGCTCAATCAACGACGTGTAGAGCTTATCCTCTGACTGGCGACGCCGACCGCGAGATCGTGTGAGCGGCGGTGAGAAGATAAAGGAATGTGGTTGAGGAGTCCGGGGTTCAGGATCGGGCGTCTTCACTACTTTCTCTCTTTCCACAGCTAGAGGTGCGGCAAATGTGAAACTTGGCTCTGTAAGCAATACAAAATGAAAGATGGTTTGAGTTCAAACTCGATATATGAAATATTCAGAGATGAAAAGTTTGACATTGTTACCCAGGACAGCAAAGGCAAAGGCTCAATCTTCAAGCAGCAACATAAAGGAATCAGACATAAAGGTTTAGCTGCGAACGATGAAGTAACTGAGGGATACACTTCGTGTATTGCCACCAGATGTCTCCCACTGCCTGCACTTCCCCAAAATTGCAACCACAACCTCGATCTGAAACCAGCTGACGTAACGCAATCCATGATTCAGCAATGGTCAACTCTGATGCAACGTCTTCGAAATCACTATCGTGGGGTTCTCTGCATCACGTCATTCAGTTTCAGACTGAGGTTGCGGTTGCGATTTCGGTGGAAGTGCGCAGATCTTTCTCGTTTACGTTAATTTGAGAATTGTCTATAGTAACAACAACACAGCTTTAAAGAATTCATAACGGGCGTACCATCCTCCTCCTGGTGCTCAGGGGCCTGCTCTCTTGCTGGTGTATTCTCTCTTGAACCTTTCGAAGTCGATCTCAGTTTCATCATGAAGCTTCCCAAGGAGAGAGGGGATGCTTGGCATGCCTTTTGTTCTGAAACAGAAAGTTTTAGGTATGGGTTCAAGTTATGAGCGGCACAGGTCTGTGAGGATCAGTCCCAAGCTTCGAATTCTGCTTTCCTTGAAATCCATTTCTAGGATTTCCTAGAAGTAGCCAAGGATTCTGACCACATGTGGACTAGGACCGAAAGACGATGTGTTTGAGGAACCTTGATAGCCGAGTGGTTATCACGTCCGCTTAGCAAGCGGCAGGTCCCGGGTTCGAATCCAGCCGGGGCGTATGGGATTAATCATCTCTGGCTCTTCAAGTCCGTCGCATGGGACAGTAAGCCATGGTGCTTGTTCCTTGTGCCTTTGCAAGGGCAAGTAAAAGACCCCGTCCAAGTAAGGAACATGAGTACCGTCACTTGAGATGGCCTCTTCTGTACTTACCAAGGACAACAATGCTATGGCTTTGGTCCTGATGGAAAAATCTAATACAGATACGGAAAGACGATGTGTGGGCAGTAATTTCTGGTGTATCGGCCAAATCTCTGAACGGTGAACATTTCATATAGATCAGTGAGAGTGTTTGGAGGAGAGTTATTTTAATTCCTACCTTCCTTCTCAACCTCTTCACTCTGTTCCATCTCCGTGACACTCTTCTGCTGCACTGGCGTCTGTTCAACATCTTTGACAATAGGGGGCGTGGTGGCTTCTTTCTTCCTGGGTGATGTACGTGACTTGGTTGGTTTAGGTTCAGTCTTTTTGGGGCTGGGTGCCGAGGAGACAGGGCTTCCCTGAAAAGAGGGTCTGAATGATGAATACCACCAGTAAAATTGTGTTTAATGCTTTTTAACCCGTTCACTGTCGTAGGTGACGATCGTCGCCCCATGCAGAAGGTATGTTTAGTTAGTTTCGCTATTCACAGACGGTGCCCCGATCGAAATTAGGGGATTTCCTGCAAACGGAGAACCGGAAACTCGGCAGTGTAGCGTACAACTTATCTGCGAAACTCAGCAGTGAAAGGGTTCAACACATCAGAACTCATGGTTAGGGAAACGTTCAGTTTCTGTCTTTCACACAACCTTATGCTGACTGCTCCTGGTAGCATTAACAAGATACATACCGGTAGGTTGGTCTATCTATAAGATATAATCTGATGTTTGGAGAGTCAAGTCAAACTTTTTTAGTTATCTTCAAGTTAAATAGGTTTTATTAGTCTAAGGATAAATAGCAAGCAAGTGATGAGCTGGTTATGCCTTTGTATTTCACAACCTTACCAAGTCCAAAGCCCGTATTTCAAGCATGCCAGCTTGCTCAAGCAAAAGACTCCAAATAACAGAGTGACAATATCACTGATGAATTGTTGGCCCCACAGCAACATTTTCTGGATCATTTTCAGTAAGCGAAAGAGAAAAATCTCCACAGCCCTTGATGTTCATAAGTGACAGCAAAATGAGTTGAAATGCGCCGGAAAGAAGACCCACGATGACACCAGAGAATTATTGCAGAAATGGACAAAGTCAAATTTCACAATGGACAGACAATCCTGAAATCAACAAAACGTTGGCGTCTCCTTGGGTCTTCTTCTGTGTGCATTCTGACTCACTTTAGTCTTAGGTCACATTTATTGAATGTCTACACATGGTAGCATTTCATGGAGACATGCAAGCTGTACCGGTATTAAAGAGAGATATGAGTAGCCTACGCTACAAGTAAGAAGCGGAGACGGTAACTTGATTTATACCTCTTCTTCAACCTCAGCTAACAGTTCTGATATCTCATTCTCCAAGTCAGAATCCTGATAAAAAAGTTTAAAAGTAATACTCAAAAGAAAAGAAAATAGACAATTCAAACTATTAGGAAGTGAATTATAGCCTATTGATCAAAGGACTCTGTAGTACTCTGCCGTTACCACCCTTAAAAGTGGTCCCGAGATACTGAACTATTGTAATTCATGACATGAAGGTCACTTAACCTTACCTTAGAGGCAATCCTCGGTGACCTCCTCACTGGTGATGGCGTGGTGTCACCACCATGGGCCCGATGGGTATCAATCACCAACGGTTCAGCAAACTTTTCTAAAGCCTCTTTTGTAAACCGACTTGGGGTCTTTGTCTTTCTTTCAGACTCCACGACCGGCATGTCTTTTCCCTGCGACGGGGTCTCAAACTTTTTCTGTTCCGCTGGATCTTTTGCTCTTCCTTGTTGCGGAGTTTCTGCTGCTCCATATCGTGGCATCTCTATCATGGACGACGCCGCGGCCACTGAAGATTTCAACGGTGTTTCAACGACACTAGATTTTTGAACCTCCAATGTCTTTTCCAGTATCGGTACACTTTCAGAAGATTTGGGAGTTGGAGCAACACTTGTTTCCAAAACTTTTCTAGACGGCTCGTCAGAAATCTTGGGTAATTCGGGGTAAATATTACTTGTATTTTTTTCAGGCGTCGTTACTTTTGATATTTCCTTTTCTAAACTACGTCGTATTTCTCCTGCCGACCGATCTGAAGACCCAGCGGTTGGAATGAATTCTAGAGGCTCTGTGTCCATCTCATCTTCTTCTACTGAAACAAAGATGTGCTTTATCAATGATTTCAACATCACACTAACCCCAGAAAATAAAACAATTCAACACTGACATTGGCTTCTTCTTGCACTTTCCTATAACTGACTTTACAATTTTCAACGAAAGTTTGGCCTAATATCCCCCCGTTATTGCTTCTGTCAACTCTATAGAGGCTATGCACTGACGTCATCAAATGACGTCACCAATGGGTATGATGCCACGTGTTGGATGGAAAATGGACGGAGCACGTGGTCAGATGCACTGCGTCAGCATGTCACAACGTTCCATCCAACATGGCGTCCCCTCGCTGACGACGTCACGTGCATAGCCTCTATAGATAAGGTGTGCCAACTCAGAACTAGTTCATCAACACGGGAGTTCCCAAGTAATCACCATGGTAATGACCCAATTATGAATCTGCACCTCATCTATAGATTACTATACCACCTGTAAGCAAGCCGACTGAGAACCTACCTGTATTTTTCGATTTGTTGATATTGAATGTAATCTCTTCATCAACCTGCATGTCATCTCCCTCGTCCAGATCTGCCGCGCTGCGCTGCCACGGTGCTGCCACCTGTGGCGACACTCGCGGTGAGAACCGTTCAGGAGTTGGGCTACGTTCTCGTACAACGCGTGGACTCTCACTTCTTTCTTCATCTCTGGTCGGAGATTCTAAGTTTGGAATGGAGAAACGTAACTGCTTTGATGTCGTCACGGGCTTCTTTTCAAACATGACTTTCCGTGAGATAATAGGTGGCGTTTCCAACTGCATCGCAGAACTTAACACACCTGAAAACGAATCAAATTGTTAGTGGAAATATCAAACAGACATTGCAAGCCATCAGCTTTACCAATTGTCAACTACAAAGAATGAACGATTATGATAAATGAACATTTATATTTGAACACGTAATCTGATTTCAAGATGGTGGCTCTGGCGGCCATGTTGTAAATCAGAACGCGACCATTTTCAAAAGAGACCTTCCTCTAGTCACCCCAACATACATACAAAAAATAAATTTGATTGGATCAACAGTTTTCTTTTAAATGATTGGAAATGGGAAAGTTAACGGACGGACAACAACGCTGATGCCGACGGATGGACGTAACGGCTGACGACATAATGCCCCCTCTTCAGCTGAAGCGGGGGATAAAAATTAAGTCTAAGTACATACCAGAGACTTGTTTTGTTTTGAACGGCGTGTCTTTCTTGGGACTAGGAGATCGTCTCATCACCTGTCGCACCTTGAGAATGGACTGGGGAGTAGGCTGAGGCTTTAAGACATTCCTGAGTGGAGTCTTCCTATGAACTGGTGGCGTTTTCAGTAAGGACAACGCCTCGGCACTGATCAGCTTAGAAACTCTCCTGAAAGTGAAAACGCACTTTAGACTGAGCTTGCCGCAAACCACAGCGGAATCAGCTGAAGTGGAAATGGGCCTGAAGACTTGATCATAACTACTCTCACTGTTTCTTACCATTTGACATTATCTGCTGGTCTGGCTGGTGACAGACCCAGGTTTGGAGACAGACCAAACATTTTCTTGGTCGGGGAGACCGGTCGACTGGCCTCATCACAAACTGTGACTGTTGGGTAGACGACGTCACTGGTGTCCTTAATCCTTGATTTAACTCGAGGGGTCATCGGTGTGCAGATAAAGGGACCAGGCTCGTCGGGGAGATCAGCCATATCGGATCTGGAAATAAAGGAATAAATAGGTTCAGATGAAAAGTCAATGGTCAGGGCTTCCGCCAGAAAAAAAAGAGGGTATGGACCAAAAAAATTTGTTTGAAAATTTTTTTTGTTGAAAAATTTTTTTTAAAAAAATTTACAAAGTTTTAAACCATGTTTGGTGCCATTTTAGGTTGTTTGGAAAAAAATTTTGAACAATTTTTTTTTGAAAAACGTTTAAAAAATTTTAAAAAAAAAGGTTTTAAACCATGTTTGGCGCCATTTTAGGCATATTTTGAAGCATATCCCCGCGCCGGTCATGCCGGTTGTTTGGTTTCATCCGGCATGTCATCGGAAAATGATTACCCAACGTTTCTGAGGGTACGGATCCGTACCCTGGAAAAATTTAAGGGTATGGAATTTTACCCATTTTACCCTCTGGCGGAAACCCTGACGTCACATCCCTATGAACCTAAAACCAGACACAGATGACGCACCTGGCATCTTTCGGCGCCGGCGAGCTCTCCTCTTCCTCCCGTATCTGTTGTCGTACTTCTGTCACCTTTTCCAAGACGGCCGAGAGCAGCGTCGCCTGCGACTGCATCTCTTTCCGGTTGCTGCGATTCACGACAGTTGACAGAGGTTCAGGACAAACCACTGAAAATGGGAATGGACACATCACGAATACCGGTAAATGAAAGTTTTCATTCGATAGATGATTCTCAAATTTGCAGATCTGTGCACTTCTGCCGAAATCTCAACCATAACCTCGATCTGAAACTGGATGACGTGACGCAATCCATGATTCAGCTTTGGTCTACTCTGATGCAACGTCTTCAAAGTCACTATCGTGGGGTTGTCTGCGTCACGTCATTCAGTTTCAGACTGAGGTTTGGTTGAGATTTCAGCGGAAGTGCAAACATCTTTGTTGTTTACGTCAATTTGAGAACGGTCTATTTCTGATCTCAGCGACATCAGAACATTCCGATTTTCATCCTACCTGTTCTTTTGACTGCCTGTTTCTTGAACTGACGCTCAGGACCAAAGACCAACTTGCGTTGTACTTGAGGCAGTGTTCGAAGATAACCATCGACGATGGTGTTTCTGGCGATAACACGTTCATTGGCACGGATATCGGTCTCCATCTGAAAGAGAAACAAACACCTGAATGGCAAATACAGAACTTCTACTCATGACATCCAATCCTGAGCAGTCATAACCCTTTCGTTGTGTACATGTACATGAATATCAGGACAGAAGATCTGATGTTAACTGCTGCCAGATAAACTTTGCTAGTATTTCAAAACTTTCTGCAAGGTCACTTTCTGTAGCCCCTTTTACATTACAAAGTTTTTACCGTGCTAGGTCAGTTTGGTGCAATTTTGCCAAGTGTGATCGGATCAAGATAGTTTGTCCCAGTACCAAATTAGCCCTGCAATCCGAGGTAGGCTCGGTCTGGGTCGAGCACAGTTTGGTTGAAATTCCGCCAGTCTAAACAACGAGAGCTAATCTAGCCTCTTACCTGGGTGCAGTGCGCATGGTCATGGATCAAATACGTGTACTTGACTTCAGCCTTTTTGTCACTGCCGCAAAATCTCCATGGCAACTGGCATGTTTTTACAGTGACTGAGTTGGCTTGGCCCGGATTTTGTCTCGGTTGATTTTTGTAATGTAATTCAAAGTCGGCTAAGTCCGGTTCAAGCTCGGCACACTTCAACCGGGCTAGTGTAAAAGGGGCTTTAAACAGCACAGGTTGACACTTCAATCTCCACCACAGTATCCCCTACTTACCATAACTCTTCCTTTGAGCTTGTCATTGAGTCTGACTGCCTCGACATACCGGGCCTTCTGTAGATAATACATCACCAACAACTCAAGCGAGTTGGGCTCGGTGCTTTCTTTGAGGTAGTGCACCAGGTGGCGTTCCTCAACACCATCGAGTGAAAGTTGGAGAAGTCGGTCGATCATCTTGGCTGAAATCAACAAGATGCTGGGATGAACAGCAGCAGGTCCCGGGTTCGAATCCAGCCCAGGCCATATGGGATTTAATTACCGGCTCTTCAGTGCGTCGCATGGGACAGTAAGCCGTGGTGCCTTGTACCTTGTGTCTTTGCAAGGGCAAGTAAAAGACCCCATCCAAGTGAGGAACATGAGTAGCTTGTGATGGCCTCCTCCGTACTTACCAGGGCCAATAATGCTGTAGCGTCGGCCCCGACGGAAAAATTAAATACAAATACAAACAGGAGTTACGTTGTCGATGAAATATGCAGACACATGTTTCATACCCGTGGAGGGATGGGTTGTAAAAGTGACCGAGGACTTACTCTGTTGGCAGCCAATGAATAAATGCGAGAGAAGATCTTCTGTGTTGGACTGATCACGCACTGTCCTCTGGTATTCATACGCCTCCGATATCAGTCTGAAATGCGAGAAAATTGCACATTCATACATCAGCACAGGAAAGGGAAAAGCAGGAACAGACCCAGGATGATGTCAGGTTGGTGGCCACTAGGGGCTCTACCCCAGAAACTTCTGAGATCTACAAGTCATGAGATGAAATTTCTGGCAAACCCTGACCAAAAGTGTTGGTTGCTGAAAGCAGGGGGTATGGCCCCCTGGCTCTGCACCTGACGATATCATCAGATACACAGAAAAACACGGCAAATTCTCCAAATGATGCTGGATACTCTGTGAGAATGAGTGATTCTACTTACCCATTCGCGAGAAGAACAGTCAGTTTGAGCTTCACATCCTCAGGACTAACCATGGCAGGCCGACGAGTTTTCATATACCTGAGGGCAAGTTTACGCTCGCCCTGGTACAGGAGGGCTTTAATGATACGCGTGTGCTGCCAGGGGACAATATGTTTCGTAATCATTGGGTCCAGTAGCATGTGAACAGCTGCCTATAATAATGAACGATAAGAAAATATTATGTTAAATTGAGTGTTGTAGTAGTGATTCCAGTAAGTCAGAGGTAATCAATAGCCCCTTTTACAGAACAAAATTTTTACCATGCTCGGTCCGGATTGAGCACGGCTACAATTTTGCCTGGTGTAAACGGTTGAGACAACTTGTCCCCTTCCAAATCAGCCCTGCAATCTGAGATAGGCTCGGTCCAGGTCAAGCATGGTTTGGTTGAAATTCCACCAGTCTTAACAGCTACAACTAACCTAGCCCATTTAACTATATCACAAAATACGGCACTCCACAGGACTCATCATTGTTGAACAGTTGAATAGATAGATATAGGCCCAGATAGGCCAGCCGCCTCCATTACCATGAGTAAACCCATTTCTGACGTTACTTCTGCCCTTGAGCGAGAATGAGGTCATTTTCAGCAGTGGTATTTCCTCATCTTTAAATAGCAGCCAATTAAAATGCAAAATTGTCATAAGCTCTGCCGATCCTCATAAACCCACCTAGCGGAGGATCGTGGTACCAATGTAGACAATGACGTCAAGCTTGGGTTACCCAACACACCCTGTTACAACCTACCTCAAAATCTTTGTGATCCAACAACCAAAGACCCTGAATAAGTTTCATCATTCCGTGCGGGATCTTAAACGCCTGCGGATACTTGAGCCATCGATCCAGAATCCTGTCCTCCTTGTTCTCATTAGCGGCATACATCAAGAGATCAAAGATGACGTAAACGACGACGCAGTGTTTGGCCATCACGGGGATATCCTCAAGGAGAAACAGGTTTAATAGAGCCTGAAAATACATTTAATACATGTATGTAAATACCGAATCATGAGCTGTGCACCAAGTATTTTTTGGACACCCAGGACCCTCTGACCTTCATGCACTCACGTACTTTCACCTTCATTGTCCCCATTCTCGATGTATGAGCACCATACAACCTCGTCCCAAGCAAAAAGGCACGGACACTTTTTTGGCCCATCCTGTAGAACACACAGAATGACTTACATGTAAGCTAGGAGGCGGGTAGAGCCCACTACCTCCCTCTTTCTCCCACAATTCCTTGACGGCAGTCCCCATGTGATCAACCAGCCCGTCAATCATCAACAGGTCTAACTGCATGTCACTGTAATGAAAAGAGATTGCAAGTTCAAGTTTGGGGCAACCGTGGTTTGAACCTGGATTATCAGAGGTGGGAGATGCTGATGGTTCACTGTGCCACCCTGACAGCTCATAACCACACCATATTCTCTGGGCAACCGTACAGATACAGGAAGACAGGGAAAGATACGCTCCCGTCACAGGTAAGATCTCCAGCCTGACTTACCTGTGAAGTTTGTTTAATTCCTGTCGTCGCGACATGAAAGTGTGCGCCAAGGAATTACATGGGAAGCTGAACTGATTAAATGGGGTCTCCTCCCCTTCTGAAATATAAAGGTGTTGGTTACTCAGCTAGTTTCAATTTGAGTGACGTATCTGGTGTTACAATAGAATGTTGAATGTCTCACCTGGGTGTTCGGGTAGAAGTTGATTGACTAGAAACCAAGTGACAACCTCGATGTGGTCATAAAGTAATGATACGATGCTTAGCTTCGTCTGTAGATCTCGTGAACCTGAAACGGAGGAAAACATAATAGATTGAACAGGTGCTGTGGCACGTAGCAATGCCTGCTAAAATGACATCAGTAAGACCCCAACAGGGACTCTTGGAATATTAAGGTGATGAACATCCTCTTTACAGTCAACTGACTGCCATATTATATCTGACCCGTCACCGCAAAACCAGTACTAAGTCGCTCTGAAGCTGGCAGGTTGAGACCAACGTTTTGTCAATTTCAGTAGGCCTAGGCTTATTGTCTGTCTTTTGTAAAATCTGAGTGATTACATTTCTTCCTTTATCTCCTGGAGTTATTTTGGTTCATCCTGGTTCATATCTTGTGCGACTTAAGACGGGTTGTGAGGGGTCACATACATCAACTTTTGGAATACAAAACTAATACACAACAAGTCGTACCTTGTTCAGTAGTAGATGTAGCCTGGCTCATGAGAAGTTCGAATACTAGCACCAGGTGTTTGAGTTGTGTTTTCAGTTTATTGATACTGTTACACGTCTGTGTGTCCAGGGGAATACCGCTACAGTCGTACAGCGGCACACCTGAAAAGGAGACAGGAGACTGTTACCATAAAGGTTGTCAGTTGGGTCCAGCAGATAAACTTATGAGATGGAAACAACAAGACCTCAGGGTAATGTCAACAAGAGTGAACAACATGTCAGATAAAGTTAAAGTTTAAGGTTTATAGTCTGATATCAACAATGGTAGAGGTTCTCATCCAACTTTACACTTTAACCCCCAGTCTGTCCTGAAACCTTTCAGTAGAACTCAGATGAGCTGCTCATTCAGTGCTACAATCGAGCATTTCCGACCGGTACCCATTTATACACCTGGGTGGAGAGAGGCCAGTGAGGCAAAGAGACTTGGCCAACGTCTCACGCCCAGTGGGATTCGAACCCAAGATCTTCTAACCGCTAGTCAGACCTGAACCACTTTACCACCTTGGCTCCCCAATGATCAATGTGCGGTCTCTATGGATCAGATTTTGATCTCTGTGGATGAACTTTCTGTCTCCACAGATTCTATTTCTGTCTGTATGAACTTACTTTCAGTCTCCAGGAAGGGATTCAATTTCAACATGGAAGTCTTCAATCAAAACTTACATAGCTTATCGAGTGTGCCCTTGATCTGTGTAACCTTCTTCCACGCCCAGTTTAACATGTACCTTAGATTGCAACCAGCCTGACTGAAATCTAACAGAGAGAGGACATGTTCAGTTGGTTCAGAAGTCATGTTGTTTAGATTGTTCAGCTTTGCTCGGATTCAAAGTGCTTACTCTTGCAATCATCTGGCCAAGGTCATCACTGGCCAAGGTCATCACTGGCCTGCTGACAGAGCCTTCTTTTCAAATGCAGAAGGAGATGTAGCACAGTGAATGAGAGACTTTCCTGCCGCTAGAGGCCACCACCAGTTAGCGGTCCTAGGACGTCACGAAATTTGACAGAGAAGAAGTACACGCCATGATGTCATCCATAATGATGTGGAGGCCATGGCTTACGTCTTTGATGTCAAATTTTGTGACGTTCTAGGACCGCTAACAAGTCTCCCATTGGATGCCTATTTCATCACCGACTACTGAGTGCCAGTTTTTCACTGAATGTAAATCCAAATGTACAACAGGCAGTTACAACACTTGTTCTCATAACGGATACTGTAAGAGCCAATTCCTTACCTCCCTTGGCCCACTGTGTGATACACGATCCTATGAATCCTATCATGGCGTGTTCCAAGCAGACGGTAAGTAACGCCTCCCTCTGTAACGTCTGAAAGCAGACGAATGTCATGTTACACAAACATAATGCGACTTCTCTTCAATGTCGCATGAGATCATGACCTCTTGGAAAGATTTTCTTCAAGTGAGATTTTGGCAAATCTTGCAAATAACCATGAGGCTAATAAAGTCAAGTTTGGGTTTATAGTCTGATATCAACAACGGTAGAAGTCCTCATCCGACTTTACACTTTAACCCCAGTCTATCCTGAAACCTTTCAGTAGAACTCAGATGGGCTGCCCATTTAGCACTACAATCGAGCATTTCTGACCGGTACCCATTTATACACTTGGGTGCAGGGAGGCCATAAAGGCAAAGAGACTTGCCCAAAGTCTCACGCCCAGTGGGATTCGAACCCGGGACCCTCTGATCGCCAGTCGGAGACCGAACCACTACACCACCTTGGTTCCCCAACCTTGAAGTACTTTGATGGTAAAATAAAGTGATTGAAAGACACTCACCGGCGGTAGAGTAGTGCTGTTTCCACCGTGCTCAGATGTCTTAGGAATCAAACCAGCGTGCACAAATGTTTGTATAGTTTCGTAAGGATCTGCTAAAGCTTTTGGTCCAATCTTATTCAACGTTGCCAACGCCTGTTCCTGCGTGCCAAGATAACTAGAACGCACGAGGCCATTCTCAACCAGGCACTTCACCTCTGAAAACAGAAGGATAGGATTGACAATGGAACAGATTTGCGACTCTGGCGGGCGGGCGTGGGGCGCCATCGATCGCCGGTTCAGGGAACTAATTTTCCCTGGTGTTGAGCCCGAATGGGAATAGAGGCAAAAAGTATGATGTGGGCAGAGTATGAACGATATGGAATCGATGCCATTGTCTTCAATCTTGAAAGTAATTCTGGATATACGTACCAAACCCCAGCGAGGAGGGGTAGAAGTGTTGTTCAGGGATCGGGGTGAGACTGGAATGATACCTGGTCACCGTCTCAGCATCAATGTGAGCCGCCTGGTAAAGAATGAAAAGAAGAATGGTGAGTGGTGAGTCCGGCCGAGGGAAGGAACAGGGAGCTGAAATCTCAAATATCACTCAGAGCTCTGCTCACTTACAAGCTCACATCAAGTAAACTGATAACGAGTCCCAAGTCGTGCACTGCGGACTCACCAATAACCCATGAGGTGTCGCCACCTCCATGATATCCTCCATGTTACAAAAAGAGAAGAACGGACAGACATCGTGACTGCTGCTCGTCGCACGGACGGACCCAGGCATCTGAGAATGATACCAACGGTTCATGTCGAAGAGTCCGATATAGAATGACGATTTGGACAGCATGTCCTCTGGGACGGCCTCCCAGATGACGGCACAAAGGCTGTGGTCACTGCCGACAGCACCTGAAAAAGACACACGATGAGGTGGCGTACAAATAATGAGGCTTCATTCAGAAAGGATGACACGGTCGGAGGTTCTCATTTGTCGTAAGTGAATCTCAAAGCCTACCATCAAAGGAATCGTCGTCTGGCTTGACAGCCGTCGCACCATGCGGATCTTCGATCACGTGACATGAAATAACAGCGCTCCCCGCCAGCGTGGCATTGCTCATGTTGTATGGGTCGACGGAGAGAGCGTGTTCAAAGCGGTTTATGGCAGACGTCATGTCCTAAAGGAGAAGAGGACACAATGTGATGGATCTATGCGAGTTAAAATGTGAAAAATCGAGTTACCAGATGGGGCTATTAGATCATTGCTATGGCATTAAATACAGCTGTCACATTGAGCAGTATCCAAGCTAAAAGTGTACTGAGTTGGTCAACAGGGCCCATATTCATAAAACCCTGCCAGCTTAGTTGCCTGCTAGTTGTGTGCATTGGCCTGTACAAACTAGGCACTTTAGCAGGCAACTAAGCCTAGCAGGGTTTTATGAATATGCGTCCAGGTTTTCAGTTTTACCTACATGTATAACATGAAGTCATTCATCTTACCTTGTAGAGAACGCCATGGTGTTCCACGTAGACTTTCCTGTTATAACCAAACTGGTAGAGGGACAAGGCGGAACAGTCGCCTTCACTGCAAACACAGACCACAGGGTTTTGCTTGATAGTAAACATCGGATGTATAAATGACAAGATATTTGCTGAAAACCTCTTGTGTTCACAGAACATACAAAACAAAATGTCTCGGGCCTAAAGCGTTAACTTTAGCCCCTTTCCACCTCAAGACTTTCATCTAAAGTATTCATTGGGAGACACTTAATGAGCATTTTCAAATGAGAACTGAGTCTCTGTTATGTAAATTATCAGTATCTTGCAACTGCATATTGATATTTTGAAAAAAATGCCATTGGCAGTGAAAGAGTTAAGACTAGGGTCAATCAGATTTAGGACAAAGGTGTGTCTTGACATAGAGGTTACCTATTAGGGAGGTGTCCAGACAATAATGAGACTATAAATGTTTGAGGTTCCCCAAAGAGGAAATTCCACTTCAAATCAAAGATAATAATTTGAGACACGTTTAAGCACTCTTGATAATACAGTGGAACCTCTCTATTAAGGACACCTCTGGGACTGACAAATGCTGTCCTTAATTGAGAGGTGTCCTGATTACAGAGGTCTAAATGAATAGAAATGACCAGTTTGGGACTGAGCATTGGTGTCCTTAGTGGTGAGGTGTCCTCCTGGCAGAGGTGTCCGCTATGGGAGGTTCGCTCTACTCTACACATCTCACTGTATAAACACATGCTTTATGTGAATGATAATACATTACACCAGCCAGCATGATTATTGATTTAGGGGAAAACCAACATGCATGGATAGATCGAGGTAAATACTGTGGAATGTGAGTGCATAGTATTGTCTGAACCAGGAAGCTGTTTTCAACCGACAACTGTTTTGATAATGATTAAACCACAATCGTACGGCATGACGGGATGGAGGGAGGGAGGGAGAGGCAAGAGTGAGGGACATCATAGTGACTACACAAGCCTCTAGGAATGAAACAGATGTAATGAATGGGCCACCGTTGGAGGGAACATGGATGAATTTGGAGAGGAGGCTGATGGAAAGGACGTCATGCCTGGCATCGCAAGATACGAAGCAGAATCCATGACTTGTGGGACGGGGGGTAAAGATGATGAGAAAGTAGCAGACCAGTTGAACGATGATGACGCTAAGGGAGAGTCTGGGGCAGAGACAAACTTAGAGGATGAAACGAAGACAGTAGTGGACGAGGAAATGAGAAAAGAAGGTGAAGACATTGATGATGAGGACAGAAACTCTGTCGGTGTCAGTCAACATGAGGGAAAAGCAGGGACAGAAGCTGAGAAACCAAAGGGCAAAGATCGGGGTAAACGTTTTGTTGACACTGGAAACAAATCAGAGTTCTTCAAAAGCAAGACATTGAATGAATTACGTCCATTTTACAACGGGTCATCGCTAGACTTCAGGATGACCGAGATCAGAAAGTCGATTTATTACATCAGGAAAAACTGGCAGGACTTCGATACGTTTCTTGTATCTTTGAAGAAATTGATGTTAAAAGATGGTGACTTGGATTTTGAAGATGAAGAGGTGCAGCAGTATGCCGACAGACTTCTAACGATTAAACGAAATTGGATGAAACATTTTGAAATTGCATTCTTGGACATTTCATATGATGCAATAAAGATGTACACGTCGTCCGAGGGATACGGCCGCATGTATCGACTTAGTAACGAGATTTTCCGCCGTGAGGACTCAATCGACACGACCGAACTCATTCAAAATGTCACCTTCCTCGTCGAGCTCATTAATATCGACCTTTATAATTACTGCTTAAAGAAGCCGCACGTTAAGAACTTTGAGGGGAACGTGTATCGTGGCATGTGCTTGGGCGATGACGATATTGAAGCATTCAAATCCTTGCGAAAAGAACCAATTCATCGGAGGAACATCGCTGTGCCGCTGGGTAAGTTAATGCCACCTGAGCAGTGGGCACGGTTTCTAAACAAGCAAAATAAATTGTGTGTTTCTGGTCATCGGCAATTTCCAACTAGAGCTGGCCAAGGCCAGCCATGAAGTCGTTGTCAGTGTGCTGTAGGCTACGTGATACTGCATTTAATAGTAACATAGGCCTAGTAGNATTGCAGAGCAGGGTACCAGTCTCCCAGGGGCATACATTTGTACCGTCTAATCCTGTTGTTTTCCACAGAATAACTGCTAGAGGATTGATCTGAAATTCCTTGGTGAATCTGTCTGGGGAGAAAAAGACCCAGTACTTCGCCAAGATGGCTGCCATGATATTAGCCAGCAGGGCCCATATTCATAAAACCTTGCTAGCTTATTTGGCTGCTAGTTATGAGTACATTGGCCTATAGAGGCTATGCACTGACATCATCAAATGACGTCATCAATGGGTATGACGCCACGTGTTGGATGGAAAATGGACGGAGCATGTGGTCAGATGCACTGCGTCAGCATGTCACAACGTTCCATCCAACATGGCGTCACCTCGCTGATGACGTCACATGCATAGCCTCTATACAAACTAGGCACTTCAGCAGGCAACTAAGCCTAGCAACGTTTTTTGAATATGGGCCCTGATGTCTGAAGGGTGTAGAGGACTGAATACATATCTGATAGTGATGTCCTTGTCATTTTTTTGGGACAAATCATTTTGAGTCGTCGTCTTTCAACGAAGTCTCCAGCTTCATCAAGCTATCTATCCAAATCTTCTGGTATTCCCACGCGTCCTGTACCAGACCGTTGTCCTCGCAGTATTTCACAGCAAACTCACTCCGTGTCACGGCCACCATCGTAGCAAACATGTCTCTCGCCGGTGTATCCTGATCTCCGAGGTGGACCACAGAGATGTGGTCGCGATTTGCATTCAGCATCACAGCTTCTAAGACGTCACAAGGCTCGTCTAAGAGATTACAGTCTTGGTAAACATCCAGAATCTGCATGAACGGTCCACGGAGTAGGACCTCAAACTCATCTGGAAACACGGAGAGGTCATGGACGTCTACGGCACAGATCGTCGTCAGGACAGAGTTAGGAAATCGTCTCCTGTATTCAGCAATGTACTCAGGTTTTAGGCCAATGACGTTGATTTTGATGAGAAGTGGTTTACGTCTCGGTTTTCCAACTTGCCGATGCTCGAGGCCTTCTTCTATGAATGCTAACGCGATGTCCAGGCTGGAACTCCCAGAGAATAAGCCTGTCAAAAAGGAAGTTTGATGAGCTGATAATAGAAATGCTTCTTCTTTAATTGGAATGAATTGGGCTGCTGGGCTAAATCGGGCAGTTTTAGCCACTTTTCTATGCAAATTTGTGTCATGGTGTCATAGAGATCATTGAAGTATGCGCCACCAGTGCATTTGGCACTGGAACTGTGGTCTATTTTAGTGAGGCCTAGAAAAAAAATTGTGTGTTTCCAGTCATTTGTAATTTTCCGACCGACCCTCAAAAATTCTGACTGGCCAGGAAACAAAAATTTTTTCTCACAGAAATGCATCAAATGTATCAAAATTAATCTCTTTTGCTCTCTAGGCCTTTAAGCATGGATGCCAGAGCAGCTTTTGAGGCTGTTCCTCCTGGCTTCTAGATAACCTTTAGTATAATCCCTATAGCTGCAATAAAATTATCTGTACTCAAAATGGAAAATAAAAAAAAAAAAACGACCGTCCGATCCCCGATTTTTATGAAGTCGTAGACTTCATATTGCTGTACGTGGGCCGTGTCGTGTCGTGTGTGTCTGTAGCTTCCAGAAGCCTCGTTCCTCTGGCTTACAGCTGTGTAATTTCCGAGGGCCCAATGCACATCACTAACACCTGGAGACGAGGCGGGTTTTCTGGACCAAAGTACAGCTTTTGGGATTGTGTACATCCGCTGTTATAATAAAGTTCCGGGTTGTGGGTCTCAGATGGTGACCGTCCTATCTTATTTTTATCATTCTGTCAACCATACATTTTTATTCAATAATAATAAAGGAGGTTTTTGTATTTTTGCCGTTGTTACTGAACTTGTAACCTGAGGCTGGTTTCGTCGAATCCGGCGCGCACGTATACAATGTAATACAACATGGCGACAGGATTCGAGGAGCGTCGAAGTGGTGCGATAATTCAGGACAAAACTACCGCGGTATGTTTGATAGGCCTACAACGTTTGAAGTATT
>NMRB01000576.1:231282-241790 GCA_002633025.1 Notospermus geniculatus
CCGAAAATCATGAAATGTGCTATAACTCAGGAACGACTTGACCCAGAGCGCTCACATGTGCTATGTGGCTCCTTCTAGATGACCTTTATGTGCATGTGAAGTTTTGGCCCGATCGGACATCCAATATGGCCGTCAGGTGGCATAACCCAACAGTCATTGAAGTCCTGCAACTTGGGAATGACCTGACCCAGATTGCTCATAACTGACATGTACCTCTCTCTGTCATTACACTGTTATGTCCAAACGAGTGAGCACATGGTCCATGGACCACATGGTCCATGGACCATTTCATTTTTCTTGCTGCAGGTTACCCATATCCACGCACGACAAAGACTGAACATATTGAACATAATTACTGGTTCTTATTTTTACTGATGATACCCATCTTACTGATCTGCATTCGATATAGACGTAAGTGTATGTTTTGAATCCCAGACTTCCTCACGATACCCCCTTGTATCCATTCACTATTAACATAATATCTCTGTTTGCGAACATTTGCTGAGAGACAGGCCATGTCTGTCGCTCATAAGAATCTCTGTGTTGACAGTGTGACCTAGGTCAAATGATTAAAATTGACTCGACCTATTTCTGTTCGGTGTTACTGAGTATTTTGATCAAGGACATTCACAAAATTCAGTCCAGATATCAAGGTGATTTTTCTCCCTTCCTTGTGGTGAGGGAGCCATTTGTGTCACTCTTCGCAATTGTTTCAGAAAATAACCCTATTTTTCTTCTTGGCACTTTTAAACACTATAAAAAACAGGGTCCGAAATACACCAGAAACTCTCAGTTGTGAGTCCACAATCATTGTCAAGGAGTGAAAAATAGAAATTTATGGAGAAATTGCCCTTAGGTCTGCCGGCTACCCAGTGTTATCAATGTTTTGGGAACCCGATGATTTTTCGTTATTACCCTCTTTATGTTATATTTACAGGCAAGTTTATTATATGGTTGAAATGTTACGGAGATCATCAACGGGTCCATCCAGGTACGCCTAATCCACTCAAGCTGTCTCTGAGTTGTCCATAATCAAGAGGCGGCCCTATTGAAGAGGAGATTCTGTTTAGATATCATCAGTTTTGGACAGAAGTTACAGTAAACTGCATAAGCCGACGGTGTCAGAGTCAATAAATCATCCGAGTCAACAATCAGCATGTGGTCTCATCTTATGGAATCTAATTGAAAATTAAATCTCTAAGCGGACATTTCTCTAAGCTGACATTATTAGCTCACATGTGAACTATACTGTATCCGATGTGTTTAGTGGCCGCGGCCGGGAAGATCGTCGGGCCTAGATTTTCTAAATACACACGTTCCCGACAAGTTATAAAATACAATCTAACAAAAGGGCCCATAGAGTGAATGATACGCAATCCAACAAGGGTCATGTTCGACAACTACCTCGGGATGGGGATCGCGTTTCATTTATGGGAAAAACGACATGGGACGTGTGACCAATGTGATTATGTAAAGCTAGGCTTCAATGAGGTTAATTTTGTTACGCCTGTGCGCTCTAGTTGGCGGCCGGGAACGTGTATAATTAGAAAATCTAGGCATGACGATCTTCCTGGCCGCGGCCACTAAACACATCGGATACAGTAGTCGTCATGCGGTGTCCGTTGTCGTCCCTGGGGCTATTGATCTGAAACTTCGTACAAATCCTTGTCAGATGACCTATGACACTAAGTTTCGGTCCGATTCGATTGTCGGCTGGCCACGAGGTGGCCAAAATAAATAACACAAAAATTGCAATAACATCTGAAGTAATGACTGCATCTCCATATTTTTATCATAGCTGTATGTCAGCTACAATTCAAGGTCACAGATATCAAAGTTCTACAAAAGTAACGAACCTGTTACGGCTCATCATTATTTCACCGAGCGACTTCATATCTTGCAGAAACGGGTATCAGAGGGGTACCTCAGTTCAAAATCTGAGTTTCGGCCCGATCGGACATCCAATATGGCTGCCAGGTGGCGTAACCTGAAAATCATCTAAGTGCTTCAACTCGGGAACAGCTTGACCCAGAGTGCCCAAACTTGATAATTACCTCCCTCCAGATGACCATTACGTGCACGTAAAGTTTCGCCTTGATAGGACATCTAATATGACCGTCAGGTGGCGTAGCCCCAAAATCATCAAAGCACCATAACTCAGGAATGACTTGACCCAGAGTGCTCAAATTTGATACGTGGCGCCCTATAGATGACCTGTTTGTGCTTTTGGCTCAATGGGGCTATCCAGGGAAAACTACACCTCCAGGTGGCTCTTCTGTACTATAAGTCCTAGTGTCACTGTTTGCAACATGGCAGAGTATGGAACGTGGACTGTTCACAAACTCAAAAATGAGTTATCAAACAGAGGAGCGTCACTTACAGGCAGAAAAAGTGGTCTAATCATTTTCAACCTCAGATGCCTCCATCATTGATGTAATCATCGTATCATACTTGATATTTTGTCCATCACACTTTTATCTGATGGCACAAATCGGCTCCTATAACCAGTTAACACCTAGAGAAATAGAAACAAGTTCTATCCATAGGTTTTTAAACATGTACCTTAGGAATCAAGTGAGCTGATTACTTTTGACCTGAGATGTTGGGGTCATGGTGATATCGACGTTCGATATGCTTGTGCTGACTGAAGTAAAAGCAAGAACAGCCTTTCTGCACAGCTCACCATGCTTTATCTGATCTCCTCATCAGCTCCAACTTCCAATGGCAATATGGCCAACTGGTGACCGTCTTGGACTTTGTGCTCTGCTCCATAACTTGAGAACAGCTTGGTCATTCAGCTTCATATTGCCATGCATACAGTGTCATTTGTGTCAGATCAATGACCATGCATCCTGGGCCTATTCCTACCGATTTTCATTGTGCTCCAACTTCCAGTATGACTGCCAGGTGGCGATCTTGGATGGTGCATTCTGCTCCATAACTCGAGAACTGCTTCATCAATCAACTTCATATGTCAGCTGAGCGCATCGCCCATGGGCGACTTGTTAGTGCTTGCTTCACCATCCATTGATTGTTTGATATTTTTCTTGCTGCAGCTTCCCTACGTCCACCCACGACGGCAACGACATTCCCCACTTCAACTTTGCTGGCTGAACTCTGGGGTAGATATGAATTGCGTTCAACTTCGCTGACTGAACTCCGGGGAAGAGATGAATCACCTTCACCTTCGCTGACTGAACCCCGGGGTAGAGATGAATCACCTTCAACTTCGCTGATTGAACTCCGGGGTAGAGATGAATCACCTTCAACTTCGCTGATTGAACTCCGGGGTAGAGATGAATTACCTTCAACTTCGCTGACTGAACTCCCGGGTAGAGATGAATTACCTTCAACTTCGCTGACTGAGCTCTGGGGTAGATATGAATTACCTTCAACTTCGCTGCCTGAACTCCGGGGCACAAACCGGCTCCTATAACCAGTTAACACCTAGAGCAATAGAAACAAGTTCTATCCATAGGTTTTTATACATGCATGTATATGCATGTATGTACCCTAGGAATCAAGTGAGCTGATTACTTTTGATCTGAGATGTTGGGGTCATGGTGATATCGACGTTCGATATCACCATGAGGGCTTGTGCTGACTGAAATAAAAGCAAGAACAGCCTATCTGCACAGCTCACCATGCTTTATCTGATCTCCTCATCAGCTCCAACTTCCAATGGCAATATGGCCAACTGGTGACCGTCTTGGACTTAATGTGCTCTGCTCCGTAACTTGAGAACAGCTTGGTCATTCAGCCTCATATTGCCATGCATACAGTGTCATTTGTGTCAGATCAATGACCATGCATCCTAGGCCTATTCCTATCGATTTTCATTGTGCTCCAACTTCCAGTATGACTGCCAGGTGGCGATCTTGGATGGTGCATTCTGTTCCATAACGTGAGAACTGCTTCATCAATCAACTTCATATGTCAGCTGAGCGCATCGCCCATGGGCGACTTGTTAGTGCTTGCTTCACCATCCATTGATTGTTTGATATTTTTCTTGCTGCAGCTTCCCTACGTCCACCCACGATGGCAACGACATTCCCCACTTCAACTTTGCTGGCTGAACTCTGGGGTAGATATGAATTGCGTTCAACATCGCTGACTGAACTCCGGGGTAGAGATGAATCACCTTCAACTTCGCTGACTGAACTCCGGGGTAGAGATGAATCACCTTCAACTTCGCTGACTGAACTCCGGGGTAGAGATGAATTACCTTCAACTTCGCTGACTGAACTCCCGGGTAGAGATGAATTACCTTCAACTTCGCTGACTGAACTCCGGGGTAGAGATGAATTACCTTCAACTTCGCTGACTGAACTCCGGGGTAGAGATGAATTACCTTCAACTTCGCTGACTGAACTCCGGGGTAGAGATGAATTACCTTCAACTTCGCTGACTGAACTCCGGGGTAGAGATGAATTACCTTCAACTTCGCTGACTGAACTCCGGGGTAGAGATGAATTACCTTCAACTTCGCTCACTGAACTCTGGGGTAGATATGAATTACGTTCAAATTCGCTGACTGAACTCCGGGATAGAGATGAATTACCTTCAACCTCGCTGACTGAACATATTAGTTACTGGTACTGATGATACCCATCTTACTAATCTGCATTCTAAAGAGACGTAAGTGTAGGCCTATGTTTTAAAATACCGGACTCCCTCACGATACCTTCTTGTATCCAATCACTGTTACAATGCAATGAGGAACCGGCGGAACGACTCCGTGACGTGGCGCTGACGAACAACTCAGTTAAAAGTATGACGTCGAAAGTCAAACCAACGTTATTTGCCATTTAATTCTGAAACTACACCCTACTTCTAGGCCTAAATATACCTGAAGTAGTCCACTGAATTTTCAATTTTACACGTCCATCATCAAGTATAGGACTGACTCAATGTATCTGAGTATTTTCGAAAGAAAATTCAAGCGGTAACATGATGAATTTCATCGATAAAATTGACTATTTTAGCGTAAATAACAGACCGAAGAGCGACGTCATTGATTCTGAATGACGCATTTCACATAACGTCACGACGTCAATGACGTTTTCAACGTCGCAGCGCATGTATTCTTGTGAAAAAACTGAGAGTTGTTGCCCAGCGCCTCCTTTTAGTACGCCGGTTCCCCATTAAATATCTCAGTTGATTGTAAAGCATTTGTGACACGTGCTGGCAAAGTGAGTCGGAATGCACAATGAAACTTTCTGAGAAAAATGCATTAGAAAATTTCAAATGTAATGCAAAAATGCATTAGATAGTGCAAAGTCTTTTGGGCAATACATTGTCACTGATCAAGCTATGTAGACAATCTGAAGCTGGGAAAATGGAGAATTTAAATATTGTAATACCTAAATTTTTCTACTCATCGTGCCTCATTTTGGCAGCGCTGGTCACATTCGCTGAGAGACAGGGCATGTCTGTCACTCACAAGAAGCTCTCTGTTGGTAGTGATCTATGTCAAGTGGTTAAAATTGACTCGACCTACATGTATTTCTGGTTGGTGTTATTTTGATCAAGGACGTCATTCACAAAATTCAGACCAGATAGCAAGTTAATTTGTCTCCCTTCAGGACTCCACTTCATCCAAGAAAATAGCGCCGGGAACTGGCGATACAGAAAAAAAATCTTGTTCCAAGATGCGGCGTCGGGGCGTTTGTGTTCGCGAATTGCCTCATTTTTAACCAATCAGGTAAAACGATTTTCCTCCACGGTGTCAGTTTTTTAATGCCACTATCTACACTGACAGGGAGACATAGCAGATATTTGCTGGTTCAAGCAAAACCTCCAAAATTTATGTCCATGTAAACTATTTTTGCTCTTGTAACGTCAGTCACACATAATTATGCAATTATTGTGGTTATGGCTTTGATTTGTAACATGGCAAGGAACAACAAATAACAGTTGCATGTAGCCTTCCATCCTAGAATAAAAACAGTTGTTTGCCCTGTACGTTGCAGTAATGTTGATGTATTTTCCTGTGGCCATTTTTTTGTAACGTCAGTCACACCCATAGTTGTGAATGCTGTCATCTTGTACAAAGCACCAACCAAATTTCCTGATCGTTTTAATAAATGGGCACTTCAAAAGGATCAGTTTTTTCTCTAAATGTAACGTCAGTCACTGTGGAATTGCCCAGAAGCCAGTTACGACAGTTAGGACAGTAGTGTCATTCCCGATTCGTCGAATGATTCAAAGGATACAGATGAAGAAAGTGAGAACGATTATGGAAATCGCAAATACATTCATTAGTTTCAGAAATGGTTGAACCAGCCTATGCTGAGCATAAAGATGAAAGGGATCATATGCTAGAAGAGCTGGATAACATTGATGGAGAGGAGGCTCGTGAGAGGGTTCATAATCTGCTCCTGCCATCGTACAGAAAATCTCTGCGAAGGATCTTTATGAATGAAGTGATAAGGCTCCACATTTGTCGGAAACTTCCTATATACAAGGCTATCATGGAAAGAGTACGAGATCTCGAGCTGGATGGCTTTGATCGAGATGAGGCAATCAGTTCTGCACTTTCCTACCGTAAATACAGGCCGTGTCGAGCGGAACCAGCGGAAACAACGGAACCAGCAGAACTTGAAAGAAAAACATAATGTTGTTTTTTAAATAATAACTGCACTGTTCAAATCGAATTGTTAGGCGCCGGAAAAACTAGGTCTACGGTAGGCCTAGGCCATGTAGGCCTACCGGTAGCCTAGCCTAGACCTAGCATGCCTAGGGCCTACATTTAGGTCTCAATCCGCACATCATGACTGCAGCCGCGCGTTGCTTACCAACACCGAGTCGCGTGTTGCTTTCAGTCAACAGCTAAACGAGGCAACAACGGCTGCAGACCAGGTTCCGCTGGTCCCGTTGTTTCCGCTGGTTCCGCTAATTCGACATGGCCTTAAATACATGGTGAACAAGATGATACCATCGGAACACGGCCGTTTGAAGTGGAAATTATTCTCAAATGTTAATGAGCTGTGATGTCCCATGCGCTGCTGACACCAAGCGGTAACAACTGGTAATAATCATTCCGTCAAACGCTAGGCCATTCCTCTTTATCCTTATTTAGAACGATCGTACAATAGGCCGTAAATCCATGTGTACGCCCATATCAAGGTTTCATGCCATTTTTTGACAGTAAACGACTGTCTTTAAAAAATCATTCTGTAACTTTGTACAGGGATCTCTCACTAAGCTAATGCCGATTGCTTCATGAAGAATCTCTTTGCCAGCATTTCTATTTAACGGCCCGCGTTTCGAGTAGGCATACAATGGAATACCATACAACGTACCTCCCATTCACACAAATTATAAAGGGCGAACAATGCCAAAAGAGGAATGAATTTCTATTGAAAACAGGTTTAAAGTCAAAATCATCGTTTATTCTCCTTGAATCAAGAAAATGATTCTGTAACTTATCAGCGTCACTTCTTACCTAATCAACGTTCAATCTACGGGGAGAATACTTGTTTGTGTACTTCTAGCCAAGTGCTCGCAGTTTTTGACCGCAAACCGCAAACTAACCACAACGTTTGCCATATGGGCGATCAATACTTACGAGATAGACGTGTACACGAAGCACTAGCTTCAAACAGTCGTGGGAAGTTGAATCTGACGAGGACTGAACAGGCCATCCAGTGGGCCGACTAAAAGATTGATGACCACTCATTGTTTATTCTCTAATTCAGATCATAGCACGGGCAGGCTTCATGTTCAGCTGTAACTTGTGAACCTATGTGTAATAAAATTGATCACCACAAAATATATTCTTCTCTTAAGGGCAAGGTGACGTTGTGAATTTTTGGACTGTGGTCAGACGTTGAAAATAAAATATGTCAAAATACCAGAAAAGTACAGGTTATATGACGAAAATGAAGGCACCTGTGGGGTCTATAAGTCAAAAGGCATTGAATGAGACGCGTCTTAGACGCACTGATTCGCTAATAATCTGAAACAAAACACTAGTAGTCGGAACACTTTCCCAAGAAATGTTTCATTTTGAAGATCAAACAACATGCGTATCATAAAGTTCGAGGTTTGTTCTACTTAATCCACCCTTTTGATAGCAATATTTTCAACAGATATAGAGTACTACGCTTTTGAATTCCATGAATGCTGCCAGATTGTCTGAGACAGGGCAGCCATGACACTTGTGGATTTTACTTCCTAGAACTCCTTTAATGTACTGTGCGTGTAACGTAGATCATTCAAATAGAAAGATTTGAGCAATTTTTCGAGCATGAATATACGACGTTGCCTAAAGGTGAACGGTTACGTCGGCCCTCGCGAGATGCAAACCCTAACGCATAGAGGAAACCGGGGCAAAGTGGACCGCAAAATCTTGGTTGGTGAAGACTAGACGCCGGTATAAAGCAAGACAAATCTATTGATTTGGCACAATTCTTTAGCTTTTGACTAAACTAACAAATAGCACAACCAAAGAGGCTGTATCCTGGATGAAAAGTACAACATTCACCTATTCCATGCTACTTGTCAGCAAATAGGCCTAATTGGACCATTTGTGTGATCAAGTTGGTGCGGACATCCAAACAGTATGGCCGGTGCTAAGTGGAATATTGTTCCACTATTGCCCCAGAGCACATGGTATTTTTTGATCCCAATTAATTGCCAAATATTCGAATGCATCCATGTTACTAAATGTCAGGAACCGTTCTATAGATAAGTGCATACTTCTCCGTGTTCCCCGGCAAAAAGAACAAACTCCCTATCTTTATTTGTAGAACAACCGACTCTGTATCGAAGTCTCCAAGTTTAATTAAACTTGTCAGGTTTACATCTGAACTCCTGCATTCCAACGGAAATGCTACAATCATGAGATGGCTTGTGTCCCTCCTTTCCGAAGAAAAAATCAGAATCCTGCTGTTAATGTTATCGAATCCAAACAAGTAAAAAAATAAACCCAAACCAAGTAAGTACTTCTCAAGCCTAACTTTTCTAGATCTTTTCTTGTAGAAATTAGCTTTTTCCAGATGGTAAATTCCGAAATGTGTACGCGTCTTCCAAACATTAATAAAAAGAATCACATCACCTGACCCTGGTACGTAAAATCCATTCATATGATCTCCTTCAGATTTACTAATTATCTGTATTCGGGAACACTGCAATTTGTTTCCAACCCTTTGAAACTGATACGAGATAAAGAGATGGTAAAAGTACCCGTCGTATGTTTTTTTCCTGTGATAAACGATGACAAGTCCTTGTTTGTAGTCCGTGTGGTGGTTCAGCGTGAGTATTTGATGTGCATCATGGCCTTCATTATTACCGCAGATTCGCCCTGTGCACAGCCTATCAAATATGCCGATATGTTCACCGTTCACGGTATACAGGGCCCAATCTCCACAGTAAAGTCCGCTCAGACACATTTCCTTTGATTCAAAGCAAACGATGAAGATATTCATGTCGTGTAGGTCGTATTGTAATGGGAACAGCCGCAGCTGTTTTAATTTGAAACTACATCTTACTCTGTACGAGAATCTGGAAAGTTTTTTATACTCGATTACTTTCAGCTCTCGTTCATGATGTTTGTCGCAGAGAAGTATTGTCCACTGCAAATCGTCTCCGAATATTCGACATGTTCCGGTGATTGATATGTCTGGCAAAGCAGCGGCTTTCTTTAATGTTCCTCTTTTGCTCTCTGAAAGAGGATCACTTGTACGTACATGTGACCTACATGTATGCCACTGTCCATTAAGCTCCTTCCGCAGTTTCCAACCGCTACCCACTACGTTAACGGCCCTTTAAGGGCCCCGCACACTAGCGATTTTTCGACCGATTTTCTGGGCGATCGGCCTTGCAACCAGGCCAGCGACTGAACATTTTTACTTTTTGGTCTCCTCTTTGCGGCAGATTGTTACGCGACTGAATTACACAATTCGGTCGCGCGGTAAGTCTCCGCAACCAAGCGACCAAAAGTTCAACATGTTGTACTTTTGGTCGCTTGGCACAGTCCACTGCTACCGCGACCGTCTCCAGCAAAATAGTCGCCCGTTTGCGGATCGTCCTAGGAAATTGTCGTGTGCAACATCAGCTCAGTGACCTCACAGGCGATTATCGCCTGCGACGTCGTAGTCGACAGTCGCGTCGCTGGTCTCCTAAATTTAGTCGCTAGTGTGTGGTGCCCTTTAGCATTACAAGAAGTTTCATGCGGGAGCTGTTCTATTCTTAGACCATTGAAGTCTTTCGATTCTAAAACAGAACAGAGTGGACTCGAAGGACTCGCCTATTATGTAAACATCGTGTATGGGCGGTTAAACCCGCATTTTTAAGACGTTGGCAAAACAAGACGTTGAGACACTTTTCAAAGACATAGAGTTCAAAAATAAGACATTGAGTGGCACCTTTCAAAGACGTTCACACGTTTCAAAGACGTAGTTCAAAAATAAGACGTTGGGTGGCGCTTTAAAGACCTCGCAATTCAAAGACGTTCATACTTTTCAAAGACATAACGGTAGTTCAAAAATAAGACATTGAGTGGC
>NMRB01000576.1:258262-269831 GCA_002633025.1 Notospermus geniculatus
CAATTTTTTGAATATGCTCAATAAAGGCCTACATGCGGGTTTATACACTGAAGCCCCAATATGCCCGGAACCTGAATTTCCAAAAAACTGGATGAAAAATTTGATCGTGTACAGCGGGCATTACACAGTTTAACTTCTCCGCCTCACATAAACTCAAGTACATACACAGCCAATTAGGCAGTAAGGGAATACAATACAAAGTAATGTCAAACCTCAAAGACAGGGATTGTGGGTAAAGCATAATCAGCTTTACCCACAATGCCTCAATGTAAACAAAAACACGTACGTTGTCTTTTAACTACAGTTAAACGCGCCTGAAAGGTCTTCTGAATCCTTGATTTCCTCTTTTGTCCTCAAGCCGTACACATTTTTTATGATCTTCCCCTGACGCAGGGTGATGGTGCAGTGGATTGTGTTACTTAACGGGTTTCAAAGAAAATGGAGGCGTGAGTGAACTCTCTAACTCCCTGACATATTTTGTATTGATCACTCTATCGCCAAGTTTCAATGTTTCCTTCATTGTGCCATTCCCTCTCAAATATTCCCGATAGACAAAAGGATACACGTCCTTCAGGGCCTTACAGGGAATCACTATCCTCCTCTGACCCCCTTTTTCCAACCTATGGCTATAGTTCCAGGTCGAGCAATATGAAGGCTTTATAAAGTAGTACTGATCCAAAAGAACTTTCAGCGGTCTTTTTGGCGCATTTACCATCAAGTTTTCAAACGGACGTAAATGAACAGGAAAAATATCCGACTTTTTCAACTTGTACTTTTCCATGCCTTTAATATTGTCCCAGATTACATCTCCCTTTTCTTCAAAGAATAAGATATCAATAAACGGCCAGCGGTGCCCCGAATCTTCAATTTTTACCTTTGACCGATTCGAGAAGAATTTTATGATAGGATTTCCATCGTGGCCTACGTACGTTGGCTCCATTGAACGGAATTTTTTTAGCAGTGCTCCCTTTTGTGAATTGTTTACTATAATATCAAGGTCATCGTCCCAGGGAATAAAACCATGATGACGCCAGGAGCCGATCAGCGTTCCGCCATAACTGAACCAAACCAAATTTAACTCCTCGGCAACTTTCATAAAGGTTCGAAGCAGATCTAGTAAAACTTCTCTATATTCTTTGGCCAACTCTTTTCCTTTTATCTGTTTGATACGCATCTCTAATCGTCTGCCTAATTTAGGCTGCTTTTTTACAACTCTCTTTAAATGCTTTACTGGCTTCTTCACCGTCGGTGTAGTTTTTCGGGCAGTTCGTCTAGTTTGTTTCGTAGCAGCACCTCTGTGTTTCTTGGTCGACGGTACAGTCACAACCACTGTCTCATCTGATGTATTGTCGCAACACGTACTATTCTGTTCTAGATTGAAGTAGATGGGAAACGGGTCAAGCTGCCTGCGCAGAGCGGGGCGGATTTGCACCCTGATGTCAAGGATGGCATACATTGCAACGCCGGTAATCAACAACAAGACCATAGTCGGCCACCTGATGGGAAAACCTGAAACAGGAAGACAAATCAAAGTTTATTCTTGGTGACACTCAACTTATTGACAATATTTGTATTGGGCAATACATGCTTTAGAGAATTTTCATCCAATACAGAAACCCATCCTACAGGCGCGCCTCCACCTGAGAGTTTTCATTTGAGGGTTCACTGTAAAAATCGTCCGGTCCCATGGGTACAAATACTCATTTCCCCATGGGTTCAAATGGCAAAACGGGGTAGCATAAACCTAGAAGTACCATGTAGGTCAGTTGGACCCGAAAGCTGCTCATGAGTGCCAACACCCCACGGGTAGCAATCCTAGATGGGCCTGTGAAATGACTTATGACCATTCCCTGGTCTTGTCAAGGGTACAAATGCAGAATCATAGTCAGGTTTCTTGCGTGTCTGCATGGCAGTGCTGTACAGAATTACAGAAATACATGTACAGTGAAGAATGATGCCCGTTTTGTGCAGTAAAACACTGCCATGTAGACATGCAAAAAACTTCATTGGATGTTCGGAAATTTCACCCAGTAGTCTTGAACGTTAGTTGTGGTGTTGATATTTTTGGTGACTGGGAGGGGAATGTGGATGGTAGTCAGCTGCCCTGCATTCAGNAAGATTGTCCCAGATTGCATCTCCCTTTTCTTCGAAGAATAAGATATCAATGAACGGCCAGCGGTGACCCGAATCTTCGATTTTTACCTTTGACCGATTAGAGAAGAATTTTATGATAGGATTTCCATCGTGGCCTACGTACGTTGGCTCCATTGAACGGAACTTTTTTAGCAGTGCTCCTTTTTGTGAATTGTTTACTATAATATCAAGGTCATCGTCCCAAGGAATAAAACCATGATGACGCCAGGAGCCGATCAGCGTTCCGCCATAACTGAACCAAACCAAATTTAACTCCTTGGCAACATTCATAAACGTTCGAAGCAGATCTAGTAAAACTTCTCTGTATTCTTTGGCCAACTCTTTTCCTTTTATCTGTTTGATACGCATCTCTAATCGTCTGCCTAATTTAGGCTTCTTTTTTACAACTCTCTTTAAATGCTTTACTGGCTTCTTCACTGTCGGTGTCGTTTTTCGGGCAGTTCGTCTAGTTTGTTCCGTAGCAGCACCTCTGTGTTTCTTGGTCGACGGTACAGTCACAACCACTGTCTCATCTGATGTATTGTCACAACACGTACTGTTCTGTTCTTGATCAAAGTAGACGGGAAACGGGTCAAGCTGCCTGCGCAGAGCGGGGCGGATTTGCACCCTGATGTCAAGGATGGCATACATTGCAACGCCGGTAATCAACAACAAGACCATGGTCGGCCACCTGATGGGAAAACCTGAAACAGGAAGACAAATCAAAGTTTATTCTTGGTGACACTCAACTTATTGACAATATTTGTATTGGGCATATTCTTGGTGACAATCAACTTATTGACAATATTTTTATTGGGCAATACATGCTTTAGAGAATTTTCATCCAATACAGAAACCCATCCTACAGGCGCGCCTCCATCTGAGAGTTTTCATTTGAGGGTTCACTATAAAAAATAGTCCGGTCCCATGGGTACAAATACTCATTTCCCCATGGGTTCAAATGGCAAAACCGGGTAGCATAAACCTAGAAGTACCATGTAGGTCAGTTGGACCCGAAAGCTGCTCATGAGTGCCAACACCCCACGGGTAGCAATCCTAGATGGGCCAAAGTGACTTATGAAACTGGTGATTATGGGTTACTGCAACCTAAGGACCTATTCATTTTCTTGTACCCATTTAAAGAAACCCATGGCAAACGACTCCAGATAGGGACAAGGAATGAACCCATTCCCGTGGGTTTCTCAAGCTTATTAGTTTTTACAGTGTTGGCTTTCACTGCCTATGGGCAAAATCAACTACAGCTTGAAAACGATTGACAGTCGCTTGTGTGCTGTTTGAATGGCATTTTTAGAAAGGTTTCAAATAACTAGTCCAAATTTGGGGCTCCTTTTTCTAGATTTTATTTAACACACGACGTTTTTACCAGCATTCCCTGGTCTTGTCAAGGGTACAAATGCAGAATCATAGTCAGGTTTCTTGCGTGTCTGCATGGCAGTGCTGTACAGAATTACAGAAATACATGTACAGTGAAGAATGATGCCCGTTTTGTGCAGTAAAACACTGCCATGTAGACATGCAAAAAACTTCATTAAGTCCTTATAAGTGTGGTGGTTAATCTACAGACAGACAGGTAAGCAGGTAGACGAGTTTGTTTTATTTACAAGGTCAAACATGAAGGTTTTAGCCTACTGGCGGATGGCTGGGGAGAGGGCAATCATGTTATAAATTGCAAACGCCAACTTTTATGAAAAGAAATGCATAAGAAAATTACTTAACTACCATTTGAAATATGAGACAAAAAACGATTGTTGTGAATGTTTTTGTTTCAGAATTGTCAAGGCGATAGTTGTATAACATTGGTTTTGTCTGTACCAAAGAAAAGATACTTTTCTGTTCATTGATATTCCCCAACCACCTAGAGCTGTTATACACGTAGCTTCTCGGCCTATTGGCTAAGATTAAAGCTACTTATAATGTAAGGCTGATGGTGGCCTTTTCCTTCTACATCTGACACCAGTCAGGTATGAAGAAAATAGCGAAAAAGGGTGAACTAAGATTATAAACAATATAGAATTTACATGCAGGATTCACATGTGGGATTTCAACAAAAATCCCATATGGGAATTTTTTACACGTGGGATTTCAACAAAAATCCTATATGGGAAAAGCGGCAAATTTCACACATGGACTTATTTTCACATATGTGAAATAATTCCCACATGTAAAAAAAGAAATAACACATGGGAAAAGGGTATGGCCGAACACGCTATACATGGAGTATTTCAGGACTGCAACGCCACAGTAGTACCTTTCCCCGTGGGAACGCAAATATCGTTCGGAAATTCGCATTCACTGGGTATGCTCACAATCCCCGAGAGAAGCGCCAGAAACTTACTCGGGGAACAGGATTATTGTGATTCAGTTGTACACTTGACAACGACCAGGGAACACTGTTAAACGCCGTGTTACATGGTGTTAAATAAAGTCTAGAAACAGTAGCCAGAAAATTGCATTAGTTAGGCTGAATGGGTGAATGTCGTCCAGTCCTGAACCTACACACTATTTCCTAGCCCAAGCCCCTAACCCTAACCCCAACCCTGACCCTCAACCCTTGTCACTGATCGCTACCCTAATCCTAAACCTAGTCCTGACCCTAACCGTCAACGCTAACCATCCTAACTCCTCAACCTGGATACACTGATTTAGACGACATTAACAGTTTGTCCATTAGTTAGTCGCTTGGAGGTGCTCCTAGCGTACGTCGGCAGGTGAATTGACCATTGTGAGAGGATCTATTTTTGGCCAAAGTCAATTGTTCAAGATGGTTGCCTGGCAGCCATGTTGAAGTCCAATTGAACCGAAATTAGGCATATAAGTAGACGGTACCAAGACAGATATTTAGGCATGGTTAAATCATCGTAGCTTCTATTATGAGGTGTGGGTTGAAGTTCATTTTTCAAGATGGCTTCCTGGCGGCCGTATTTGAAGTCCGATCGGGTTGAACTTTGGTGCACTTGTGCAGGGTGCCTAAATATATCTTCACACCAAATCGCAACACTCTATGTCAAATAGCCACGAAATGTGCCACCAAACAGTGGAATTTTGAACTTTGTCCTCTGTGACCTTGAAAAGCAAGTCAAATAAAAAACCCGGGATATTATATGATGTTGTAGAGGATCCCACTCTAAAAGTTTCGTGATTCTAGCAAGCAGCGTTCAGGAGATATGGCAAAAGAAGGTTTTCACAAAGCGCCCCCTACAGGCCAGAGTGTAAAACCAGCAGCGCTAAGTTTCGGTCCAGTGATAGTTTTTTCCGTAGAGTACATGTACACCAAATTTCAAATTTCTAGGCCAAGAGGTTTTGATACGTGCCACCCCTGTTAACGACGACGGACGACACACCGTGAGGCACAGCCACCTGGCTCCATCTACAGTATTCTATATTTTGGATAGGGATACACGGGTCCCAGCCAAGCATTGATAAGCGAGAAACAAAGTATGAGCAAAAAATGACGAAGCAATGTCATTATTGTTCTTAAAGGGAATTAGTAATGGCTGTCAAAAATGATACTGGTACTAAGAATAATTTTGCGGTCCGCAAAATTCAAAATCGAAAATTCCCTTTCATGCCTGCCCATGCCTACCGGCATGGTTCATTCCCATTTCGCCAAATTGCATTTCGCCAAATTCCCATTTCGCCAAAAAAGGTCCATTTCGCCAAATCCCATTTCGCCAAATTCCCATTTGGCCAAATTCCCAAATCGCCAAATTCCCATTTCGCCAAAAAATCCCGGCATAGCTAGGGTAAAATGACAAAAAGGTCGGTTAGTGAGGTGATATGTGGTTGACAGTTTTTTTTTCAAAATGGTGTGCTTGAGGTAATGCAACTTCAAGAAAACAATATTTTACATACCATCGAATTTTACGCGCGTCCTCTTCGGAAATACGCATGGTGGACCTTCCATCGCGGTGACAGTCTACCTTGGCCTCATGAAGTAAGGAATAACGTGATAAGACAATCCATACGCTAGATCAAATGGATACACATGAATTGCTGGCGGCTGTTTGCCTTCAATTAATATATTCTGAAACTTGACCGGATCAGACCAAACATGGCTAAGATAGTAGCTACCGTGTGATATGCAGCGCCTCGTGAACGAAAACAATAGTGAGGTTTCGTAAATCTGACGAAAGACGAACTACAAAAAACGAAATTGGACTTCATTCCTATGACTATCTCATGGTTGGTACCACAGTTATCGCCTGCTGCAAGAGCTTCTTTTGACGTGTGACGTTAGACCGATAGAGTTGCGATATAAATTTAACCTATCTTTCGTTTCCACTTCGTATCTACGAAGTGGAAACTCAAAGATAATGTATCACGGGTATTTTGGCGGGCCAGGGAATTCATTGTTTATTTACATTTTGTTTGTTTATGTCCAGGCGGCGTTCTTTTTCTTATCAGTAATTTTTTGATGGCTTGCCTCTCTAGAAATTCTGTTGATTCCAAAAGTATTTATTTTGGTGGGTTGGCATGTCCCAAAAGTCCACAATAACACAATGTAAACATCCATGTTTACAAACATTGAATGTAAACAATGAAGTCGTGACTATCTTTAAGAATTCAAGATGCATCACAACTCTCTCGGTCTTACATGATATGCTAAAAGACGCGTGGCAGCAGGCGATATTTGTGGTACTAACCACCTCCTGAAATGCATTACGACATGGAAATGAAGTCCAATTTTGTATTTCGTACTTCGTGTTTCGTCAGATTTGCGAAACCTCGCTAATGTTTACCATGCTCATCTGCGAAGAGAGATGTCCTTCCGCATCCACGGACTGAATCCACGAATTATAAGACTGAGAAATGAAATACATGAGTTGAAGCAGTTGCATGGAACTTCTCTCTCGGCTTAAAGCTGAACTGCATGAACAAAAACACCACAGCGCCGCAGTATGGTGGTCTACAGAAGTGCAAACGCCCTGCGAAACACCTCCAGAACAAGTTTGCATTTCTCTTGACCACCACCGTGGCGTGGTGGTCTTTTTTTAGTGCTCGGATCTCCAGTTTTTGTTCATGCAGTTCAGCTTTAAAGGAGCCCGGTATTGCTACTTTTTCTCGATAGCCGGCACCACCATCACCGTGCGCGCGATTCCCCAACCCCAGGGACTATGATATAACTACGATGTCGGCGAATGGACCCGATGTAGTACGTACGTTTTGTATGTTTTTTGTAGTTCGTCTTGCTGCCGCTAGGTTGCTCCATCTACTTCGGCAGTCAAAATTGCGGTATGATATCGCATGTGGTACACCTTTAAAGCCGCTCTCAAGCCGCGAAAAGCTGGTAAAATGTCGGCCTCCCGGGTTTTAGGCCTTTTAATTTACAGGATGGCGAAATGAAGTGTTCGCTTTGTTGAGTTTCTCAATGTGGCACCTTTGGAACCTATATGAGAAAGTCGACAATAAACACCTTAATCAATAGTTTGCGCACTCCCGTAACTTACGGGAGCTTCGTGAATAAGGTCCCTGGAATCTCTTTAATTTTGAAGTTAACGCTATGATCTCCTGGAGACTGTTTTGTAATTTAATCCTACGTGCAATTGATCACTAGACACGTTATCAACCTGGGTTCCCACCAGAACATTTAATCCAAGCCTTGAGCTAGGATGTTTTCGCCAGCGATCTTAGCGTATACACACAGCGATATGCAGGCCTGTTATGTGCAAACATCATTCACTTTATTTGCACTGGCATATTTAGCCTATGGATAAACGGTTTATTGACGATGAGTGAGCCTAAGCAATAAATGTGTTTTCCGTAGAAAAATTCCTAAAAGCCAAATCCCATCTTTGCTAAGAAGTTGCAGTTGTGCCACATCAGGGTACTAAGTATTATCAGCGGCAAGGGGTCGGCAATCATTTTTTGGATTGTGATAATGCCGCCGACCGTCTACAAAAATTATAAGCCCAACTACGGTGGCCCATACATGCCATGTATATATTTTTGTCCACATCACAAAATTCTGATAATTATTGTATTTTTCCTCTGATTTCCACCCGGCTGGAAATGTTTTCCACACGGGTGGAAATTATAGGGAAAATGCAATAATGTTCAGAATTTTGTAATGCGGATCAAAATATATGCATGGCATGTATGGGCCACCGCTCCCAACAGAGCAACAGCTAATATAACAGCGGTTTATATTTCTACATTAAAATCCATGATAAATTTAAAGCTGAACTGCATGAACGAAAAGCCCCATGCGACGAGCAAGAGAAATGCTAACGCCGTGCAAACACCTCAAACGAAGGCTCAGAACATGATAGACCCCACGATGCCAGGAGGGCGCCACCTTATTTGTCTTCGAGCTGTCAAGGTGTCAACATCCTCTGGTGAGCTCCTGCTGAACACCTTTTTTGAAAGAAAAAAGTTCAACCCAGCTGGGAATCGAACCCGCGCCCTGTTATCTTTGCTCCACCGTCTTCCCGATTCGGCCACCGAACTTGTTGGTGGGCTTCCCGTGTTTTGTCTTATTCGTAGTATTATTACGCAAGTCGAAGGCCTCCGTCTATGACAAACACAAATCATGACCTGGATTACAAATCAGAAGGTCGACGGTTCAAATGCCGTCTAAATGACTATGGGCCGTATTCTAGAACGTTCCTTAACATTAAGGTCCACCTTAAATCTATTGTTCTCGATGGTTTTACAATAGACTTTAACGTTAAGGAACGTTCTAGAATACGGGCCTATAATTTTTTTCTTTGAGTAGTGTAGGAGGACTATCCGGAGATGTTGACAGCTCTGTTTCCCAGAGACAAATTAGGTGGCGCCCTACTGGCCTCGTTGGGTCTATCATGTTCTGAGCCTTCGTTTGAGGTGTTTGCAGGGCGTTAGCATTTCTCTTGCTCGTCGCTTGGGGGCTTTTCGTTCATGCAGTTCAGCTTTAACATCTGTTGTTCCGTTGCACCATAAAGGGTTCAAACTTACAAATTTAGCATTTTACAAATGTGGACAGTATCCCTTTAAACCTCAACAGATTTGCATTCTGACTCTTCCACATGACAGGCAAGACCCTTTTGCATGTTTTCTGCTAATTTTGTTGAATTCCGATAAGCTAACCTTATGATACAAAAGGACTGAATTAATGAGAACCCCACGAACGATGTGGTCATCTCTGTACATTTGAATAGGCTAAAGTGCATTTGCACATGGGACACTAATTGTGCTGAAAATAGCTCTGTTATCCTCAGAAATGGAATTCAAGGCATCAAGTTGACAGATTCATGTAACCCTTCACCACAAAAATGTTGAAGCTCGTGCCTATTACGTGAAACCGAAATTCAGGCAATGAGAGACATCTGGTGGCAGCACATGAAGTGTATCCCTCACTAAGCTCATCGTTCGCAGTTAAACATTTATGTGTGCACTGAATGACGCCGAATAAATTGAAACACATCGTACGTTGGTATGACCCTTCTAGTATGGGAGCCAAAGGCCAGAATTGTGCAAAATAAGGGTTGGAGGTTGCACAAAAAGATATACAATTGCTCTAACATTTGTTGGTAGGTATATCTATTCTATATAAGAATTGGGAGGACTAAATCCAACCGTACAGAAGTTAGCTGTACATTGGTCCCCTGCCCCTGTACAAAGCCGAGTTCACCAGCCCAATGGTGAAGTCAGTACCAAAACTTCAAAACGCAATAACAGGAGTTCGGAAGAGAGATGACCGAGCAGTCCTCCCGATTCTTATGTAGAACAGATATACGTCTACCGAAAGATAGCAATTGTATATCTTTTTGTGCAACCTTTATTCACTTTTTCCTGGCTTGGCTCCCCTACTATTCAGTGTTCCCTAGGAAAAAATCAAAGCCTCGTATTTGCAGCAGAATATTTTGTCGTTCGTGACTCATTCCGCCAGTACAAAATCACGACAGATGATCAGCCACACTGTTAGAAATTATTTTAATAATTTTACAGAAACTGCCTGCAGCAGAGTCCCCACCAGAACTTTCTGTAAATTTACATATTGTTTGGACTCAATTGGACTTTCCATAATGATGCTTTCAGACACAGCACTATGAAAATACTGATTTCGGAGAGTCCCTTTAATGATTTTACAGAGTCCCTCTAATGAGGTCGCAGTGTCCCTTTAATGATTTTAGAGTATCCCTTTAATGATTTTGCTATGTCCCTTTAATGATTTTGGAGAGTCCCTTTAATGATTTTAAAGTACCCGTAATGATATGGTAGTGTCCCTTTAATCATGTGGCATTGTCCCTTTAATGATGTGACAGTTTCCCTTTAATGAGGTGGAAGGTCCCTTTAATGATTTTGGAGAGTCCCTTTAATGATTTTACAGTGTCCCTATATGGGAGTGTCCCGTTAATGATGTGGCATTGTCCATTTAATGATTTTGCAGTGTCCCTTTAATGATTTTGCACTTCGCTTTAATGATTTGCAGTGCCCCTTTAATGATTTTGCAGTGTCCTTCTAATGAGGCGGCAGCGTCCCTTTAATGATGTGGCAGTGTCCCTTTAATGATTTTGGAGAGTCCCTTTAATGATTTTACAGTGTCCCTGTATGGGAGTGTGCCTTTGATGATTTTGCAGTGTCCCTTTAATGATTTTGAAGTCTCCCTTTAATGAAGTAGCATTGACCCTTTAATGATTACGTAGAGTCCCTTTGATGATTTTGCAGTGTGCCTTTAATGATTTTGCAGTGTCCCTTTAATGATGTGGCATTGTCCATTGGAGTATCCCTTTAATAGTTTTGCAGTGTCCCTTTAATGAGGTGGCATTATCCATTTAATGATTTTGGAGAGTCCCTTTAAACATGTGGCAATGTCCCTGTATGGGAGTATCCCTTTAATGATTTTGCAGTGTCCCTCTTATGGAGTGGCAGTGTCCCTTTAATGATTTTGGAGAGTCCCGTTTATGATTTTACAGTGTCCCTGTATGGGAGTGTCCCTTTAATGATGTGGCATTGTCCATTTCATGATTAGGGAGAGTCCCTTTTATGATTATACAGTGTCCCTCTAATGAGGTGGCAGTGCCCCTTTAATGATTTCGGAGAGTCCCGTTAATGTTGTGACAGTGTCCCTTTAATGATGTGGCATTGTCCATTTAATGATTTTGCCGTGTCCCTTTAATGATTTGCAGTGTCCCTTTAATGATTTTGCATTGTTGCTTTAATGATTTTGCAGTGTCCCTTTAATGACTTTGCATTGTCCCTTTAATGATTTTGCAGTGTCCCTTTAATGATGTCGGAATATCGCTTTAATGATTTTACAGTGTCTGTCCCTCTAATGAGGTGGCAGTGCGCCTTTAATGATTTCGGAGAGTCCATTGGAAGATGTGGCAGTGTGTCTTTAATGATGTGGCATTGTACATTTAATGATTTTGGAGTATCCCTTCAACGATTTTTCAGTGTCCCTCTAATGAGGTGGCAGTGTCACTTTAATGATGTG
>NMRB01000576.1:284233-325013 GCA_002633025.1 Notospermus geniculatus
GTGTTCAATGGAGAATGGGTCCATGGTGCCCAGAATATTTGTTCTTCGAGCCTGAAACGGACAGGTCTATAGGTTCCAGTAACCCATAATGAGAGTTTCATAGGTCACTTTGGCCCATCTACGAATGCTACCGTGGGGTGTTGGCACCCATGAGCAGCAATAGTAGATGGGCCAAAGTGACCTGTGAAACTGGCCATTATGGGTTACTGGAACCTAAGGACCTCCTCGTTTCAGGCTCGAAGAACAAATATTCTGGGTACCATGGACCCATTCTCATCTCAAACCCACGTGCCCAGGTAGTGGACAAAATGGTTTTTACAGTGCAATGTTATTTTAATCGTATAAAAACATCAAGGTCCGCCAAGAGTCATATGCCAAGATGATGACGTCCAGGGAAAGTGGAAATATTCGAAGGAGACTACTTGATGTTGAAAATATGGGTTTCAAAGATTTTTCGAATCCGTGGAATTTTTACCAACTGATGTTCCAACCAGAGGAGGAGGTGCACGGCTGGCTCAGACGAAGGGGCCTGTTACCAAAAGGCGTCATATGCGATAAGTGTGGGCATGAGTGTTCCCTGCAGAAACGTCTGAAAAGTCCAGATGGATATGTTTGGAAGTGTCCCCAAAGACACGAGTTCACAATTCGGAAAAACGCCTTTTTGAACGTTCCCATTACAAGATACACGACATAATGCTCTTTATTAAGGCCTTCATTGATGGGCATACTCTGCACAGATGTGCAGAGTTAGCTGGGTTCGATAATCGACGAAATGCGGTAGATTGGGCGAGTTTTATTCGTGAATTATTTAAAGAGCACTTTCAGAAGCACGTACTGGGTCTAAAATTTTCCGGCACCGTCTAGTTGATGAAAGTCTGTTCGGCCGACGAACTAAATACGAACGTGGAAAAAGGAAAGGCGTTAAAGTCAGGGTTGTAGGCTTAATCGAAAGAGAAAGTAACCGGTAAGTAATATATGTACTCAAATCACTTGCCGTTATTTCATTCCAAACAATTAGATCGTATTCAATGCGGCTTATTCCGTCAATCGGCTATCTTTCAGATTCTTTCTTGGGATATTTACGGTCATTCTTTTCTCGCTTTTAGACTCATTATATATCCGGTGGACAACAGGACGTCCAATACTCTCATTAAGATTATCACCCGCCATGTCGAGGTAGGCTCAACCATCTATACAGATGGTTGGGCTGCCTACGGACAACTGAATGAAGCGGGACACCGACATTTCTCGGTAAGTGTCTATTTCGGTAACGATCTTTCTGGATTTATTCACTGTCTGCTGCGGATGAAATGATATTTCGTACCTTTGTAAGTTCACCATAAGCTGTTACCAATATGTTGAGTTGCGTTTGTCTTTGTCGCGTGCGATATTGGTGCAACAGAATAATGGCATATTCCACTCTTTTTGGAAGGTCATCCACAAAGACGCCTACAAAAAGGTGTATAAGGAAGTGGGAGGAGACAAGACGGAAGCTGTGCACACTAATCGTATTGAGGGTGCTTGGAAACATGCAAAGACCACTTCCGCCCAATTAATGGTATTGCCTAACTCCTTTTTCACAGTATTGGTTGATGTCAAGTTAATTGAGGATCATTTCTGTCGTCGGGAAATTTTAAGGTTTACGCCTACTTGTTACCGTACCAGTACACTGAAAACAGTGGAACTGCATCCCCATTGTGCATATTGTCCATGTCGCCATCTCTGATTATTTTATGCGGTGCAATTTGGCTAATTGTGGCACGCTGAGGGTTACAATAAACTGAATTGGATGTATCTTTCCAGGCACTTCCCTCAAAAACATGGAAGCCCACTTCGCGGAAATCATGTGGAGAAATATCGTAGCTAGGCAGGCAAACCGGTACGAGGCCTTTTTCACGCTCCTAAAAGAAACGTACGAGCTCTACCAACCGCCCCAGTACACATACGCAGTGCCGTTATTTGACACGTGGTGCACGGGAGGAGGTATGTCAACGATCATAATCATAACGTACATTGAGATAGGATCAGTTCGCCTGCAACAGAAACCACCTAATTGCACAGTCCATTTTTGGGTTCCTTTTGACTTCAATATGGTTTATAGTTCATACTATGTATCTTTGTAGAAAATCCAGGCACGACTAAAATTCACTGAGATTCGGATGACGATGAACCGCCTGTCGACATGCTTGAGGCAGTCGGACATGATGAGTACCAGTATGACAAACGCAAAAATACCGACAAATGGAATAAGACTGAATATGGGGATTTGAAATACAATATCCGTACCTAATTCCACAGTCACTTTTTGGGTTGCTTCCGACTTGAATATGGTGTATAGTTCATACTACACGTATCTTTCTAGAAAATCCAGACAAAACTAAAATTGACGAAAATTCGGATGGGGATTAGGCGCCTAGCGAGGCAGTCGGACATGGTGAGTACTAGTGTCACAAACGGAAACATTGGCGATCAACGGAATAAGGCTGAATATGGAGATATGAAATACTATCCCCGTGCATCATTTCGTCGTGATGGACTGTTCCAAGTAGGCCTACCAGGTACAGTGTAGATGCCCAATTGTCTGTATGAATTATGTACATTAGTACCACTTCTCCATTGTAGATACCCCGCCATCCTTTGAAACCCCGCCGGTGATAGACCTGAGCACTCGACTTATACCAGGTTCGGACGGTACGTGCACTATATTTCCGCCTCGTCGGTCATTTACAACGTTTATACTCACAGAAACGTAAATGCATGGGGCACTTCAATATGGTGGTATACCCACCTACCACCAAAAATTAAAAAACCACAACTGGTCGCTGGCGAAACCTCCCTAACATCAACAGTGGTGATCCTTTTTTAGATGCTGCTTACCTTTCAAGTCCAGTAAGGGAAGGAAGTTGGTCGCCACCAATCGATCTGCCCACACCTTCCGCCACAACTTCAGAACGTAAGTGCAATGAAATGGATCACAGAACTTGTCATCCTCTTTGTTCCACACCTAAATTATTTCAGGTTACTTTAATACAGCAACTGGCATTACCTGTTCCGGTGTAACATCGGGCCTCGTTTCTGTTTCCGTCGTAATGTATCACGGAATAAGCCGCGACGAGGGACGACATAACACACACAGCCATAATTATGTGATGGAGTTCGACAAACAGTCATACTGACGGATTCACTCACAGAGAATGGGGCACATAATCCCCTCTTCAATGTTGCCGCTTACTCCGTAAATGCATTGGAGACGACATTAAATTTTGTGGCATTAGGTTCTTGGGCAGGGCATACATGTGACCCTTATTCCGTCATCATCGTTAACGCTTACTAAGGTGTCGGGATACAGATCATTTCAGGTGATGCGTACGAAAACGAGACGTCGACCGGTGAGATGACGAAGCCGTACATCAGTGATAAGGAAGACGAAGCGGACGTGCCCTTTGTTTGGGACATCTCAGAGATAAAAGGTAATACATAAGCCTTCCAAACACGAACTTGCCAATAATTCCACCCATCCAGAGTGTTTCTGTGATTACTGTGGGCCTCTTTATATTATTTCAGTCCCATCTCAGGAACCCAATACCAGTGGCCAGTTCCGGCACGTAATTAGCACGGACAGTGGGGACGACTTTGTTTCGCAGCCGCCGAGGCCACTTCCTCCTAGTGAGTGTTCAGTTCAGTTCAGTTGTCATGTCATCAAATGATTTGGTATGCCGCAAATCACCGGCAAATCACTCAGTAGTAGCTAACATACTTGCCATTACTGTCATTACTACGGGCGTCATTGTATTACTATTTCAGACCCATCTCTGGAACGTAATAGCAGTCGGCAGTTCCCCCACGTAATTAGCACGGACAGTGATGACGACTTTGTTTTGCAGCCGCCTAGGCCACTTCCTCCTAGTAAGTATTGAGTTCAGTTGTCATGATGTCATCATGATTTGTATGCCTGAAATCACTCAGTATTATTGATTAATTTAATAATCACGTAACTTTAACGACATTTGTACACTTCGGATGTTCGTGTTTCAGAAAGAAGACGTGGCGCAAAGGAAAAGACGTTTTGTCCAGTTGGCTATGAACCTGCTCCACCGTCGAAAATTCGGACCTCCACTCCTTCTGCGAGTGTCAGCAAATCACCTTCGGCTTCCTCCCGGGATTCTGACTAAGTTGTGAGGCATGTCAGGCTATATTAACGTCGCCGTGATGCATGCTTGTGTAGTATTATGTCGTGTAAATACATGTATGTTAATAAAATATAACATATCCACAGTCATTACAGTCTCTGCCTGCATTCTTTTCTTTTCTGTTAATGGGTATATGCGACCCGTATTCCGTTATCGATCGTTACCATGAAATTCAAACCATAACGTAACTCGCACTTCCATGGAAGTAACACAACGATATTGGGGACGAGATTGAAGTCAGGCGGCGTTGTGCATTGATGACGTCATAATCGAGGGCGACCTATTTCACGATATTGCCAGTATTGACCTCCTCCCTTTGAGGTGACAATATTAAAGCCCCCCGTAGCTTGTGAAGGTCCCCAGAATGGTTGTCTGATACGTACTTCAGAGAATCAAGGCAGGTTTCAGCACACATTGAACAAAAACTGCAGGGAGAGCCCGCAATGTATTGAGATGAAGCGCAGTACATTTTACACTACGCTGACGTCGTGCACTGACGTCAAGAATCGCGGCGATGATTTGCGTTTTTCAAATTCAATACAGTGGGGCTTTAAGGCAGATCGGTCAACTAGAAACTGACTTATCAGTCAATTTGAAGACCGCCCTGGATATTAGGAGACTATAGATAGCGCCTTGTGCAAGACACCATTGATGACGTAGCGACGTCAACAGCGTTCGCGATGGAGGGCGCCGCTTCTTCCGCGCACTCGCATTTTCATCATGGATTTTTACAATGATGCAGAATATTTTGTCCATCTTTTTGCATAATCATCTGGTAACTGTATATGTAACCTTTCTTTTGCAGTTTCATATATGGCAAATCGTGTCTCGTTTTTCGGCAATTCCCCTCACAATGTACTGCATTCACGGGCGAATTTCATGCAGAATGACGCGGCTAGTTGGTGAACCTCCGCGTCGAGTGTTTATCGCGATCTCCCAGGGTGGGTATTGACATCTGGAAAAGCTTTGGGCAAGTAAGCCTGTCTCGGCAGTGTGTGTGCAGAGTGCTCGAAAACTTTGTTTGCCAACTCCGTACAACAAAACGGCAGACTGAATTTAATTAAAATAGCAGGTACATGACTGTATGTTTGTAGTCGCTTTTGCTGGTATTAAAGACTTAGCCAGTAGGCCTATTTGTCATCTGGTTTGAACAATTGGATCTGAATCCGCCTTTTGTAGAGGTGCTTGTATCTAAATAATGCAACTGAAATATGATTCTGAAAAACTAAATTACATGACGTGTACCATAATACTAATGTCTACACGTAGTTGAGTCCTATAAACACTCAGGTCCCAGGGGTTTCCGTTCATTGTATACAAACATGATATACAGTAAATCACCTGTTATTGGCGGTGCTCAGAATTTCTGTAGGCCCTGGTTTTAAAGGTATTTGAGGGCCAGAATGGGGGTGGATAATAGCCGTTTAGTTTTCAGTATAGGTACTTCTTTGGAACTGCTGAACTGCGAAGAAAGTTCGTGGAGTGTGGTTGGTACTGAAATGTGATCACAGTGCACACATTGTGACAAACAAGAATACTAGGCATAATAAGAGTACCAAAGAAAAATGCTGATCTTGAAATCAACGCCTGTCATACCCGTTTTGTGTCTGCTTCACTGATCACACAATTTAATCAAACTTAACCACATAATACCCCCATTCTGGCCCTCAAATACCTTCAAAACCGGAATTCAGAAATACAGAAATTCGGAATACAGGAATTCTGAGCACCACCAATAACAGGTGATTTTACTGTGTGTGGTATGAAAATTGTTTCATTTGACGAATTTCCCATATTCCTTTCACATTAACTAGTTAAGACCGCCACCACCTCAATGGTGGCGGTCTTCATTGGTTTTACTGACTTTCTCTGTTCCTCTCCTGGCAACATTTGGTTTCCGAGCGATAACTTGCGAAATAAACGATGTATCACCTTAAAACTTACGGGATAGCTGGATCAGCACAAAATAGTGTTCAAGTTTGTTAGCTGACTCTATCCGTAATCGTTTGATGGGTATTTTGCGACTTTATCGCCTAAAACAGCTCGTCGATGAGGTAATCCCCCAGCCCAATAGAGGCCTTGCAATGACGTCATCCTGGCGGCCATGCTGAGGGGCACAGTGGGCAGAGGTGTGAGCTGACCGTGACGTGGCCTGCGTGAAGTGCGCGACGCCAGTGTTTGGCGTAACGTCATTGGGACATTTCGCTGCGCCTCTGCAGCATGTGCCCCCCAGCATGGCGGCTTGTGACGTCATTTGCAAGGCCTCTATATAGAATCCAACGCAGGTGACGTGTTTGTTGGAATCCCCTGCTACGTCATCGTTCCATGGCAAAATCAGAATTCAAGGTCTGCCTAGCTACTCAGTGACGTCACTCTGGCTGTTCCGTCTTGGGTTGAGGACGGTGAACACATGTTCTTTGTTTACATTCTGGACTGGCTCTCTACTTAATATCTCGTGTAGAATTCCGGCGAACTGTCAGAGTCATGAGAGAATTGACTAGCCAGCCACTTTACTAAATTGGCCTCCTGATGTTTGCATTAGACACATGTACAATGTGTAGACTTTGACAAGGCACTTTGCTGTGGTTTTTCAAGTCACTTTTTCCCCCACTTTAAGTGGATTCATTGATAAGAATTGAATATCTTTATACAGGGTGTTATCTTAAAATGGGAGAACGGTGTATCAACGACAAAATATCTTTTGCAGGGAGTATCAATAACAAGACGCGGAACATGGTGCAGCATTGAATGACCTCTTTCCATGTGTTAATTAAGCTACTGAAAGACCATGATCACTAACATCGCCGATTTTGGTATCAAACTAAATCTTATATATTGTAAGGTTTCAATTGACCTACTTCCATGACCTAGTGACTCACTTTAATAAAGACCAGTTGAGCCAAGGTAGTCATGTTTGGTATCAAACTAAAGCTAATAAAGTGTAGGTTTTAACTGACCTATTTCCATGACCTAGTGATCTATTTAACGACCAGTTGAGCCAAGATAGTCATGTTCGGTATCAAACTAAAGTTAATGAAGTGTGAGTTTGAACTGGCCTATTTCCATGACCCAGTGACCTACTTAAAGACTAGTTGAGCCCAGGTAGTTATTTTGGTATCAAACCAAACGTAATGAAATGTAGGTTTTAACTGACCTACATGTATTTCCATGACCTAGTGACCTACTTTAAGACCAGTTGAGCCAAGCTAGTCACGTTTGGTATCAAACTAAAGCTAATGAAGTGTAGGTTTGAACTGACCTATTTCCATGACCTAATGATCTATTTAACGACCAGTTGAGCCAAGATAGTCATGTTCGGTATCAAACTAAAGTTAATGAAGTGTGGGTTTGAACTGACCTAGGACCTATTTCAAGACCGGGGCCCATATTCATAAAACCTTGCTAGCTTAGTTGGCTGCTAGCTGTGTACATTGGCCCGTACAAACTAGGCAATTTAGCAGGCAACTCAGCCTAGTAGGGTTTTATGAATATGGGTCCAGGTGTATGTTGAGCGAACGTAGCCTTGTTTGGTATTAAGGTAAAGCTAATGATGGGTAGGTTTGAACTGATCTACTGACCTACTGCCATGGCCTACTGAGATACTTAAAGCCATTGGGGTCGAGGTAGTCATATTTGGTATCCAACTAAAACTTACGAAGTATAGGTTTGAACTGACCCACCGCAATGATCTAGGTCTCCTCACCACAGTTGGAGACACATAGCAGAGAGATATCTGGCATCAACTCAAGTTAAATACCACCACATTTCTTTGCACTTGATAACTAATTACGTTGTATGTTGTTATCAGTGACCTCTCTCTAGTCTCCCGATATCCAAGGGCGGTCTTCAAATTGACTGACAAGTCAAATTCTAGTTTCTTATTGTGTCTCTAGCATCACTCTCGAGTGCAAGAACGTTGGAACCACTGTCGAGTGCAAGAACATAGGAACCAATCAGAACACCTGTTACTTATTAAGGAGTAGAATGATTGGCTGATGGGAAAGGTCATTGTTAGGGTCAGCCTTATATCTTAACACACAGGATACACGTCCAACGCTCTTGCACTCGACAGGCCTCCTGGTAGATTGCGTACGAAGTTCGTGGTGAGTGATTCAGCATGATTAAATTAGGAGACAGTTGTTTTCCATTATTTTCATTAGTGACCATTGTTTTCGTATCGGTGCGATAGCACCTTATCTCCGTCTTCTTGATGCTCCCCTGTGTTGTTTGTCACAGGATTAAGGGTCTCTCTTAGAGTGCAATTCAATGGTGTCGCATAATCGTACGATAATACTTGTAGATGTGTATGACGCATTTTGCAACTGTGGAAAAAAGATATTGCAAATTGTCATGTTTCAATAAATAAATAAAAAAAATGAGCAAATGGAATGTTTTTACACAGCTGCAATCACAATGGCCACAGTTGCTGCAACAATAAAGTGAAACTTCCGATGGTTTTGCCAGGGGTCCACATGATTATTGGCTGTCAACTGACTGGTGAAGATATAACTCCATCCCAGGCCGAGGCCTCCTCACTTGCAGGAACTTACCAGGGAGAAAGTTTCTGTGCTGTCTGACCAAGGTAAGATTTCAGAATTCTCTTCTTTGTCTCCAAATCTGAAACAGAATTTCTTTCAGTTATATTTGTGCCGCGAGTATGGATTATTACTCCAAAATATTTTTCCTAATAGTTTTAGCACGGTTTGTTCCACATGAAAGTACATGTAAGTCTTGTTGGTCATATTTCTGCATCAAAATACATGTATTGGATATTTGGAATGTAATAGCTCATCAGAAAATAACTAAAAATATCATCTTTATTACGTACTTTTTTGTGACTTGTTGCAGCGTTGGAACCTTCTAAAGAATTTCTGATTTGCTTCATCAAAAGATGTTGAGTGGTTGCTAAGATTTGAGATTATCAAAATTTCGACAATTTGAAAATTTCCAGTTTTTCACACAATTTTGATATCAGTAAACAGAGCTCACCTAAAAACGTAAAATACACTCTTGAACCGCCAGCGCCGTTGCGTACATTCCATTAACTTTGCACGTGAACATGATCTGCGCAATTGATATGCGCAGTGACGCGTTCCCGGTCCCTACCAGCTGACTTTCCTTTATAACTCACGCAGTGAGCCGCCAAGCGGCTCACGAAGTGAGTCTAATGGTTACGTGTGTGTAAAAAAATCTACAAAATTCTATGGAAAATCAATACAGAGATGTCATGGATGTGTAGTCCGTGAATCTCAACACCTTGACGCAATATGGCGATTTTGTGGATGTCGTAAACCATCATACTTTCCGCCGCGGCCGGAATCAGCCGTCCGCCGCGTCACGTCACGACGTCACGTCACGGTCCGCGACGTCACGAAAAACATCATTTTGCAGGAACAGGCCTAGAGGCCAGCCGGCCGCAGGCCTCAAAAGGGGGGTCTGGGGGTGTCCCCCAGAAAGGGGGGGTTCGGGGGGTCTCCCCCCGATTAGGTAATGGCTGCGTGAGTTCACGAGATCACTGATCTTTACATATTATAGTTATATAGATTATATAGATATAGATAGATATAGAAGATAGATAGATAGATGAATCAAACATCTCTCATCAGTAACCTAAGGAAGCATGAATAACCTGAGAGAAGAACTTAGTAATGACTGGGTACACAATGATATTGTTATGCTAGCGCCGAATCGGTTAATGTCGTCCTGGGTATAACAGAAATATACCCAGGTTCAATGTCGTCCTACAAAACTATACCCTGGGTACAGTTCGATCTACAAAAGTTATACCCAGTACCGTAGTTTTGAGCCTAGGTACGAGTTAGGGCTGCTTTCCATTGGAGCGTTTCCGCGCGCGATTTACACGCGCAGAGGCAAGCGAGACGCGTACGAGTTTTGTGACCTTTTCCATTCACGCGTTACGACACAGAAGGTTTGCGCCGAAATGGTACTGCTGTCGTGTTCCCCTGACGATCTGCGGCCGCGTACAACCTCGTCCCCAGGGGTTTTGTTCGCTCAGACAACAACCTCGGACCTAACTCGCTCACTAACCCCTGGAATCACGATCTCAAATCACCACTTTCTTTCAGCCAAATGAAGCTCTGCGCCAGTTGCCTAAACTCTGGTCAGGCCGGGCAGCCCTGCAGTTATTCAATCCTTTTCTTTCAGCTTAATTAGTTTCTCCTTAATTGTCCAGCGGCCACCCGTGGGGCTTGGTCGCTATTCTTTCCTTAATTGCTTGTTTGTCCTGTCTACACAGGTTATGTAGTTCTGCATTCGGGTTTCAGCTCAGTCTTTTCTAGAGTTTCAGATTTGAAAGATGTGTGAAGGTTTGAAAGGCACATATTCGGTGGTTGTCTTTATTTCCGTGGAAGTTTGTTCTTTTAGTAGTATAGATATGTGTCCCGCTCTGGCGAAAAGGGCCGCCTGTCGCTCAGAACGTGAGCCTCAACGAACTAAGGTGACGCCAGGAGAGAATGGAAGAAATAGATTGCTTCAGATTTCACAATAGGCAGACAATATTGAAACTGACAAACACTTGGTCTCATCCTGCCAAGCTAAGAGCGACATGCGACTCATTTTGCTGTGCCGGTATAAAGTAAATGAATGTTCCCGACATACGGTGTGCCAGGTACAGTCAGTGTCGGCTTTGCGCCATCACTCAATGTACCTGGTACATTCATTGACAGGCGATCTAGCCGACATTGCCTGTACGGTACAAGTTCCGTTTTGACCGTCGGATCATCATAGACTGTACCAGCAAAGCCTTGGTGTGTGTAGCTCAGTTATAATTAGACCAATCTGGCTACTCAGGGGTCGGGGTTTGGAGTTAGTGTTTGGTCAGGGTGTCTGTCTGTCTGTCTAATGTCTGTCTGTCCGGTCTGTCACACCCTGTAACTTTGTTCCTGCAACAGTTACTGATCTGGAAATGTGACCTACCCCCAGGTAACATGACTTGAGCTACAAAGTGGAATGAAAATTTCAGGTCTCCGATACCTGGTTCATGGTGAAACTGATATATCAAAGGTTGAGATTGAACTGGTGTCGCAACATCATAGGCCAGCTCACCAAGGATGTTATTGCAACTGAAATTTTCAGTTTGTGCCTGCTCGTTCTCATGATATTTGCTGATATCATGGCGAGATTTGATACGCAAATTTGATAACATGAGAACAATCAGAACCTGGTGATGGTTGAAACTTAAAACCTTCAGCTACACCTGGGTTATCAAGGATGACCTTTTGGATTACGCAATGACCTTTAAGGTCAGCGGTCAAGGTCAAGGTCAAACTGTTCTAAAATGCAAATCTGCCTAGAATTTCAGGAGAAAACTAATTAGAAGCCTGCATTAAACATCTCTTATAGGTGTAATCAAGGATCCCTGTTCCAGTTACGCAATACTTCTCAAGGTCAGAGGTCAAGGTCACAATTAACCAGATCTAGAGTAGTAAACTTCTCATCGGAAACCTCTGACATCGCTCCGATGCCCTTCTCTTGTTCGGATTAGAGGTTAGCATTCAGATTAAGCGTTTTAGATATTGCCCGTTGGTGAGGGGTTAGGGTAATAGTGATTAGGGTTAGGGTTAATCTGGGGTTAGCTACAAAAAATTCGTGTTTGAGGTTTAGGGATTAGGGGATGAACTATTTACTGCATCAGTTCATGTAGGCCTGTGTGGTTTATGGTTATGAATATGATCACATCATTGGCCCTTATGCTCGTTAGTATGATTCAACGAGATTGATTTCCAAAAGTAGATCATTAGGGAATATGAAAAAAAAAATGTTTTACATATTTAATTTCCTGTCCCCTGGATAATAAAAAAAACATGTATAAACTTGGGCAAAAGTAAAAGAATTTTATTTCTAACCACCATAGGGCATAGGACACAATCATATCTAGAGTGAAGAGAAATGAACAGAAACATAAATTATTTAACGGACAACGGGATTCGAACCAGCGACCTGTACAACGCTACCTGGAAGAAGAACAAACTGATTAGTGACTGCGCCCACCGCGGCAAGCTGGCAGTCGGCCGATCTTTTCTTCCACTTGTACTTGAGTTCAATGTCATGATCACTTGCCCATAGCGCGGCCCACTCAGTCCCTGTCACTTATTGACGTGTTCTATAATGAAATGGTACCGTCTACGACAGGGTGCATTCATTTGCGTGACTGTTGTAAAGACACTGTTTATACTTGTCTTACAATGTTCCTGGATGTACCAGGAACATTTCCCAAATCCCTTGAGCGTTTACTGTTGTTGTCATATTATTATTATCATTATTATTATTATTATTATTAGACCAACACATTTACAAGAGTTTGTTTACAATATAGTATAACGATGGCCAGGACACAAACAAGGCCCCTTGTGGCCGCTGGCGTTTGTGCCCTTGCATACATAAGTAAATGCTACCTATATAGAAACAATTTATAAAGAGAAGGAGAATAATGAAAAAACCAACTGACACCAAGACATTAAAAGTTAGCATTACGAAAATTACAAGTATAACCAATTGACACCAAGACATTAAAAGTTAGCATTACGAAAATTACAACTATAGCAATTTGGAACGGTACAATCAACTTTATACGCAGCTAGTATAGTATTATTATAATATTGTGAAAAACCTTGAATACTGTGTGTATGAAGTTTATCATCAACTTTATACGCAGCTAGTATAGTATTTTTATAATATTGTGAAAAACCTTGAATACTGTGTGTATGAAGTTTATCAGTTATACAATTTGGTAGGGAATTGTGTAGTCGAGCAACGCTGTATCTAGGAATAAATTTTGCATAATCATGTCTCGTTAAAGGTAAAGATAAATTATTATTATTTCTCGTGTCATAGGTATGGATTTCATGATTCTGGGTGAAGTAGTCACGCTGGAAATAGGCAGGGAGATCATTATTGAAGAACTTGTATAGAAATTTCATTTGGACGACGGAGTGTAGATCTGGAAGTTTCAGCAATTTATAGTATTTGAAGAGAGGTTCCGTATGGGCAAGACGATGACTTCTGGTGATCGTGCGGACAGCTTTTTTCTGTAGTTTTAGGATGTCAGTACAATTGTAGCCCCATGAAAGCGATTGGTATGTGAGATGAGGTGTGATGAGAGAATGGTAAATGGTAAGAAGTGTTTTTTTGCGGAACAAAACATTTTATATTGTTTAATATACCAATGACTCTAGATATTTTGGTTGATATATGTTTTTTATGTAACGACCAATTTAATGTATTACTCATGAGGAGACCAAGAAAGTTAAAACTTTCAACGCGTTCTAATGGAACTGTATCTATTCTTAGATCCAAGGGGATAGGATTTGAACCTTGTCGTTCGCAAATCATGTATTTGGTTTTCATAATATTTAATGACAATTTATTTGCTCTCAGCCAGTTTGTGATTTTGGAAAGTTCCTTATTAATAGAAATCATCATAGGTCTGCTATGTTGGTCAGTATGCCTATCGACAGTACCGGGATTCGAACCCACGCCTCCACATAAGGCATGGGGATTTAGCACAGTGGTGTGCACGCTTTCCCTCAATGCTGGCGGTGTTGCCTTATGTGGAGGCGTGGGTTCGAATCCCGGTACTGTCGTTCCTTATTAATAGTACGACTTAGTTCGTTAGGTTGAGAGAGTGATCCAAGTTGAGATAGTTCGGTTTCTAGTGTGGTGTCATCGGCAAACATAATGAAGTTAAATTATTAATGTATTACTCATGAGGAGACCAAGAAAGTTAAAACTTTCAACGCGTTCTAATGGAACTGTATCTATTCTTAGATCCAAGGGGATAGGATTTGAACCTTGTCGTTTGCAAATCATGTATTTGGTTTTCATAATATTTAATGACAATTTATTTGCTCTCAGCCAGTTTGTGATTTTGGAACGTTCCTTATTAATACTACGACTTAGTTCGTTAGGTTGAGAGAGTGATCCAAGTTGAGATAGTTCGGTTTCTAGTGTGGTGTCATCGGCAAACATAATGAAGTTAAATTGGTCACTTGCCAGGTTCAGGTCATTAACATAGATTATGAACAGAAGTGGTCCAAGGATCGAACCTTGAGGGACCCCGGTAGTTGCAGCCTAAAGCTGCTTTTCCACGAGGCGTTTGCGGACGCGGTTTCGATGGCGGGAGCGGGTGCGAGTGAAACACCTAAATGGAAATATGTTGGATCGATTTTTACCACCCGCGCCGCAAACGCCTCGTGGAAAAGCAGCTTACGTTCAGGCACCCCCCCCCCCCCCACCCACTGCGTTATGGGTGGCGTCCACAAGGTTGCGGAATCAAAATTATGCCATGTCGGCATTCTTTCCGTGTCAGACGCGAAAAGAAGTGTGAAAATCATCGTTTCCTGGGACATAACTACGAATCTATGCGTATTGACTGCAGACATACCAGGGAGTGTCCTAGGAATCAATCGTGAAGGGCGCGAAACGCCGCTGATCGTAGCAGGACAGCATGGACACATCTAGGATCACACCAGGAGTGGTAAAATCATGGACTAGGTAGATATGCGGACAGTGGGTGAGGTCAAGTCTCTGGTTAACTCAACAGAATCTTAACTTAACAGATCTGTTAACAGATCTGTCAAGACAATCGAAGACGTCACCTCCAAGCTAAAAGCCTGTCAACACCAAGTTAACACAACAGAATCTGTTAACCAAAGAGAATCTGTAACATATCTGTTAACATCTTATGTTAGTGTAACAGAAACTGTTGAGTTAATCTTAGGCCTCCAAATCTGTTAAGATATTTTTCCTTTATAATTAACTAGCATTTTACCCGTCTGCGATGGGTTATGGTTGGGCTGGTTCGGTGAGATGAAAACCGAGTCTGAATATGAATAGAAAATGTGGGACTTAGTATTAATGAGATAAGCAATGTTTTTTGCACACAGAGGAGTTAGTTGAGTACTTAGTCGTATAGCCTAGTGATGGTGACAGGCAATGCGGTGCACACGGTAAACATGGTAAACAGTAAATGTTCTTGTTGTTGTGCAGGATGTAGTGTTGGATCCGTATCGCACTCCGCCATTTGGCCCTTTCTCCAGCCTATGACAGGTCCACCCAGAGGAGGCAGGCCTCTGTAGTCTGACCCCCGGTTCGGGACAGAGCACTCTCTCCCCACCCTCCGATAAAGGCCATCCTTTGGTGGAGCGGTACATAGAAAGGCCGAAACGGACCGAGTACCCAAACGGACCTATAGTACGTGCCACCACCTCAACGCCGCCGGCGGGACAACACCTTACCGTCTACTGTTACATTGAGAGCCATCTAGGAGAGCACATCAGCACTACTTGCATGACTTGCCTAATATCTGTCGTAGATACCATGTGGCAGGAACTCAGCATTATGGCGTCCTCCTGGGATAGTGCGGCTGAAGTAACTGCCGAAATTGGTTCTGAAAACAACTTTACCGATCCTGTGCGCGAAAGCTGTACACAAAACAACCACCCCAGATCGACCAACATCGACCAACATCAACAAGTAACATCGGCTGCAAGCACAATCTCCTCAGGAACAATGAGAATCGGCGTCACAAAGTCCAGCTGTAGGGACCAGGAAGCAAAATTTTCTGCTTGTAATATAACAATCAGTTGTGCCTGTAATTGTAGAGCTTGGATGTAGCTTTCAAACAAAAAAAAAATTAAGTCAATATCTTCAGCGGAAGCGAAGATATGCCGATTTAAGTGGGTAGGCGTGCGGTTGTCTTATAGCACAGAAAACTTGGTAAAAACTGAAGACCAATATTAGTGGCAATTAATGTCAATTAAGGAATCAGGTCAAACTGACCTATATATATATATAAAGGGCTATAAAAAAGAAACCCCTCGGTAGAATTCAATAAGATTTGGCATAAATGTTGAGGTTAGTATGTCGCTTAAGTGGAGTGACCGACGGAGCCTCACTTTCATTCTCAGGGCTGTGGCGGCCATATTGGATTTCTAAATTGCGTGTCTTAAAATGNCAGATATGAGACCAGGGGTTTGTAAGCGTCAACCCAGAGCCCAGGAGCGCACAAACCCCTGGGTACGAGGTTGCGGCCGCGTACACCGGTAATTTCAACATGGCTCAAAAAACAAAACGCGCAGCCTGCTTTCCATTGGAGCGTTTCAGCGCGCGAGTTACCCATGCGGAGGCAAGCGACAGGCGTACGTGTTTTGTGACCTTTTCCAATTTACGCGTTACGACACAGGGTGGTTAGCGCCGAATATTGGCACTGCCGTCGTGTTCCCCTGGCGATCTGCGGCCGCGTACATACTTTCAACATGGCTCAGATGTGCATCAGTGTGTCAGTTGGAAAAAAACTCGATTCGATATCGACTTTTTTTCCCGCGCGCGGGCTTCTGGCTCGCGAGAAAGCAAGTCGATCCTCTCGTGCTCCCCTCGCGATTGCCAAAACGCTTTCATGGAAAGGGCCAAATGAAAATGGATTGGGTCGACTTTTCCGCACAGAATACCGCGCGCGGAAACGCTCCAATGGAAAGCAGGCATGTGCGAGCAAAAAATGTGGATTCGAGATCGACTTTTTTCTCCGCGCGCGGTTCTCTTGCTCGCGAGAAATGAAAGTCGATCCTCTCGCGCTTGTCTCGCGATTCCCGAAACGCGGTCATGGAAACGGCTAGGTGAAAATGAATTGGATCGACTATTCGGCACAGAATTTCGCGCACGAAAACGCTCCAATGGAAAGCAGGCCTTAGAAATGGATGGCCGCTATTTTGTTTCTCGCTTCAACTGAGACGGCAGTTTTGCAATCAACATCGTCAAAATACCACTCAATATCGTCAGCTTTCCTGCCCATCCATAGCATGGGTCAACTGTTAACATCTGTCTTAACACAATGGTCCAAACTTATCGCAAGTTATGCTCACAATTTCAAAGAAATGAGCAAACGAACAGAGCCGATCTTCGTCATATGTTTGTTCAGTGTCGTGCGTTCATCTACCTCCGCATCGACATTACATCAGCCGTGCTGCGAGTACTATTGCGGATTTGAGTGACGATAAATGGCACGAAAAATTCTTTGATTAATGTCGGTACGATATACATGTATTAAAATGGTGCCCGTCGTGTCGGGGCGCTAGAACGATGTTTTTCGACTTGTCATGCTTGTGCATGGTCATGTGGCATTTGCAAGAACAATCTCGTGTTCAGGTGCTGTATCCAATCCTCGGTATACTTTTGTAGATCGAACTATACCCAGGGTATACTTTTCTGGGACGACATTGAACCTGGGTACCGGTATATTTCTGTTATACCCAGGACGACATTAACCGATTCGGCCACAGTAGACCATTCCTACGGTATTTGTGACGAAGGCAAAACTAAAAGAAAAGAAAGAAGTAGGCCCTGCTGTCATCGCCAGGTAGTGTATACAGTTGAGGATCGCGGCCTGTCTGAAGGCGTATACATGTATATACATACTTACCACAACACTAACAGCCTAAGGTGTAAATAACTCGATCTTGCATCGAGGGTGAGGCTCATGCCCTACACAATGGAATTAGGAATCTCATGTAAATTATGTGAATTTATTCAATTATCAATAAGGCTGACGTACCAGGATGCAGATTGAAGGTGACCCACATTTGACCCAGAAAATCCACTAATCACGAAGGGGTTAAAAGTAGAAACAGTGTCAACATCTGTACGTACCGACTGCGCCAGCACCAGCCAATCAGATTCATAAAACGTGATTCATAAAACGCCCGGTCCTAACATATGCAAAAGTCCGATGTAAAATACTTAGGACCGGGTACCAGCGCATTAACGCCGGTGTACGCATATTTCGAAATGATACCAAGCGATTTAATGCTTCTCTAAAGTACGCTTTTAGTCTTCGAGGTCGATGGTGATCATTTGGAAATAAAAGCAGGGACCCAGAGAAATCGGAACCAGTCAGGTTGATTTAGGTTTAGGGCGGCTTAGAGGTACGAGTCGGCCTAGGCCTGTGTGTGGATTTAATCGTAGCGTCGATAACAGCGGATTGGCATATGAGGTACGTTCTGCTCAAGTTCTCGAATACACACACACCCGTACCATGGAGAGGTGGTTCTGGTGGGTGACACACACTCTCAATCGCGGTTAATACGTTCCAGCCTACCCGGGTCCGCACTTCGGGAAGATACGCATGTGGAGAAAACGTATACAGATGTGAGAGGAATCAACAGGAATGCAAGTCCGCCAAACAAAGCCCGCTGTCGTAAGGTTATATTCCAATGGTCATTCTCTATAGCCATCTTATCCCTCGCTGAACAATAAGACTGGACTTTGTTTCCCTGTAACAGTTCAGGCATCCTGATATCTCAGGTCATTTACGGTCGTCCCCTCCCTCAATGCCCTGAGGACATCCACCCCGTTTCGGTGGGGAAGAGGGCTGTTCCCTCGTGTGTACTCGCCAATTGGTAATTCACAAATAAACCATGCACTGCAGTGGGGAAATGTCACTTGATGTAACATATCAAACACCGTGCCTAGTGCTGCAACGTCTGCACACGGATCTAGTGTTACGAGTTACCGGGCACCAGGCACATTGAACTGTATCTCATTCCATAATTTATGCACGCTGTCGAATGACAGCTGCCCCAAACATATGAACTGGATCATACCTTCGTGTTTTGAACCTATTGATAGGTAGTCGTTATCAAAATAATCCGTGAGAATCATTTTGACGCGAAGTTAATTCAGGAACAGCCACAAATTCAGCGAGTTTGTCCGGGAATCGAAGTGCGATTTGTCCCATCTTCATCTTCGAAGTGGAAGCCCAGCTCTGAATAAATGACGTCATTGCATGAACGCGATGCTTTCGTTTCATTTGTTTATTTACACTAAAAGATATAAAGTTACAGGTAGTGAAGGGCCGAAGCCAAGGCATTATTGGCCCTTATAACAGAAGGAACAAACAAAAAATACAAATGAAACAACAAAAATGGATGATAAGTGGGCTGGCAGCCACCCAAAGTATCGAGACGTAGGTAAAGCGAAACTGAGCATACGATAAATAGGAGAGTATCTGCGAAGGCAATAAGTTAATTGATAAAACATCAGGGGCCATATTGTCAAAGCCCCTCCAGCGCCAAAACGCACCCCAGCCCAGCACATGCATGCCTTGTGGCCAGCAAGCGCAGGACCAAAACGCATCCCAGCGCCAGAACAGCTCCGAAAACATGGTCCCAAGTGGTTGGATCAAGCGAATGTGATCAAATCAGGTGGAATCCTTAGTAAGAATAATGCGGTTTCTTTAACCACCGTTGAAATAAGGTTTAAGGAAACACCTGGATCGCCGTATAGTAGGTAACGCAATTTATAGCTATCAGTTCGGTTCATAAAGTAAGGGTCACAGTTCTGAACAGATTGAAAAAGAATATTGCGTGAGACATCCAATAGGGGGCAGTGAAGGAGAATATGACGATTGGTTTGTGAAGGACTACCACAGGGACAGGAAGGGCTAATTACATTCGTAAAGTTGTGGGCATACAGGTTGGAATTAAACAACAGGTCACACCGGACCCTGTTCAGTCGCACCTCACACTGTCTAGATAAAGATAACCTAGTACAGGGGGAGCGAGTGACAGGGCCCCGTATGAACTGTCGTAGTTTATATCGAAATGAATTTCTTGAAAACCGCTGAGTAATCTCCCTAGGGACAGACTCCCAGGTTTTGATTGCATTAGGAATACAGGACCTTCTTATCCTAGCAGACAGGTTAACAGGAAGCTTGAATGTCCGTACATTTCTAATACGGGCGTCCTGCACAGGATTTCTATAATTACCTAAGATATTATTTAGAAATGAAGGTAAAAAACCATGCTCATAATCATAGATAAAAGTAATCAATTTCTCACGCCTCCTGTCAATAAGTTTCGTCCAGCCTAAGCACTGAAAAACTTTCTCTGCATTAGTCCCATGAAGGCATCCGCTAACTAACAGTGCACCACGATAGTGGACTCGATCAAGTTTGGAAAGAGCGTGCTGACTGGCGGATAGAAAAATGAGAGAACCGTATTCAAGATGGGGTAAAATATATGACATGTACAAAGTTTCAAGATATCTAGATTCAAATTTCCTAGACAACGATTTAAACGTGTTCAGCATATTATTACACTTCAGCACAACTGCATTTATGTGTGGAACAAAGGAAAGATGATGATCTAACTGTACTCCCAGATGCCTATGTACATCCCCCCGAGGAATAGCATCATTACCAAGGCAAAGAGGGGGATGTAGCCTAGGCTGCCTCCATTGTGGCAGAGAAAAGATTAATTCGTTGCTTTTACAGGCTTTGAACTTAAGTTTCCACTTTGAGGCCCATTCCATCATTCTGTCCAGGTCATCCTGAAGGAGCTTATGATACTCATAGACATCATCATCACGACCAATTCGTAGGAACAAAGAACTATCGTCCGCATAGAGATAAAGCTTACAGTTTTCAATAACGCAATGAAGATCATTTATAGTCTAGCGTAGTAATCATTCTTATTCCGAACAATCAAATCCTGGGTTAACCTGGCTTGTCTTCTAAAATGGGAACAAGTATCGACAGAATTATTCTTTATCATCTTCTTGTACAACTTATCACTCTTGTTCATAGCTTGCCTAATGGTGTTATTAAACCAAGGCATATCCGTAGGGTTGGACACTTTCAACGCACTAGGGATATAAGTAGCAAACATGACCCGGAGTTGGTAGGTAAAGGCATCAGCAGCCGAATGCGCATCAACGTTATAAATTAAATTATCCCAATCAAAAACATGAACTGCCCCGTTTAATGCCAACTGATCCGCCCGACTAAAATCGCAAACACGCTTAGAAACGCCAGTTGAATAATTTAATGAAAAGGCATTCACAGATGTACAGACAGTGCTATGGTCAGATCCCAGAACAGGGGGCCGTACCTCAACTTTCGACAGCAGCCCAGGGGTATTGGTAAAAATTAAATCAAGGCAAGACTTACTAGAGTGGGTAACTCTGGTCGGTTCATGGATCATTTGAAACAATGAATGATCAACACTGAGATCATATAACATAGTTCCTTCAATGTGGTCAGTATCCTCATTCCAAAACATTTTACACCTAGCATTAAAATCACCGCCCACAATTACGGTACTACGAGGTGCCCGATCAATCAAATCTAAAGTGTTACTCAAAGTGGACATAAAATGATCGCGTTCCAACACAGACTGTGACGGAGAACAATAGAATGAACCAATAAGTAATTTGTTGTATCCTTTAGTCACCTCGATCCACATACTTTCAACCGTGTTGGTCTCTAAATCCAAGCGACGTTTAAAAATAAGAGAGTTATGTACATAGAGAACCATTCCTCTCCCGAAATTCCTAAAGAGGGTATTATCCAAAGCATGATAACCGTCAATAGAAAATTGATCTAATGACAAATTCAACCCTGCCTCGCACACCGCCGCAATGTGAATATTATTATACTTCATCTGTAGACTGAGGTCGTCAAACCTTTCACCATTAGGAGGGGATTATTACACCGCGTTTTTAACAGGTGTGACCAGAAAAAACCCGGGTCAGACACGGGTTTTTTATGTAGTGTAACAAGGGCTATTATTATACTTCATCTGTAGACTGAGGTCGTCAAACCTTTCACCATTGTTTGCCGCTAGGCTGTTAATATTACAGAACATAACATTGACAGCCCAAGACGGGCCAGGGTTCAAATCAATGTCATTCGACAAAACCAATAATAAGTTAATAACATCAGGCTGAAATATGTAGCAAGTCAGGATAGGTAAACCCGGTGTGAAAACACTAATGAGAAAGAAAATATAAGCATTAAGGAATAGCTTACGTATTGACATGTTACACCGACTATTGCGGCAGGTCGCAGTGATGACAGAAAGTAAAATACAAAGTAATGACCATCGAGACAATAAGATTGCAATCAAGTCGAGCAAAAAGGTATAAACCTCGTGGGCGGAAAGACACCATGTCGTAAGAAACACCCAAATGATTAGCAAGCAAGTACAAATAATGAGAAGATTAAACATTGAGAGATATGAGTTCAGCGAATGTTGAGAGTGGTTAACACCAGGCCTAGGAATGGGGAAGGGAAATTTAACGCTGTTGAAAAGGCCAATGCGGGCTCTCCATTGCATATGATCAACCGGCATCAATAACGTGTAATAACAAGGGGTAGGCTGCCAGACCCAAGGAAACAATGGAAATAAGTGAAATGATCAAACTAACAGTTCACAGCCCGGAAGGCATTACCATCTTAAGATCATCGAGTCTTGAGATCCTCGATAACCGCCGCTCCGCAAGAGTGAGCTTCATACAAAAAAAGCAAAAAAGTGTCCAGACAAAGAAACAATAAAGGGAAAGAGAAAATGATACAGCTAATGACAAACATCAAATAAAAGACAACCACAATACTATCAAGGCAGTGACAGCCCAGCGCGTAAGCCGCGCGTCCGGAAACGCTCAACCAACCAGTGAGGCGGTAACATGGACCGAACAGTTACCAAAGAATCTGATTGGTGGAACGTATACAGGACGCGCCGCACACGCGCAAGCCCGTCACCGGCTTTATACTCTGGAGGCGCTACCGATGCCTTGGAATCCAGTGGGCCCCGACCTAAAAAGGTCTACAACCAGAGATTCCAATATAATAATGGCAACCGTCAATAAAGGCGGGGGTTCCCATTGCATGGTGACCCAACCGCAGAAGGAGAGGGACACCCCACACGGGCACACCAGAGTCCAAAACACCGGCACAAGCCTATCCAAGACCGAGATCACTTAACAGCTCAACACAACCAAACGGATTAAGAATTAAGTTAAATGATTACAAATACATGACACCGCAGAACACAGTTCACATGTCCAAGCTAAACGCGATTAGCATAATAGAGTCGTTCATAATATACAGTAAAATCATCTTTTATTGGTGGTGCTCTGAATTTCTGCAGGCCCTGGATTTGAAGGTATTTGAGGGCCAGAATGGGGGTATTATGTGGTTAAGTGTGTGATCAGTGAAGCAGACACAAAACGGCTATGACAGGTGTTGATTTCGAAATCAGCATTTTTTCTTCGGTACACCGGTACTCCTATTATTACGCCTTGTAGGCCTATTCTTGTTTGGACCCTGGGTTCAATTTAGTGTGCCTGACGGAAGCCAAGGTGCTTCATGTTGGTATTGCCCCATTCAGACAGATTAGGGGTCTTCAGAATATTCCTGAGAATGTATGCGTGACGTCATCACGGACTGGGTGGGAGAATAGGGACACGTTGCAGCATTGGCTGGATGAAGTGTTTTTACCATTCCTCGGTGATATCCAACCAGCTGAAAGGCTTTTGCTGCTGGATAGATTCCGGCCCCATATGGCTGATGATTTCTGCACACCCATTGTGGAGGCCGGCGTGTTAATAGATAACATCCCAGCTGGTTGCACTTCACTATCCCAACCACTAGACCTTAGTAGGCCCTATTATGCGTTCATTTAAGACGAATGCGATACGACACTGGAAGGAATGGAAACAACAAAATACCCAGGCTGATGGTGCCTGTGGCCGAATTACCTTACTGTCTGTTTTGGGCATCATAAGTCATGCACGGAATGACCTCCTTCCAGCATCAGCAGAAAAGGCCTTTCAGGTGGCTGGATTAACACCCGATGAAAATGGTCAATTCCGCAACATTGCTGACATTGAGAATCCTCAACCTCCAGTTGAAGACGAGGATGACGATGATGGTTTCGTATTTCAGGACTTTGGATCAGATGATGACTTTGATTGAATGCGGTGCACATTCTTGTCTGTTTAATTACCAAAAATCATGAGGTTACTGAAGGGTAATTTGGTCATATGACACTGACACTGATAGTGATAGCTAAAAGCCATTCTGAACACCCTCAAACATTACGGTATTGTAACTTTTAGTAACAGAAAAATCCTACTTGTGTAGCTGGCATTAGGCAGAAACCTACATGAAATCACCTTATCGTTACTGTCCAAATAAACACAAGTGTAATTGTTACTGTAGAGAAGACTTGTCAGTCAATTCTGTGCACTGTGATCACATTTCAGTACCAACCACACTCCATGAACTTTCTTCACAGTTCAGCAGTTCCAAAGAAGTACCTATGCTTACACACAATCGGCTATTACCAACCCCCATTCTGGCCCTCAAATACCTTCAAATCCAGGGCCTTAGATGTCCCCGAGTGACACCACTTGTCTCCTGTTCCTCCTCTATTAAGTATTGGGAGGGAATCTGGCATGAGGAGGCCCAGAAGACCAATGGCGCACTCGAGGAAGAAAANCAAAGAAACAATAGAGGGAAAGAGAAAATGATACAGCTAATGACAAACACCAAATAAAAGACAACCACAATACTATCAAGGCAGTGACAGTCCAGCGCGCGAGCCGCGCGCCCGGAAACGCTCAACCAACCAGTGAGGCGGTAACATGGACCGAACAGTTACCAAAGAATCTGATTGGTGGAACGTCTACAGGACGCGCCGCACACGCGCCAGCCCGTCACCGGCTTTATACTTTGGAGACGCCACCGATGCCTTGGAATCCAGTGGGCCCCGACCTAAAAAGGTCACGGGCACACCAGAGTCCAAAACACCGGTACAAGCCTATCCACGACCGAGATTACTAAACAGCTCAACACAACCAAACGGATTAAGAATTAAGTTAAATGACATGACACCGCAGAACACAGTTCACATGTCCAAGCTAAACGCGATTAGCATAATAGAGTCGTTCATAATATATATAGTATCAGAAAAAAGATCAACACACGGGTACACAGGACTTAGGCGAGAATACAGTGCATCCGGTCAGGCGGCAAAACCAAGATCGACACACAGGTTTGCCAAACTTGAGGCTTATATGATTAGATACAACATGGACGCAAAATTAAGCCAAGATCCAATTGAAAATGACTGTACACGGACTAGTTCGAATGTCGGTTAACAAAATTGACCCTAGAGGGTAGACAACTTGTCCAGGTCATCTACCAACGTTGGTTTTCCATCGTCAGATAACTTATAAAAGACCCGACCGTCCTGTGACCAATAACTCCTGATACAGCCACGTTTACGTAACTCCTCCAGCTTCCGTATCATTGACTGACGATAGAGAGTCAGGTCCTCTAAATCCTTTCACCAGACCCCTTCTCTTTCAGTACTTTGCGTTTCCTGATAAAATCGCTGCGGGTCCTATAGGACGTGAATTTCACGATGATATGACGTTTCCCGTCAGATGTTGGTTTGCCGATGAGATGTGAACGATCGATATACTTGAGCGTAATATCGACTCCCATGAGATCAGCCATGGTGATAACGAATTTGTCGGTGTCCTCATTAGATTTGACATCACAATTTAGTAAACGCACAGCATTCCTCCTACTGTATTGTTCTAAACATTCAATCGCTTTTGAAGACTCAACGGCTTTTTCATTCGAGGTGTGTACGGTAGACTGCAGATCAGTAATACTGTCCTTCAAAGCATTGAACTGTGTATCCAAAATTGGAAGTTTTTCAAGCTTCGTAATAAATCAAGCTTCGTAATAAATTCGTCGATTTTTTTCACGGCATCGTTGATCTTCTCGATCGCCTCCAACTTAACCTTGATAGCCCCCATTTCACTTGTGATGACAGGCTGAATCGCAGCACGCTTGTTAGTATTTCATTCTCGGTGGTTGAAAATGTGATGCGTGTTTCATTTATGTAAACAAGGATCCAAATGACGGGATCGATCTATAGTGGGTCGATAGCGATGGCCAACTGAACACTGGGGTAGACGATTGTAGATTCGAATTTTTGCGTCTAGATAGCCAATATATAGTAGCTACATACACCTGACGATGTCTCAAACACGATGTTAGAGAAAGTAACCATCTTAGTTTTATCCAATTGTCAGGTTGAAGGCAAATGAGAAAATATCACCATGCATTCTATGGCCGATCGGACCTTATCAATGAACTCATGCTGGTAAGACTCGTACATATCAGTGTCAAACATTATGAATTTGTACCAATCGTACATGTGCCAACGGTGATCTGATATTCTATAAAGATTCCAATGGATACCTGAAAAAAGTCTGACCTTCTGTGGAAACCTCAAGTTAAAGTTACTTGCAGCTGCTTTTAGCTCACCGGGGCGAGCTATTACGATGGTGCAGCGCCCGTCGTCCGTCGTCAGTTAGCAGGGCACGTTTCGTAAACCCTGGAGCTATTGATCTGAAACTTGGTATATATATATACCCCTAGGTCAGATGACCCATGGCACCAAGTTTCGGTCGGATTCGACTCTTAGCTTGGCCACCAGCTGGTGGCGGAACCAAAAACACAACTACAGGCATCTCGGCCTGGAGAGCTACGCTGGATATAATACTATTAGTCGGGTCAAAATATGAAATATCGGGTGGGCCAAAAAAAACGCATCGAACTTCAAATCTTGATTTCTCGACAACTGTCCATTATAATTCAATGAAATTTGGCACTGTATTGTATTTCAGTGCTTCGCATGTCTTTCTTTATATCGGGTGGGCCAAAAAAAACGCATCGAACTTCAAATCTTGATTTCTCGACAACTGTCCATTATAATTCAATGAAATTTGGCACTGTATCATTTAAAGATGTTTTGTTGAACGTGTGAAATTTTGGCATTGATACCTTTGGTATTTGGACCGTATCAATCAATTTAAAAATCATTGTAAAAAATGCGATTCCGGAATCCGGTAAAATACCGGTGGATGAAAAATTCTTAAACTTTAAATTTTCATTTCTCATAAAATATTTACTACAACTCAATGAAATTTTGCCTAACACTGCTCCATGATATTGCCCCTAATATGTGAATGTATTAAACCAATAACTTTAATATCTACCCTGTGGCGCTCATTACTATAACGCCATATTGGACTCGAGCGTTTCGAAGTTTGCCATTGTCTCCTAAAATGTGATGAATGATCACTATGGTTTTTACATTTGGCACCACAATCTTAATACCAAAGTAATGTGAATACCAAAGATAATGTGTTGAAACTTTTACATTTTAGAAGCATAGCCACGGGACAGTATTGAGTGAATTTCCATTGGGTTATAATGAATAGTCATTGAGAAACAGAAATTTGAAGTTCAGGACGTGTTTTTCCTATCTTATTGGATTCCGGAACCACACATTTTTACAATGATTTTTAAATTGAGTGATACGGTGCTAATACCGAAGGTATCAATGCAAAAATTTCACACGTGAAACAAAACATCTTTACAATATACGGTACCAAATTTCATTGAATTATAATAGACAGTTGTTGAGAAATCAAGATTTGAAGTTCGATGCGTTTTTTTGGCCCACCCGATATATGATGTAACATGATTAGATGTAAAAAAACCCATTATATATATGATGTAACATGATTAGATGTACCTACGATTCCAATTTGAGTATTCTAGCTCAAATCGTTTGCATAAAATAGCCATTTCTCATTTTTTCACAAAACGCCCCCTGGTGGCCATAATACAAATCGCAGCACGCCCAATCCTATCTTATTGGATTCCGGAACCACACATTTTTACAATGATTTTTAAATTGAGTGATACGGTGCTAATACCAAAGGTATCAATGCAAAAAATTCACACGTGAAACAAAACATCTTTACAATATACGGTACCAAATTTCAATGAATTATAATAGACAGTTGTTGAGAAATCAAGATTTGAAGTTCGATGCGTTTTTTTTGGCCCACCCGATATAAGCATTAAGGAATAGATTACGTATTGACATGTTACACCGACTATTGCGGCAGGTCGCAGTGATGACAGAAAGTAAAATACAAAGTAATGACCATGGAGACAATAAGATTGCAATCAAGGCGAGCAAAAAGGTATAAACCTCGTGGGAGGAAAGACACCATGTCGTAAGAAACACCCAAATGATTATCAAGCAAATACAAGAGAGATATGAGTTCAGCGAATGTTGAGAGTGGTTAACACCAGGCCTAGGAATGGGGAAGGGAAATTTAACGCTGTTGAAAAGGCCAATGCGGGCTCTCCATTGCATATGATCAACCGGCATCAATAAAGTATAATAACAAGGGGTAGGCTGCCAGACCCAAGGAAACAATGGAAATAAGTGAAATGATCACAGTAACAGTTCACAGCCCGGGAGGCATTACCATCTTAAGATCATCGAGTCTTGAGATCCTCGATAACCGCCGCTCCACAAGAGTGAGCTTCATACAAAAAAAGCGAAAAAGTGTCCAAAAAAAGAAACAATGAAGGAAAAGAGAAAATGATACAGATAATGACAAACACCAAATAAAAGACAAGCACAATACTATCAAGGCAGTGACGGCCCAGCGCGTAGGCCGCGCGTCAGGAAACGCTCAACCAATCAGTGAGGCGGTAACATGGACCGAACAGTTACCAAAGAATCTGATTGGTGGAACGTCCACAGGACGCGAGCCGCACACGCGCCAGCCCGTGATGCTGATTGGGCGAAAGGATTTATTTCGCCAGTTACCCCAGGAAATCAGGCCGATGTCCTCAGGGCATATTGCAAGTGAGCGAGCGCGAAGCCCTGGGATTCTCAGGATGCAGTTCAGGAGGCAATTTCGCTATTTTCAGAAAAAAAACAATGACGTGGCGTTCCGCTTAAAGTAATTGGCCAGTGAGGCATTTTCGGCTTACTGGATATAGCATAATCATAAAAAGCAGGTTGAGTATAAACCGAAGATTGAAGATTGAAGATTGAAGACAGATATGTATAAAATGAAGATTCATGCAGGTGTAAAAGGAAGATTGAAGATTGAAGATATGTATAAAACGAAGATCGAAGATTGAAGATATGTATAAAACGAAGATTGAAGATCGAAGATTGAAGATATGTATAAAATGAAGATCGAAGATATGTATAAAATGAAGATCGAAGATTGAAGATATGTATAAAACGAAGATCGAAGATTGAAGATATGTATAAAATGAAGATCGAAGATTGAAGATATGTATAAAACGAAGATCGAAGATATGTATAAAATGAAGATTGAAGATTGAAGATATGTATAAAATGAAGATCGAGGATTGAAGATATGTATAAAACGAAGATTTCTCAATTACTCCACAAGAGGTTGGTTCTGGAAATAATTTGCACACCTTATTCACGTCCTAAAAGGAACATTTTATGAGCTTTTCGACCCATTACATGCCTAGGCCTACTGGTCTGGCTGGGGTAATGCCAGATCAGATACCATGCCTGCAGTTCTTGGTGATAGGCCTAGATATCTTTTGACACCCAGTTGATGGCAAGGGGTTACCGGTACCGGGAAATAGGCCTATCCCGGGAAATAGGCCTATCCTGGGTATGGTTGAAAACGTCGTGAAATATCCCCGTAAGGCCTATCATGTTTTTGACGTGGACGAGGCAGACAAAATTCTGAAGGGTGGGATCACTGGTCGCACCCAGCGGGCCCAGTCGCAATGCAAAATCAGGTTGACAACCAATGGCCCTAGCTTTTGCGATAGTCTTTGACCTTTCTCCACTTCTTGGACAGATGCAACGATTCCCTCATACTTAGAAAACTCCCTTCAGCATCTCCAATAGCGCGTTGTCCCTGGATGGATTGAGCAGAAAACGTCTGCCTCATGAAATATTCCGTTTGGGACGTGGATAAAAAAGACTGAATTTGGATGTTAACCCCTTATGTAGTAATTGAGAAATCTTCGTTTTTTACCTGCATGAATCTTCGTTTCATACCATGCTATAAGTAGTAATAGGCAAACCCACACTGTCGCTGGATGGAATGGGTCGAAACGCTCAAAAAATGTTCGTTTTAGGACGTGAATAAGGTGTGCAAAAATTATTTCCAGAATATTAACCCCTTGTGGAGTAATTGAAAAATTTTCATTTTATATCTTCAATCTTCATTTTATACATATCTTCAATCTTCAATCTTCATTTTATACATATCTTCGATCTTCAATCTTCATTTTATACATATCTTCAATCTTCGATCTTCGTTTTATACATATTTTCAATCTTCGATCTTCGTTTTATACATATCTTCAATCTTCAATCTTTGTTTTATACCTGCATGAATCTTCATTTTATACATATCTGTCTTCAATCTTCAATCTTCGGTTTATACTCACCCATAAAAAGCATAACATAATCTTAAACCTAGTACCCAAAGTTAAACCCAGTTGAGATGTACAAAAAGTGTCCTGGATATCATGTTTTTTTACATGGGAGCGAGGTGCAGATGGCACGTGCAGAGGGAGCGCATCTTGTGCAAGACCCCATAACAGTTGGTGTTCAGTATCAGAGGCGATTTCGAGAAAAAAGCAAAAGAATGGTTTTAGTTTAATGGAGGTGTTTCAACTTCATCTCCAGGTGTTTCAACTTCGTCTTCAGTGGTGAAGGTGACAACTTGATCGTCTTCATTAACTTCAAAGGCGATTTTGATTGGTAAAGCTTGTTCGACGTCTTGCAAAGTTTCCGCTTTGCATTGCTTCAGTAGGTCGGAGGTACCGGCAACATATTCATGAAACTCATCATCGTTTCTGGCAGTTAGCATCGTGACTTCATTACTTTGATCATCATTGTGACTGATGGCGATTATGTTGGTCGAAACTGTTAGCAGTGGTACTGGTTGTTGCTGAAAAAAGAGCAGACATTTTTTTTTGATTATCTGCTTTAATGTTTGTGGAAATAATTGTTCACGGTATGAACATATGTTTGATAACATTTTAGGGAAGGGGAAATGGCTTAAAGCAAATATGGAACTGAAGCCTTTTATAATACTGTTGTTAAAAGGATCAAAGACAAAGAATTGTCATTGTCCTTGGGGCCTGCCACACTTGGCACATTGAAATGATTGTAATGCTGCAATATTGAGGTGTTACATGGTGTCAATCCTGTCAATGGCCAAGTTGTCATCACATGTAAATTTCTTTTAAAATACCAGAATGAGCTGTGATTGTAAGATACTAGGAGTGGATGTAATATACATTGTAGTTAGAAATTCACTGTACTTACAATTATCTTACTCTGATCCGTCGTATTCAGATTCGGTTTATTTTGAAAATAAGAGACATACGCGTCAGTTATTTTCACGTACATGCCAGGTTTGATTTTTGTGTCAGCGGCTTCTCTCCAAAGAGAACAGGAAATAATTCCAGTGTTGTCCCGGACTTCGATGTTTTGAATTCGAACTTTTTGTGGCGAGTTGTGGAAAGTGACGCTCCTCACTGCGTCAGCCTGGAGAAAGAGACATGAATTAAGTTTTTGTAATAGTATACACTTTGGGCAATGTACACTGCATGAGAGTTCTTGATTCTGATCAGAATGCCATGTGCATTAATATGTGTGGTGGTCTGGGAAAACACGGCAGATGTTCCTGAATAACCAACAAGAGCTGTCAGTTTCCATATGCATTGATCTACTAGGCCTAGCTACTGTTCACCTGTTATGTAGTACATGTCAGGTATTGAAACGTGCGAATTCACCAAGGCCATTAACATTTTCTTGAAATAGGACACCTGCCAGATTTTTCTAGACTGCCACACAAAGAAGCAGTAATAGGAGCAGTCAGCCGCGCATATTGCCAACAGATGGCAGCAAAGTCTTAGCGGACCAATGTACAGGAAAATCTCGATCGATAATGACTGGGTCCGCTAGATGCATTGAATTGGGCCGTAGTGACACCTAGTGGTCAACTCGCTGACAGCTCCTATTCGCATTGTGTATTTTAGGTATACGAAACTCCAGTACCGGATATTAATAATAATAACACTCTGCCATCAGTATATATATTAGTAACAAAACATGACAACGTCACATCAAAAGTTCCTGGATCTCAGACAAATGAGTTTCTACGTGTTCCGTCTTGCGGCACGGTTTTGACGCTATGTCTGAGCATGTGTCCGCGAAAAAAACGACAAATTTGTCTGACATACGGGACTCAGGAGCATGATGTAACGTCATCAATGCGGGCACTATTGAAGTTGTTCATAATAATATAAGTACCTGAATTACTTTGCCTTGTATGGATATCTTCGTTTTCTTTGGGGAAAGTTCAGCGAGTGAGATTGCAACCACTGGTGCTTCTGGTGGGTTTAGAATTGCTAAGCCACGTCTCTTAATATCATCCGGGATAGCCAGCAGTGCTGTTTTGTAAACTTTGGTGTTCTCAGTAGTTGTCAGGTGTGTGGGTTTGGAAGTAAAATGGGTGATGATCAAAGTCTGGTTTTCCTGGAATAGATAGTTCATTGTGGCAATTAAACTATTATCATACATGTGTATGCTCCCAAAGCAGAAAAATAGGAAACTACAAAATGTAAAGTGCAATATAGCCAACCAATGAGGAACTTTCTACCTTTACCTGCCGTTAGAGGCCGCCTGTTAGCGGTCCTAGAACGTCGCAAAATTTGACGTCAAATGCGTGAGCCACGGCGCCCACGTCATTATGGACGACGTTGTGGCATGCATTTCTGCCCTTTGACGTCAAATTTCATGACGTTCTGGGACCGGTAACTCGTAGCGGCCTCTGACGGCACGAAAGTTCCCCATGGTATCAGTAGTAGTTATGTCAATGGAATTAATGTTAGTGGAGTTCACAAATGTCCTGACTCAGTAGTACTGGATTTTTGAAGAAGTGGGATGACCCATCACTTTCATGTATAAAAGAAGGCAATCACATTTTGAAATTTCAAGTTTTCTTTAAGTCTACACAATGCATTTCCTTCACTCTTGTTCCAAGACAGAATAGCTGAAACTTTCAGTTCTTGTTTCCGCGTAAATATGGCATTCATTGCCATTGGTACAAGTATGGTTCATATGAGGACAGCTTTAATATGATGCATTTGGCTTTTGTCAGGTAGTTGTGGTACCCTGTTATACTCCCTGCTGGATAGTAGTAAATGCCATACCTGGAATTTGCTTGCTTTGAGCTCATCATAGAGATAGATCTTGCAGGCGTCACTCTTATCTGCTACAACAGCAATCCACATATAGACAGTTTTGCCAGTAGTGCTGTTATTGATTGTCTTTCTTGGCCCTATTCCAATGGTCGTTACCTTTAAAGGAATGCGAATGTTCGCCTGTGGCGTTTTGATTGCCTTGGCAATACTGAAGGTTGATGCCATCGTTTCAGTTTCCTGGAAATAGAAAACATAAACATTTCTACAGCAGATTTATAATGGTATAGACAGGGTCATGATGGCTGTAGTATGATGGCAGGATACCAGATAATAGGGGATTAACACCTGAAGCTGAGCTGATATACAAGTGATCTATCAATGTGCCATCTGTTGTGGTTGAGTCTGTAATCAGTTGTGTGAAACCTCTGGATTCAAGGAGTGTTCGAACCTCAAAAGGCACTCACTGAATTATTGCCTGTTTTTTTCCACAATTGTTGCAACTTTTTCAAGCTAAAGTGAACTATGTGACAATGATTCCAATGTACATACCTTATCAACTTGTTACTTCCAATGATACAGCTGATGAATCGCTCAAAGAAACACAAAAAGAGATTTATATACTAGTAGCTGATGAATTGCTGAAAGAAAAACAAAAATAGATGTTATGTTACACGGCCATGTTTGCAAAATTCAAAAACTGCATGGTATTTTTATTACTGACCATCATTTAAACGATATGAGACATGTAAAAAGCTGTGAAAGCTTGGAAATTAAAGCTACTGGTCATACTAGTTTCTTAAGGCAGTTTGACAACATGAAATTGTCCATGACCCTTGTTGTGGTGACCTGGGTTTTTCAGATGACGCCCTTAACGGCCAGAAAGTACGGCAAATGCCAGTGATGTTCAATACACCAGTATAGGTCATCAAGACCGACTCGCATTCAGACACCAAACATGCCAAAATTCAGAATTAGGTGAAAACACAATGATCTAGTTTTTCACATTATGCCCCCTAGTGACCAGAAAGTAGGCGAAATGGTGACAATATTTGGTACACAGGAAGAGGTCATCTAGGCCCATCCAATTCAGAAATGTACGTCAAAAGGATAACAAAACTGCCACCATTTTTTATGCCATTTGACCAATATAACTTTGAAAAGTAGGCTACATGAAAAACCTACAAGATATGTTTTTCTTATTTCTCACTGCTAGTAGAAGCTACCATAAAAATGTGACACGGCATTAGCGAGGAATATTTTCATCAGGGCAGCTGACAAATTCACACTCAGAATCCTGCCATTTATGCCATTTCACCAACTGATTACTTTTTACGGTTCACCCTGTTGCTGTTCACGTAGTCGTACGTAGGCCTATAGCCAGCTAGGACTTTTCGCCCGATCGGGAAAAACATCCTGATCAGGCTGTTTGTCCCAAACAAGCAGTTTTCACATCACCTGATCTGTCAGAACCATCCTGATTGGGAGGTGGAGAATTTTCTTTTCTATTTGCGCAAAATACTGTGCATTTGCGCATGCTGAATGCATAGGCCTAAGTCTTGGTGAAAATGGCAGATTATGTATAAAAAATACTGTTCCAAACAAAATTTGTGTTCTCAAGTTCAGAGTTGAAAATTAACAAAATAACCACAGGATCATGCTAAATTGGATATATATATTTAATGGGGACGCTAGCTCAACAGAGGGCAGCACACCGAAACCCGGTCCTAATACAATGGACGCCTTTTGTGTGGGAAATTGATCAGGACCGTGATGTCAGTTTCATTTCAATAGTTTTAACCACTAGTGACTACAGAAAAAGTCGGCTATCGTCCCCATTGTTATAGAAATATTAAGCAATTCCAACATTAAAATCATGTGGATGGGATTGGATTATATAGACATGAAAGAAATGGCCAACTGCATGATTTTGCAGACATCAACCATCATGTGATCATGGCAGCAGGAAGTGACTGTCACTGAGCATGCTCAGTGTACTCCCTTGGCATCAACACAGCTTGATCAGGCTGTAACATCCAGAATTGGATGTTTTTCTCGATCGGGCGAAAAGTCCTAGCTGATAGCCCAGGCCTACGTCTAACTAACTGGGCTAGGGTCTCCTTTGCATAATTTTAATTCAGGCCCCTCCTATAGAGGTTCTTCACGTGACGTCACAGCTCCAAATATCCGCCATATTGGCCGTCAAATGACGCAACGTCACAGCATCAACACAGCGTTTTTGACGTGGTTTGTACGTTGTTGGCATTCTTCTACACTGTTCTACAGCAAGCCGTATGGACCATTTGCTTTGTTTTCAACACGGTTTTCACACCAGACCAACTACTTATGCTCAGAAACTGTGAGAGGTAAAGTGATTTGTTGAGTTGTATGCTTCCACAGTGGTCTGCACGGGCCGCTAAACTTTTGAACCGAGAACAAGATGGCAGCCTCCACGCTTCATTTTGACGGCCAGTATGGCGGCCTTGTGACGTCAGTGAAGAACCTCTTAGCCTAGGCTAAAAAGCTGAATTTCTTCTGACAGATTCCGAGTCACAAATTTTTAAGCCACTTTTGGTTCAACCTGGAGCCAAAAGACACCCTTTAGAGGCCTCAAGCTCAACCTCAACTGGCTCCCGTGTTCAAAAATGGCTCAAACTAATATTGATCCTGAGTCAAGTTTATTTGCAGTGTGCTGTCACTCGTCACACACAGAGCACTCTGCACTGTACACAGCAGGATGCATAAGCAGTGAAGAGCAAACACGTGCATGCCGGCTATGTGTGACGTCATGGACGTTCTCGTCGTCGTTTGGCATGTTTGGTCATGTTGGTAGGCCTCAGTCATACATACACATGCATGCATGATACATGCATTATTTTAATGGCATGAATGGCGCGCGGCTGACAACTTCACGCTCAGAATCGTGCCATTTTACCAACTGTTTACGGTTCACATAATCATAAATGTATTCTGATGACATATTTACGACACTTTGATTACACTAGTAACAGAGTAACTTTGAGAGTAACATGAAATTCACACATTTTTCGACGTTAATTCTGAAACACGCCATGCAATCGTACCTCACCTTGCAGGTTTTAGCCTTGATTCTGCGCATGCCCGTGGGCATGCGTAGTGTGAGAGATTCGTTACACGATACCTACCCGAGGACGCAATCGAATTCGGCCATTGATGTACGCCTCCATTCTTGAGTTGAAGGAAATAACACATCATCATTCGTAAAATTTTAGTCATTAGCATTTTATTTATTAAGCAAAAACAAGAACAGTTAGCGTAACCTACAAACGCGGACAAAAAGATTATTTGCTCGCCAATTTGGTTTGTTCACGTTCTCGAGTCCCGACTCGAACGCTACCAAATGGAGTCCTCCAAGCTCAGGCCCCTTTCCATTCAGCCAATGAGACATCGGGAACTTGGCATTGGACATGTTGGAGGTTGGCCCGACAACAGGCGAACACGATAATACGATAAACGGTAAAAAAATCATCCAAATTTCACAATTTATTCTACTCGGATGACAACAAGAATCATTAGGGTTCTGTGTAATATTGATGTCTATTATCCCTCGAAGTTTTGCACCGATACATGGCGTATTTTATTAGATAATGTGCGGAAACCACAGATTGGATGGGGAGAGAGATCGAGAGAAACTCAGTGAAAACAAGGAAGACCGCCCCATTGGGGTGGGGCGGTCTTAATTAACATCTAACATCTAAAGACAGGCATGAGACATTTCAGGAAATCAGTACACCCCTGGCGACACCTAACGTCGAGCGAACATTATAAAAGCGGATTAGCACAGCCCCTGCCATTCACTTCGCTTTTCACGCTCGGATTGGAAGGAGGTCCGCGCTTCGCCTACGGTGAGTCCTATTTGCCGTGTTCCGTTTTCGTGGTGTAGCCTGTTTTCGGCGGGCGTGTGCTGGTTTAATTTTCGTGCCGTTGCGAGCATGGCTGGCGGCACTGGAGTCATATTTTTGGTACCGTTGCGAGCATGGCTGGCGGTAATGTTGATATATTTATTTGAGTACCGTTGCGAGCATGGCTGGCGGTACTGGAGTTATATGAGTGCCGTTGCGAGCATGGCTGGCGGTGCTGGAGTTATATTTGGGATGCCGTTGCGAGCATGGCTGGCGGCACTGGAATTTCATTTTCGAGTGTCGTTGCGAGCATGGCTGGCGGCACCAGATTTTGTATTGTCGTTGCGAGCTTGGCTGGCGGCATGGGAATTTTATTTCGAGTATAACATTTGGAGTTTGGCTAGCGGCTCCAGTTGTTTTCAAGGGTGCGGGGCTATAGGCCTAGAGTATGGTGTTTTCGAGACCGGGTGGTGATCATTGTTTAGGCTCCTAGTCTGGGTTGCCAGCACGAATTTTGGTATTACGGCCTTGTACAGCTAGTTTGGAAGCGGGCATGGTAAATTTAGTTCACTTTTTGGGAGGATTGCATTGCGTGTGCTTTTGTGTAGGGCCATTGTGTGCCGCTCCACTGGTCTCTATTATGCCCGCGTTATATAATAATAGTAGTTAGGTCAGTGGGATTATGGTTTGATTCGTGACTGGGGATTATAGCAACTTATGCATGCGTGGTCTGCATATGATTTTCTATGGTTTTCTGCGCCTTGTATGCGGAAGGGTACGCTTGTGTTTTTGGAATTCCCGCTTTTCTTTGAAGTTTAAGGGCTGTATTCTTATTTTCAGATGGTATTGCCAACTGTTCTTAAGAGAAAGCATTCCCTTGTGGGGAAAAGTCTAATCCCGGTTTTTAAACGGATGGCCTCGACTGACGGTCCACCGAAGACTTGGGCGCGTATGCTGAGGGATGAGCCGCTGGAGGACGCCTCAGACGACGCGATCAAGGCGTACCATCGCGAAGTTGACCGGGGAGGATGCCGATGTGCTTCTCCAGTGTATCGGAAAGGATGCCACTTCTTTGAGATTGTTGCTTCATCACCTGATTATTGTGGCGAATGAGATCGGACAGCCTACGGGGCAACTTTTGAAGATACGTACGAAGCCCCTTTGCAATATGCTACTCCGGCGGTCAGTTCACTTGTGCGAAGTTGTGCTGTTTATTTGTGTCAGCCCTTCAGATGGTTTATTTGGCAGCAGTATACAGTTCGTGTTTTCTTTTCCTAGCGTCCCTCGCCGACGCCGTCCAACTCTGCTGAGTCTTCGGATGCCGAAGTAAGGGAGCCCGAAGCAAAGGTGCCGAGAAATCAACGTCAGCCGGGAGGAGACCAATGTGCATCCAGGCCTGTCCAGCCTAAGGACCGTGTGCAGCATGCCAAGGAAAAGGTGAGGTCTTTGGCGTTGCACGAAGAGCCTAACGAATCTCTAATGTTGCTCTATCTCGACGAGTTGGCATCACTTTCGGCTGCGGAGAGGCACGAGGATATGTCCCTGTTTGAGGAGCTTTATAGGCAGGCTCGACGTCATCAGGGGAAAGTTAACATGGCCGACTTGGTCCTCAACGTTTTAGGAGGTGGTAAAGGCGATGTTGTGTCAAAGGCAATCGCCAAGGCTTTGAAACCTATAGCGGTCAGCAAAAGATCTTCGCCCGTGGAGTTAAGAGTTGAAGAGGAATCGTCTCCCCCACGGAAGGCCAAGTCCCCGCTGGAGGAACTCTACCCACAGGTGGCGGCGGCGGCATCTTTTACGCAGCTTTTGGCACCCCTTTTGAATAATAGGGGAAACACTGGCTACAGGGGCTATGGCCGACGCCCTTATGGCGGTAGGGGTTACTGTGGGGGCTATGGGAGTCGCCGGCCTCCTTATAATAGTCAGTGTTTCTTCTGTGGTAGTAACGATCACTGGCTTCGTGATTGCGATAAAATGAAAGCCGCGAAGGCTCCAAAGTAATGTACATGTAGGCTCGTCCTCACACCCGGGGTATTCTACCCTAGTGGAGTTTTCTTCACGTGGGGTGGGGATTGAGTTTACTGTTCTCCTGGTTGTCTATTCGGGTATTTTAGTTCAAGTGCTCTCTTACAGGGTCGTGAATTTTTGGGCTTTGAAATCCCCGACATCGAGTTGTCACTGGAATTCGACCCTATTGGTGCTTCTCGTTCGAGGCTTACCGAACCCGCATGGACAACCCTTGGAGGACAGCGAATTCAATCTCCAGCCCACAAGTCTCCAAATTTTGAATCGGTTATTAAGGAAGGTGTGATTTTCGATACGAACTCTTTGCCTTTAAGGGACCCAGAATGTTTTGTAGCAGGTCAACTGCACGAATGTATAGGCGAATGGCAAAAGATAATTTTTGAGAATCAAGGGACGGCCAATATATTGTCCTGGCTCAAAAGCGGTGTTAGCGTGTATGATTTCTTCCAGCCGTTTAAAGGCAACTTTAAAGGGGAGGCTTTTCATTCAGATATCCCACCTACCAGGTATTTTCCCAATACAGCGTCTTGCTCTGGTTTCATCCCTTTCATTGTTTCTGAGTTAGAGCAAAGAATCAGATCGGGGGCCTTGGAGTTGGTGGGGCGAGTGGGGGAATGCCCCATGCCGCATATCATTATGCCTTTAACTGTCGAACCCACCAAGCCAAGGCTCTGCCACGACGAGCGGTATCTGAACATATGGATAAAGGACAGCCCGTTCAAGTTGGACACGCTCAAACATGTTCACAGGTTGATTGAACGCGGCGCCCGCATGATCTCAACTGACGAAAAGTCGGGATATGACCACAGCCTTCTTTCCCCGGAATCTCGGAAATTCTTCGGGATTCAGTTCGGTGGGTGGGTTTTCCAGTGTAGAACCCTGCCTTTTGGATGGAAAGCCTCCGCATTTATTTACCAAAGTACGTGCCTGGTTGCTACGAATTATTTGCGAACCTTTGGGATAAGAAACACACAGTATATAGATGACAGGTTTGCCGTCGAATCTATCTCCGGCATTCGCAGCCTCTCGATCGAGTTGGTACGTTATTGTTTGCTACAGCTTCTATCCAGATTAGGTTATACACGTTCTCCATTCCGAAGAGTCATCTTGATTTTGTGACACTTCTCAAGTATCTGGGTTTCCTAGTCGATTCAATACGTCTGGCGTACATCCTGCCTGCTGAAAAGAAGGAAAAGTTCGCTAGATTGAGAGAGGAAATTTTGTCCTCAACTGAGGTGAGCATCACAACCATGCAGAGGCTGGTGGGTATGTGTATCTCTATGCTCTTGGCAGTCCCCGCTGCCAGATTGTACACGAGAGAGATGAACCTTGCCATCTCAAGGGCTGTAAAGAATTCTCGTGCAATAGAAATTACGCCGAAATTGCGGGAGGAGATAGAACATTGGAGGTTCTTGGACGGCTGGAGCGGTTGTCACTCCTGGCGTCCAGAGTCACACAAACAGGGACCTGGGACCAGATTTACGAAAGCCTCGCTAAATTAGCGTACCCGCAAAGACCTCGCAAAGGAAAATGTCGTATTTACAACGGCCGCGCATCGCAAAAATTCGCAAGCACAACGCTAAATTTAGCGAATTCGCTATTTCCTCGCAATAGTTCGCACAAATGTGGCGTCATATTTACGAACGCCTCGCTATCTTTGCGATCGCGCCAAGCCTGCGCAAACGGTTCGCTAAAGGCACAATTTTAGCGGGAGGTCTGGAGGTCTCGCTAAACCATGCGAGACAAACATCATGACGTTACTGCTGGCTGTCGAAGAGGAAATG
>NMRB01000577.1:9561-32219 GCA_002633025.1 Notospermus geniculatus
AATTAATAATTTCTAACAGTGCAGTTCTTTCATTGTGTGCTGAAAACTAGGTCTTGATTCTTCGAAGTACATATCAGGCAAGCATTTTGGAGACCTTCACGTGGCTAGTCGCATGCGATAATAACCTTGGAAGTCGATCAGTGATGTCATCCACGACATCACTGATCTTCCAAGGAAGCATTTGTCGCAAACGAGTCAACAAATGCTAAAAAAAACTAAAAATAGGCCTGTGTTCAGTCGCTGCTGTGATCGCAAGGCCGGTCGCCTAGAAAATCGCTCGAAAAATCGCTCGTGTGCGCCATGCTTTAAAGCATGGCGCACACGAGCGACTAAAATGGGGGCGACTACCGATGCGACTACTACGTCGCCTGCGATAATTACCTTTGAGGTCGATCAATGATGTCATCCGCGACATCACGGATCTTCCAAGGAAGCATTTGTCGCAAACAAGCCAACAAAAATTTAAAAAAACTGAAAATATGTTTAGTCGCTTCTGTGATCGCCTAGAAAATCGCTCGAAAAAAATCGCTCGTGTGCGCCATGCTTTATAGTGTCATTTCAACCAGATGAAATGAACTCTGGGATGAGAAATGCAGCGTATAGAAAATTGTGGACAATGATGTACCACGGGGAAGTTTGGAATGGCCCTAGATATTTGGAGAAAAATCTTTGGCATTACAGCGACGTCCAGGGTAGACTCGGGACCCAGTCGCTGTGTCGCTCCGGCCGCCGCACTCCACTCCAAAAACGACTGGGAAAGCAAGCTGCAAAATCAGCGGCTAGCGTACCGACAACAACAACGGATGTGAATGAGTTCAGCCAATCAGAAACTGCGTCTTCAACGGCCGTCGTCTGCTCGTTGCAAGATGTGAAATCAGCTGATTATATCGGAACTTTCTGCGAGGTCAAGGACGGTATCCTGGTACCTAAGTTCGATGCTGTGTGCGATAAGCAGTACTTAGGGACTTTGAAAAGATTCTAGACGGGCGAGAGGCTCTGGTAAATTTCATCAACAAGATGACATTGTAAATGTCGTATGGTTCCCGATGTACAGGTACTTCTACACGAATGGTACACTGATAGAGATGACATGACGCATGACACATGACATGACATGACATGACATGGACAGGGACAGGGACATGGGCATGGACATGATATATGATATGAAGTTGATCTCATGCCAATAACTCATCCCATGGTTGACCTTGACCTTGACATGGTTATCTGATCATCAAGATCTGATCATCAAGGTCATTGCATAATCGAAAGGGGCATTCTAAATAACCTAGGTACGGCTGATATCATGCCTCTGCCGCTACCACAGGCAGAAATATTTCAAATTATCAAGTTTGACCTTGACCTTGACCTCTGATCATCGAGTTCGTTGCATAATCGGAATGGGCATCATCAATAACCTAAATATGGGTGCTGGCCATGTCGCTATCTCTACCACAGGCAGAGATATCAAGTTTGACCTTGACCTTGACCTCTGATCATCAAGGTCATTGCATAATCGAAATGGGCATCCTCAATAACCTAAAGTATGGGTCATATCATGTCTCTATTGCTACCACAGGCAGAGATATTCGAAATTGTCAAGTTTGGCTTGCACCTCTGACCTTGACCTTGACCTCTGATCATCAAGGTCATTTCATAATCGAAATGAGCATCCTCAATAACCTAAGTAAGGGTGATATCATGTCTCTGCCTCTACCACAGGCAGAGATATTTCGAATTATCAAATTTGATATATCAAAATCTCATGATATATCGAACACCCGGACACTGGAGGCTGAGAATTTTAACATAGTCCAGTCTTTGGATAAGTAGGAATGAAGTAAGACTTGTTTCATGTTGCTCACTTGACAATATGGCAAGTTATCTGAAAATATCAAATTCGTGATATCGATATCACCATGACCCCAACATCTCACATCAAAAGTAATCAGTCCATTCGATTCCTAGGGTATGAAAACCTAAGGGTAGAACTTATTTCCATTGCTGTATGCGTTGTAGGAGCCGAGTTACATGACATCAGATAAAAGCGTGACGGACAAAATATCAAGTCCGAAATGTTGATTACATCACGATGGAGGCATCTGAGAATGAAAATTATTGGCTCATTGGATTGCCCAGGTTGACAAACCTAGGGGTAGGAGTTGTTCCCAAGGCTGTAGCTGTTCAAGGAGATGGGGTATGAAGGTGTGACAGACCGGACACACAGACAGACAGATACACACGCACGCACGCACGCACGGACGCACGGACGGACGGACGGACGCACGCACGCACGCACGCACGCACGGACGCACGCACGCACGGACGGACGGACGCACGCACGCACGCACGCACGCACGCACACACAGACACCATGACCAAAAACAATATGGTTCCCGATCATCAAGATCGGGAACCATAATAACAACCAATCAAAAGTGTGCCAGATCGAAACGGCGTCATTGACGTCGTTTTAAGTGTTGACGTTGCATCATGAAAAAATGAGCTGTACATTTTCTACAGGAAAAATGAGATAAAGACGTTGCCGAAATCGTCATCTGTCTTCATTTTAAGGAAAAAATCACCGCAAAATGCAGACATTTTCATCTGCTACAAGCTGGTGTAAATTTTGCCAGGCGACCGAAACAAACGGGTGCTTTTCACGCCAGAAATAAATGGAAACAACGTTAGAAAAAAGAAACTTCGGTCGCACTGCGGAGCGGAGCGGCGTGGTGTAGTGGTGTAGTGGTTAGTGGTTAGCGAGACGGACTTCTGATCGGAAGGTCCCGGGTTCGATTCCCAGTCCTGACCAAGAAAAAAAACACGCTCGCTTGTGACCTTGAGCAAGTCACTTTGCCTCACTTGCTTCACCCCACCCAGGTGTAAAAGGGGTACCTGGCTGGTAGTGATGGTCTATGTGAATGTTAGTCCAAGAGCACTGAAATCGGCTGCCGGGACTGTAATACTCCCCGGGGAGTGGAGAAGGGAAATTGGAATGAACAGACCTATAGCTGGGGGTAATAATGTAAAGCGCATGAGCAGGTCAACTGGAAATGCGCTATATAAGAACTAACATTATTTATTATTATTGCTCACAGCGCCACGTCGTGCGTTAGTTCCTCCGGTTCCCAATTGATATTCATCAGACCATACGGATACCCCGAAGCTGATTTTCACCATCCCACTGTGCAGTTGGCTCCGTTTCCAGAATTTCTTGGGTATGGGCTCACAGTGTGTCAACCCGCTAATTGGACATGACACCCCGGGCATGACACCTAAAATAGGAACAATTACTTCTGACCTGATATATGATACACACCACTTGATAAACAGCTACTGAGGTTGTGCATAATCGACCGCTTGCATGCCTATATAAGGGAGGTGGGCAAGGCCTATACGATGTCAGTCAGATTTAATTAATAATAATAAAAATCTCCGCGGCGGAAATAAACTTTTCTCCGTGGAAATAACTTTTCTCCGTGGAATAAACGTTCATGTTGTGCGTGAGGGGTAAAGCCTCCTCGTGATCGTCACATGATCGCCTCCACGTGCAGAAACGTTTATTCCAGGGAGAAAGGTTTAATTCCGCGGAGAAAAGTTTAATTCCGCGGAGAAGGGTTTTCTCCACGTGGAGAAAGTTTATTCCGCGGAATAAAGTTATTTCCGCGGAGAAAACTTGATTTTCGCGGAGAAACGTTTAGTTCCGCGGAGAAAAGTTTAATTCCGCGGAGAAAAATATCGGGTGGCCCCAAAAAATGACCCCCCCCTAAGGATTTTCCAATGAATTCAACACTATGCAAGCTGCACTCCTGATATTTTAGACCTGCGAATATATGGATATTACCAATCTACTGTAAAAAATTCAGCCCTAAATATCGAACTGTTTTGACATGACGATAGAATCAAAATCACGTGTCAAAAAATTTTATGCCGGATTGAAACGAATGTCGGGATGTGCAAAACGTATCACCTTGAAATTAAACACTGCGTATTTCATTGACCAACAAATGGAATTTTCTGAAATTTTACCTGCATAAAGATGGGGATTTTCTCTGTTCTTTGTGCAAATTTCAATTTTGTACTTTAAAGGGTTAGTGGGGTAGAGCAAAAAAAGGAATAGGTACCGAAAACTCCAATTCCCACACCTGCAGGTGCAGTCACAGTGCAGTTTTCGGGACCAGATCCTATTTTCGCTGTAGCAGACCAGCCATTCGTGGTATGAACGTGAAATTCGTACCATGGAGGCAGTAGGTCCTATAGATAACACATGTGAAATTTCAAAAAAATTCCATCAGGTGGTTATGGAACATGAAGTGTTTTAAGTTTGATGTGATCCCCGCATGACATTTTTTTCACTCCGGCATCAAATTTTTGGACATATAATTTTGATTCTTTCGCCATGCCAAAACCGTTTAATATTTAGTGCTGAAACATTTAAAATAGATGGAAAATATCCATATGTTTGCATGTCTAAAATATCAAGGGTCTACACAGGCAAAATGACGTACATACGGCGGACGTACAGCTACTTTTATATCCGCCGTATAGTACAATGGACCATCCTCTGGACGTCCGGTGTACGTATGGCTTACGTACGGAAAAATACGTCCGCCGAGTATATGCCGTACGTATGGCATACGTACGGCATACGCCATATATCCCACGTACATACGACGGCGTACATACAAATTGAATCTAGCTACTTTTATATACGGTATATATACGCAACCAGGACTGGCGGACGTATGCCGTATATATGCCATACGTCCGCCAGATGTACGTCATTTTCCCTGTGTAGCTTTTATAGTGTTGCAGTTATTCAAAAATTCTTAGGGGGGTCATTTTTGGGGGGCCACCCGATATATTCCGCGGAGAAAAGTAGAAAAAAATAAAAATATAAAATTAAAAATTAATGGTTCCTATGGACCACCGTAATATGTATAACTAACTAAACACATTTAAATTGCACTGAGACTGTGATTTGAAATTTTCAAAGTTTCAGAATAAAAGTTCCAAAAAATCTCATGATTGGCTTGATCTATGGACTGCCCTGTCAGTATGTTGTTGTGGGTGTGTTCATACTGATGTATGACAAGTTACATGCCAATCAGTTGATTCTGGGTCAAGAAAATAAAGAACAAGCCTAACCGTGGCGTATGGTTCACGTGGAGGAAGTTTGAAATAAAGAATGTTCGCACAAACACACAAAACTGCCTTCTCACGGCCTTTTATACCGAATCCGTGTCGTCATTGGGGATTCCCCGTTTGCCGGGAAATCCCAAATGCTNGCTTAAATCGGAGGAAAGAAAAAAAATAAATTTTTATATAAATGTGACCATGATAATGATATATTGCAACCTGCTGAAGTGATGTTTAAGAGACAATCATGCATGGACAAGGTTTGTAGCGGATAAGGATGAGACTAGGCCCGAATTTTAGGGAGAAACTTCTCTCAAGCCACACAGTCACGTAAGTGGCCAGTGAGGCCTCTCACTCATTAAACCCCACAAGTGAATTCAAATTTCCCGCCTATTGCAGCATATTAAAGCAGGCTATTTTCTGATTGGCTCTGAGATTTCTTCGAATTGAGTCAAGCAAACTTTATAACTTGGCTCCAAAATGATTAATCTAAGTAAAGCTTGCAATAAAATCAACATAATATTGAACAAAAGACCCAATTTGAGCCTCTCATAGTGGCCATAGCTTATTTCTACTCATAAGGTCAGACTGGCTGACCAGAAACATCGTAGGTACACACTTGGCGGGAAGCCAACTCTTCCGGTCTCTGTCAGTTGCAGCCTATTCACACAAATAAAGTAAACATCTCTTTACAAAAACGACCAACACGGGCAAGCTTTATGTCATTGGAAAGGAAATTTCACAGGGAATCCAACCAAACAGTTTTTGAGGTGATTTCTTTCCATCCTAGAGAAATAAAACCAGAAGTTCGGGGCGTTGTAGAAGTGAAAGCTACCCTCAAGTCGGCAGGATCGTCTGCTAACCCGCCTGTGCGCACGATGGTCGGGAAGAGACGCTTGCGAAAAGGCACTTTCGGGCCGGGATGATTCTAGTCGGCGTTCGGGAAAAAAATAAAGAAAAAAAATAAAAATTTTTCCCGATGTTTCGATTACAAGAATCGGCGGGCGCGAGAAATTGTGAAAAATAAATTTTTTATTTTATTTTCGAATTCCGGCATTCTCAATTCGGCGGGTTCGCGAAACAAGGAATAAAAAAAGTCTGGCNCCCCCAACAAAACATTCTGACGGAATAAGCGTCAACTACAATAGGCCGGACACTAACAGACAGGAACTTCTGTCACGAGATGTCCCCTGAACAAAAGAAGCGGACATCTAGTATCGGGAACATTAGATTTCATTACACCTGACTTTGGTTCCTGGGGGACTTGCATTTCTTTTAAACCGGTTTAATTTGCTCCGGGTCAGAACCGAGGTAGATTCGCCCCATATCAGGTTACAAATTCCTTAAAGCAATGTAAACGGAACCGGTGTAACATCTGCCAGTGTTCCCCATCTGTGAGTGTTTCCCTCCTATTATCTGACGGAATAAGCCGCGACTTGACAATAGGGGACACACAGAGAAACATGTCGATGTACCTGCCAGCGTAAGGGGACATGCGAAAAATATTGCCCAGCGGGCATTAGTTGTTTTTGTTTTGATTAGCCCACGGCGCCGTCTGTTAATCAGCGGTGACACTACGCTATGGCACAGGTCCCTGGAGAGCTGTCAGTGAGTTCAGAACACGTACCTAACCAAACGTATCTAAAAAATACAACAGGCATGACAGGTATAATACAAGAAAACTTCAGAAAAGGGTCTTTTCCGAAGTTTTCACAAAGTATTGTCCAGGCTGAGGAAGACCCGTTTGGGTCGAAAATTTCTAACTTCTGGAAAACGACTTCTTGTATTATACCAGTTTATGTGTCGATTTTTGTGACTTTGCTTTGTGGATAAAAAATACAACAGTATCTAAAAACAAACCCAGAGCTCACGAATTCGTGAGCTCGGGGTGTGTTTTATACAAACTAGTGTTTTTTTTGTTAGATACGTGTTCTAAACTCACTGGTAGCTCTCCAGGGGTCTGTACCATAGCGTAGTGTCACCGCTGAATAACAGACGGCGCTGTGCGCTAATCAAAACAAAAAGAACTAGTGCCCGCCGGGCAATTTTTCGCATGTCTCCCTTTAATGAGGGGGCCGGGTCCTTTCGAAGGAAGACATTTGGTTGGTTTATACTGACACTAGCATGGACACTGGCACAGGCAGCTAGGGGGCCACAAAATCATGTCGAAGTCACTGTAGAAAATCCCTGAAGATCATGCTTTGAGTAGTTTTTTAGCAGGAAACCTTCGAAATGAAGATAGGCTATGAGTCACACAGACGGACAGAGGTTGTGCCGATTCTAGGACGTTTTGCCCTCTGGACATTTTGCTGTGGACGGGGATTTCCTACTCGTGACCACCCCACGGAGGGCCCCAGCTGTCCATGCAAGAAGCATGGTGATTCTAGGCCTGCCAAGGACATGGTCTGTCCTTGTGACTTGTTTATTGACATTGCAAATGACAGGAATTGCAAGCGAAATCATGGCCAAAAAGCCCAGGTCTTCCAATAAACCAATAATGAACCACACTTACAACATGCCTAGGCCTAGATTGTCCAATTTTGCTCTCAAATGCAGGGAAATGGCGTAGGCCTAAAGGTACTCTTAATTTCTAAAACTTCCCCGGGGGGAGCCCCTCGGACCCTCGCCGATATTTCGGCGTTCACTGCTGAAAATAACGGCTAGGCCTAGGTATCCACAATCACAAATCGGCGGGACAGCTGCAGTTCACAGGGATGCGGCGAGCGACATGAACGTCATTTGCACAGCGTGTGACAATTTCGTCACGGAATACCCAGTTACCATGGTATCGCCAATCAGCGTCGTCCAAATCAACATCCTCATACGTCACAAATCAGCCCGTCATCGGCACGAATTACGTCAGTCATTCAGTGTAGACCGTTTCAACGTAACATTCCGTTGGGACATGACGACGGCATCACTGACGTCATACTCGTCGACGACGGGCTGATTCGTGACGTATGAGGATGTTGATTCGAACGACGCTGATTGGCATTACCATGGGACCTGGTATCCCGTGACGTCACGGACGGACCATGGTATCACCAATCAGCGTCGTCCAAATCAACATCCTCATACGTCACGAATCAGCCCGTCGTCGACGCGTATGACGTCAGTCATTCAGTGTAGACCGTTGGGACATGACGACGTCATCACTGACGTCATACGCGTCGACGACGGGCCGATTCGTGACGTATGAGGAAGCTGATACGGCCGACGCTGATTGGCGTCACCATGGGAACTGGTGTCCCGTGACGTCACGGACGGGGGTTCCGAGCACTCGAAACAGTGACGAACTCGCGAAAGAAAATCGCCATAAAATCAACCTTGGGATGCTTTTTCTCCCACGCCAAATATATCATTTTACTCTACGAACAACGGAGTACTGTTTACAGCCAAGATGTTTCGCGTAACTCGCACACATTCGGAGGAAACTGCTAACACAAATTCACGCTTTCCCTTTTATTGTATAGATTGGCTATGAAAGTGTTGAGGCAACAAGGAAGTCAGAAAGCTGGTTCAAGACAGACCCGAGGACAGACTCCCTCTGACACGACCTCGTCGGCTTGGCGTTGGCCTGTTTTCCAGCTAAAAAAGGAAGACAACATAAAGTTAATTACATATTACCAAGAATGTTCTTGATATTACGTTGTTGTTTCTCCTGAAACCATATCAAATATCGCCTAAGAACTGTTTACAAAACACTGATACGATTATAAATAATGAAATTTTTGGCAGCACAGTTAATAAGACTTGTCGGCGACACTTACCCAGGACCCCCAAATTCTCAGAAAACTCACAACCAGGTATCTGCCGCAAGGTGATATAACTCGCTGACCCAGCCAAATTCAGTCAGTTGATTTGAGGTGGACGAAGTAACAAGACGGAAGATAGTGGAACATTTCTTAAGGACTCGCTGTGGTGTTGGACGAGATGGGGTTTTCTGTTGCGTTCATAATTGCTGCAATTGTTGCCAGCTTTACTGGATTGGGTGTCGTCTACACTGGTTTGACAGTTGGGGTGAGTGAAGCTTACTACGTGGTATTCACTGATGACAGAATGGGCCTCGGTGTCGGGGCTCCGAGGCTGTGGAACTCTCTCCCAGCCTCGATGCGTGAGCTCTCATGCACCAGTGCCTTTAAAAAACATTTGAAAACTTTCCTTTTTAAAAAATCATTTGAATGTTGACTTTTATCAGACTCTTTGGCCCACATTTTCAGAGCTGTTTTAAGACGAAAATACATTTTAAAAAGATGAAACTGAATGTTTTTAGGAAAAGTCATATTCTAGAACTTGTTTTAGTTTTAGAACGCTTCGACAAAAACACATTTTTTCTTTCACATTTCCCAAAGGGTTTTAACGCTAAAACGTATTTTAAACCTCCCTTAAAAAGCGTTTTAGCTAGAGCAAGGTAGGGACATGTCTAACTTCCTGTTGGCTTCTTTTATTCACATCGACAGCCTCAGGTGTTATATCTGCCAGTGTTTCTGTGGGTCAGTGTGTCCCCCTTATTGTTTGGGAAACGCTGGCAGATAAATCGACATGTTTCTCTGTGTGTCCCCTATTGTCAAGTCAGGAGTGGAACACTCGTAGATGGGGAACACTCACAGAGGTTACACCAGGCCCATATTTGTAAACAGTTTTAACGCTAAAATGCATTTTATTCTAGCACTTGCAGGCCTTGGCACTGCTGCATAACACATTTTAACATACAAAACGCTGGCTGAAACAATAGAGAGCTTCTGCAAGCGCCCGGTTAGGCCATACGACTACGTTTATCTATTGTTTGGGTGCACTCACACAATAGATAAACGTCGTCGTAGAGCCTAACCGGGCGCTTGCAGAAGCTCACTAGTGTTTCACTAAGAACAACGTTTTATCTTAAAGCACCTTTTAAAATATGAATTTAAAATGCTTCTTATGATAGAACAGATTTTTGTCAAAACAGGTTTCGGATAAAACAGCTTTGAAAATACGGGCCTTTATTTCAAATGTTTTAACTCAATGTTTTAAATTTCAATGTTTTAAATCAATGATATCTTATGTCAATGTAATGCAAGATAATGTTTTCCTCAGAAAATGCTTTTAGCGTTCAATTTAGCACTAAAATATAATAAATATTATTATTATTATTATACATGTATTATATTGTTATTAACGGACTCTTCTTTTTCTTCCAGGAATATGCTAAAAATGTTGATAGGTCCAATGATAACAATGATTGGTGCGGGACAGGGCTGACATATCCTGAGGGTAAGTTGTATTTTCCCCACAACTGTGCGTATTTTTCCCAAGTTGTGTGTATTTCTTCTAAATAGTACCGGTATTGAAGTAATGCGTATTTTTGTCTTCTTTCTCTTATTTTTTTTTTCTTGTGCGTACTATGTTTACAGGCTTTGAAATATCATGAATATGGGAACCCCCAACCCACTTTTCTTTTTTGCTGCAGCACCTCAGATAAACTACGCATTCCAGTTCCACGTTGGCTGCAGAATGAACATGATGAAAACCACACTCCAGCCAGAGCTGGAATGCTCAGTAACAAGCTCAGATGATCAAATCTGAGACACCAGGGCCCACATTTTCAAAGCTGTTTTAACGCTAAAATACATTTTAAAAAGATGAAACAATGTTTTTAGGAAAAATCATATTCTAGAACTTGTTTTAGTTTTAGAACGCTCCGACAAAAACACTTTTTATGGTCCCCACACTTTTGTTATCACTCAGTCAGGAAAATTCTGCTTCTTTTTCTTCCACACATCACGTGACATCAATTGGGACGCGAGTCCCACTGAATGGCTCATTGCATACGAAATCAATCACCACCACCACTTACTTCATGTTTGTATCCAGTGCAGTGGACCAAAAATGTTTCAAAATCTGAACATATATCATGATTTTGAAGCGATTTTTGGTCATATTTTGCACGGCTCGTCTCAGAGTCGCACACACTCCCCCGTCTGTAACTCAGTAACAGAAGCACGTGTTTGATGAATAAGGTAATATCAATGTGGCAAAATCAGAATTAAAAGGTCTGCCCAGGTACTCCGTGACGTCATCCCTGGTATGGCTGTTCCGTCGGTATGGTCGGAGGGGGTGTAATCTATTTTACTAGTAGATGGTGAACTCCGTGACGTCATCACTGGTATGGCTGTTCCGTCGATATGGTCGGAGGGGGTGTAATCTATTTTAGATGGTGAACACATGTTCTTTGTTTACAATTTGGACTGGAATTCTGGTGGCGGTCTGAGTCATGACCAAATTGATTATCCAGCCACGTATCTGCTTATAGTTACTTGCCTTCAAATCTTTGCACGTGTGGACTTTGACAATAAGGCATTTTGGTGGGTCAAGGAAGTCAATGCCACTTTAACCCTTTGTTACCCATATACTTCTTCTGCTATAATAAATCACCAATTCATTTCTTTATTAGCAAAGATTGCAGGAAATGTGTTGATTTGACTTTTTTCAAGTCATCCCCGAGTCACACATTGAAACTGAATTAGGTATTAACCCTTTGCCACTCAGTACCTTAATATATTCACCACTCAGTTGTCAATTCAATTTCACAGTAGATCTGCCCCCAGGCCAAACAGAGCAAAAAATCCCACAATTTAGCATCTCCACCCAGTCATCTTTGATGTAAAGCAAATTTTGCTCTTTCACTCAGCAAGTGAACCTTCCGTTCCATTTTCCTGTGTGGGGACCATCAAATTTGCTGTCAAGCAAATTTCACAGTTCTAGTTTTCTTTCACATTTTCCAAAGGGTTTTAACGCTAAAACGTATTTTAAACCGCCCTTAAAGCTGACGTGAACGAACAAAAAGCCCCCATGCGACGAGCAAGAGAATTGCAAACGCCCTGCAAACACCTCAAACGAAGGCTCAGAACATGATACACCCCACAAGGCCAGGAGGGCGCCACCTTATTTGTCTTGTCAACATCCTCTGGTGAGCTCCTGCTGAACACTTTTTTGAAAGAAAAAATTTTGACCCAGCTGGGGATCGAACCCGCACCTTATTATCTCTGTTCCACCGTCTTCCCCATTCGGCCACCGAAGCTGTTGGAAGACTTTGCATGTTTTCTCTTATTCATAGTATTATTATTTTATATAAGTCGAAGGCCTACGTCGATGACGAACACAAATCAGGTCTCTGCCAGCTGGCTCGTTGGCCGAGTGGATAGAATGGTGGATTACAAATGAGAAGGTCGACGGTTCGAAACCCGTCTAAATGACTACAATTTTTTTCCCTTTGAGTGGTATCCGGAGATGTTGACAGCTCTGTTTTCTGAAGGCAAATGAGGTGGCGCCCTCCTGACCTCGTGTGGTCTATCATGTTCTGAGCCGTCGTTTGGGGAGTTTGCTGGGCGTTTGTAATTCTCTTGCTCGTCGCATGAGGGCTTTTTGTTCGTTCACGTCAGCTTTAAAGCTGAACGTAATAGATATAAACCCCAAGCGGCAGAGGTAGAAATTACGAACAGCCACAAGGCACTTCCCAAACCACGTCTGAGAACGATACACCCTCTCGGACGGTCACAGTTGGTTTCACTTGCCACCACGCTCTTGAACAGTAAAGATCTCAGCACAGCTGTCAAATGAGAAAAAACGAAAAATAATCTGTGATGGCACCGAGATTCGAACCCACAACCCTATGATTGATTGGCCAACTTCTTTCTATTTGCGCCAATGTTACTACTTGCATATAGCGACACCGATTCACAATAAAGACGCTGTGGTTTTGAAGATCTCCATGAGGAAATAAAGCGATCAGAATTGCCGTCATGCAAGCAAGCAAGCAGTCTTCGTGGCGCGTACAGAAAGAGGTTGGCGAATCGCTCAGAGGGTTGTGGGTTCGAATCTCGGTACCATCACAGATTATTTTTCGTTTTTTCTCATTTGACCAGTCGACCCGCAAAGGTCTGAACAGCGCCCCGACGTCTAGCCGTGGTATTTGGCGGTACTAACTGCTAAATCACTGAACGAAAGCGAGGCAGTGAAGTAGGCGTAGCAGACGCTATGAAACAATAGAGAGCTTCTGCAAGCGCCCGGTTAGGCCATACGACTACGTTTATCTATTGTTTGGGTGCACTAACACAATAGATAAACGTCGTCGTAGAGCCTAACCGGGCGCTTGCAGAAGCTCACTATTCACTAATTGCGCACGATTAGTAAGACGTTTGAAGGTGCCGTGATGTTTACATGTTGATGGAAGTTTCTCTACGAAAGTTGCAAAAAATTTCATTGAAATCGGTTCAGTTTTGACCGAGTTATCGATCGAAAGGCAACCTTGTGTTTTCGAAAATAGGCGTTCTTCAAAGTGCGTACACTTTCTTGGTATAGTATTTTGAAACGTCTGTTTAGGTCATTCGGGTTGTTCTTACATAGAAGAATCTACATGCGAAGCGTGGTTTTATGCACGCATGTCTGAGAGGTTGAAAATCACCACGAAACACAACCACATTTTCAAGAAATCTCCTTCGCTTTATCCATTGTCTAACCTGGTTCCATGCGCTCCGACGGTGGCGCTGACCATGCTGACTGGTCGGTAACTGGTCGAATCGTCAGTCAGCGCCACCTCCGACGCCGAAGGAACCAGGTTATGGCTCCGAGAATCGCTACCTACTGCTGTTCAAACTGCGTACAAAAACTTGGTATACCATGCCAAAGTATGAAATTAATACAGATTGGAGATTGATAGTTTCTTCATCCATTCAGTTTTGCTGGTTTTATGCAGGCAAGTATTTATGGAGTTATGGCGATGTTTTTAACAACGCTCTACTCCAAATGACCTCCAATTCTGTGCGGAGGACGAAATTTCTTAAATGATTTCTCTTCGCTCATTTGCATTATGCCAAAATAAATTACACCAATGGAAAGCTCAATGTCTTAGCTGAATACTGATATATGATTTATGTGGTTGAATTTGAACGGTCTTCTCGATAAACGCACTTTTGTGCGAGGTGTCCGATTTCTCGATTGAGGTACTCGAGAAGCCTCGTCGAGTGCCCCAATCGCCTATTATTTTCCCGCGCGCAAAATAAATCTGCCGTAGAAAAGGACCTTTGCGGGTCGACTGCGCCCTGCAAACACCTCCAACGAGAGCTCAGAACATGATAGACCCCACGACGCCAGGAGGGCGCCACTTTATTTGCCTTCAGGCAACAGAGCTATTAACATCTCCGGATTACCTTTTTCACTACTCGAAGAAAAAAAATTGTAGTCATTTAGGCAGGACTCGAACCGTCCACCTTCTGATTTGTAACCCACCAGTGTATCCACTCGTCGAACGAGCTAGCTGAGAGATAGGTGATTTGTGTTTGTCATAGACGAAGGCCTTCGACTTACGTAATAATACTACGAATAAGAGAAAACATGAAAAGTCTCCCAACAAGTTCGGTGGCCGAATGGGGAAGACGGTGGAACAGAGATAACAAAGCGCGGGTTCGATTCCCAGCTGGGTCAAAAAATTTTCTTTCAAAAAATGTGTTTGGCAGGAGCTCACCGGAGGATGTTGACACCTCGACAGCTCGAAGACAAATAAGGTGGCGCCCTCCTGGCCTCGTGGGGTCTATCATGTTCTGAGCTTTCGTTGGAGGTGTTTGCAGGGCGTTTGCAATTCTCTTGCTCGTCGCATGGGGGCTTTTTGTTCGTTCACGTCAGCTTTAATGCTTACACAAGCCTGGCGGCGTAAATGGTTCACGTGGAAAGAGTTTGAAATAAAGAATGTTCGCACAAACACACAAAACTGCCTTTGATACAAGAGCACGAAGTAAGTGCTCAACCTGATAGGCCTACACTACAAAACAGTCCAATGAACAGAAGTTGTCACAGCCTGCGCAAAGTGCATTCAATTCAGGCCAACACACCGACTGAAAAAAGTATTAAATCAACCCTCCCTCTCTCCATCATGATGAAAGAAAACAAGCCAGTACTCGCACAAAAAGGGTGAGTGATAATCCACGGCTCGTCGTAATGAAAACGCTCATGCACCATGGCTAAAGATAGAGACGGACCTCAAACAACTTCTAAATATAAATCCACGTGCTTCTCAACCTCGGCGCCACATCGAGATCCAACTAATTACACAAACAATCATATAGGCCGAATGGGTCAATGTCGTCCTGGGTATACCTTATGTTTACCCAGGATAATCCTGGGTAATCCTTTTCTTTATGACGTCACCAGTGGTCACAACCCTTCTCGCTGCCGTAGCGGAGGAGGCTGGGTTTTGCCTCCTCCCGGCATGATACCCCGGGCGATACGACCGCACGTAACGGGAAGTTATCCATGGATCCACTCAGGTGGTAGTCTCGCGTCACCAGCCGGTAGTCTGTAGTTTCCGGAATGCTGGAAAGCTGGAAACCTGGAAATATGGAAAGTACCGGAAAGTATGGAAAGTTTATTAAATCCATTAATTGATCACTTTTTGTCATTTTTTTCTGCTGTATATAAAGCTGGTGATCACTCACTTTCAACCAAACCCCAAATCCTAACCCCCATCTGCCCGATACTCGATAAAACCGTAAGAATGCCTTTCTGGGCCAAGTGCCATTTGCTCAGTTCTCATTTTATAGACACCCAGTTGAACAAGGTGAGATCAGACAGGGAAACAGGATATGACATGTATGAAGCCTGCAGGCTTTCTTCCACTGAATGTGTGTCTGCATAAATAACGGGTTTCTAAGGTGAAGACGTAGCTTTCTACCGGACTCGGACCCTCAGACCCTCGCATTTGGCATCAGTCATCAACACATCATGCTAACATCAACTCCAAAACAACCACCAGTTCTCGTATGATGACACCCATGCTCTCAGGCCTATAGTCCGGTTCAAAGTGGGCATTCCGTGGGCATTTTGGTATGAAGTTTGCCCAAAATCAAAATTCTGAACTTTCCAGGTTTCCATGTTTCCAACTTTCCAGGTTTCCAACTTTCCGGAAACTACAGTCAACCAAATAAATGAGGAGAGGGGTTTCACTTAGGATGTATAACATCAGGGGCGACCGCACAGAAATTCCGACAGTGCTTTCGGTGTATCGGTGGTTTATTTAATGGGAAAATGTGTTATAACTACCGGTAACTGCCGATAGACGCCGGTATACACAGAAAAAAATAATTGTCTCAGTTTGAAATAAAAAAGCATCTCCGAGCTTTGCCAATAATAGGGGATCACTTTTGTCTCAAAACGAGATCATAATTTGTCTCTTTATTGAGTATAATTCCCTACTCAGAATGAGATAATCCACCTGTCTCAATTTGAGAAACCCTTTTACTCAAATTGGAGCATGGAAGTATAATACTTCCATGATTGGAGATAGGGATGACTCCGTTTCTCAACAGATGTCATTGCATTACGTGCTCTATGTAGCCTACTGCACATGCATGTACCATGCATGCAGGCCCAGGCAATCAGCACTGTGAAGAAAACTAGTGCAGCAAACAGGTAGTTGTAATAACCTGGACGCTGGAGTCTGGACTCATTTTGCATCATTGGATTGAACCGCCTGACAGTCTTTTTCACTTGAAAATATACTCAGTGAACTGTCAAGGGCCAAGGCCTTGGTGAACTGAAGTGATATGCAGGTCGCAGGCAATCTCCAAGATGCAGAGGTCAGACAGTTTCATCTTACTGTACAAGCGGAGCGAATCCGAAAACAAGGAGCACCGTACTTTGTTGTTTTATTCTGGGTTAGCGAGATTGGGTTGCAGGTTGTCAGTCTGGGTCAGATAACATCTCTGATTAAGAACCAAACGTCTCAATGCCATTGCAGAAATCAATCTCATCTCAAATTGAGATCAACTTTTTTTCTGTGACTCAACATGAGATGTCACTGCCTCCATTCAATGTCTCAAACTGAGATAGGCATTACTCTACGCCCCATTTTGAGATAGATTTTATCTCATACATGTAGTGAGATAATCTGTTTTACTCAGTGATGGAAAAGAATTGATTTTTATCTCAAAGTGATGCATGGTGTGTCTCATAACTTGCAATAGATGAACATAGTTTCATGAGGAGAAGATGAACTCTCAGAATGAGACAAATAATTTACTCAAAACCGGTACTAGACGAAATCAGTTCGAAACAATTATTTTTTTCTGTGTGTGATAGCACGACCGGACTTCCTGTGCGGTCGGCCCTGTTCTAAAACTATCATTCACGTGTGCCATTCCTAAAGTTCCCCAGAAAGGAAGGACAGGGGTAATACCATTATGAAACTGTGAAGCATTCTGACCGTTCTTTTCAAGCTTTTTCCGAATGGTTGACCCCAGTGGTCGGATCGATTGGTTACATATCCTTCGGCCAAGTCTCGATCTGGGTCCTCCTCAGATGCACACTTGACACCGCCATCTTGGATTTTGCCGGCGCGCATGTAGAAATAGTTCGGTCGGCCTAATCACATAATTCTTTCTAATTAGTATTTAGTACATTTCTAATACTCTTAGTCTGAAAATATTCGCCTTGAACCCAACAGCCAAACTCTACAACAGTGCCGATTTTCTCCACTACGTTACACAAATAGACACTGTCATCGACCAGTCGCCGCCATGTTTGACCGCATCACTCCTCCTAATGGAGTTACCGTTAGGAGCCTGATCACAATTGGTAGATATTTTTCCATTTAACCTTCCGCCGCACTACTTTTCAAGATGGTAACCTTCGGACGATACTAGAGGGTGTTGGTTGAACCTCGTTCCCAAGACCCTCTAGTGTCAAGATTGCCCAACAGCACCAGTTTTCAACATCACCCTATCATCTAGCGTTGATGCAACTGGGTTGGCGGTGACACGGTTGACTTTCAGTAGGAGACATTTGTCACCAAGCAATCATGCTGTCTCTCCGCCTTGAATTTTAGCAGCCTTTTGCAGCAGCCCTGTCATTAGGTCACAGCAATACTCGTGTGGGAAGGATGACCAAGACAAGTTCTCATGGCACTGTCTTTTTTTACAGTTCGCGCTGCAGGTTTCCTAGGAGGATATTCAAGACGAACCTTCATGACATATTCGTTTGAGAAAAAACACGTGTTTTGGTCGAAAGAGATAAGGAATATGGGCACGCCAGGAACTTACCAGTGGACTCAGAAATTTGAGGAATTCGCTGCGAAAAAAGTCGAAGCTGGCTACCGAAGGGGGATCTTTCCAACGTCATTCAGCCTAATCGAAATAAGGAACGAAGGAGATTACGACAACCTGCGCGATGATTCTAGACACCCTCAATGTTATGACGGAAATCTTTTCAAAACTCGTAACAGTTACATGGTACACTACTTGACTTTGAAATCGGACGGACGAAGCTACAGCTTGCGTCGATCGGGCTCGGCTAAGGTGAAGCTGGGGGTGCAAATAAATCATTCAAACCCTCAAATCAACCACTACCAAGGGCAGGAATTCGATATTACAAGAGTGAAGAGGTACCACCATGCCACCATGCCACCAGAACCAACAACGCTGAGCTTGGCCAGAATAAGGAGAATGGTACTTCATCTGGATCGACTTCCCAAGGAGGGACACAAAACCGTCGACCCTGCCGAAGGGGCTACCGTCATGTCGCCGGGAAATGCCAGAGTACAAAGGCGTCAACGAGCGTAACTCCCGACAGTCACGTCTACAGCAATCAAACGAACTGATAACGTGAACTGAACCAAGCAGCGATGATGAATCTATGGCGAATAACTGATCACCCAGGTTAAATTTATGACGATATGTGAGAGAATCTCTGAGGACTCTTTCGTCCTGAACACAAAGGAATCAACCATAAAGGTTCAACTTACAAATTTAGCATTTTATAAATGTGGACAGTATCCCTTTAAACCTCAACAGATTTGCATTCTGACTCTTCCATATGATAGGCAAGACCCTTCTGCATGTTTACTGCAAATTTTGTTGAATCCCGACCAGTTGATCTTGTGATACAAACGGACTGAATTAATGAGAAGCCCACGAACGATGTGTGCGCAGGGTCATCTGTGTACATTTGAATAGGCTGACGTACATTTGCAGATGGAGCACTAATGGGCTACCGGCAAACAAAAAGGAGGCGCTGATCATCAACCTGGTTAAAAGAAGATTTTTTCTTTGGTGAAGAGAAATTAGAAGTTGTTGAATCTTATCCTTATCTAGGTTTGGTTTTCAATTATAATGGTAGGTTTACACTTGCTAAGAAAAAACTTTTTGACAAAGCTAATAGGGCGATGTTTAGTGTTATAGGGCATTGCAGAAAGCTGGATCTTCCTTTTAATATTTGCTTAGAACTTTTTGATCATATGGTCCTTCCGATTATGTTGTATGGTAGTGAAGTCTGGGGACACGAAGATGTATCCTTACTTGAGAAACTTCACAAAAGGTTTATTAAAATTCTCTTAAGGGTTAATAAATTCACTCCAACTGTAATGGTTTATGGAGAAACTGGCCATTTCCCAATTGAAATTAATGTTAAAGTTAGACTGATTGCATATTGGAATACATTGTTGATGTCACCTGAAGATAAGTGGAATAAGACTATTTTCTCTATAGCAAAGGAATTACATGAAAACGGGTATATACAATCTGAGTGGATTGCAAAAGTTAAGAACATCCTGAATGAATGTGGACTCACATACTTATGGCTTGACCAAAAACCAGTGAGACCTGACTGGCTTAAAAATATTGTCAAAACCCGTCTACAGGACCAGTATCGCCAAAGTTGGCGTTCAATGGTTGACGAAAATCCTAAATGCACAAATTACAGACTTTTTGCCGAGCACAAAATGCAGAAATATCTTGTGTCACTTCCACAATCGGCTAGGATAGCCTTAACCAAAGTTAGAACTGGAAACTCTCGCTTTCCGGCAGTTAAGGGTAGAAATTGGGACAGTCCAAGGGAAAACTGGATCTGCGCTTTTTGCGAACAATCAGATATTGGGGACGAATTCCACTATGTACTAAATTGTCGCCACTTCTCTAACACTAGAAGGCGATTTCTCAACAATTACTTCTGTCACCATGTAAACACACTGAAATTTTCACAACTTATGAACACTGAAAGTAAGAAGAAATTAACAAAATTAGCTTTCTTCTGTAAAAATCTCATCTCTAATGTCAAATAATTCATTCTGTAGCATGTCCTGCACCCTTTCCTGTTAAATTGTTCTTGGCCTCGGGGCTGTTGCCATGTCCATGTTCTGTGGTGTTTCCACAGTTTGTATAACAAACGTTTCCAAAAGTTGTTCATGTACCTTTCAATAAGGTCTGAATAAATTCATTCATTCATTCATTCAAATTCATTCATTCAAAAACGCAAGTGCGCATGCTTTGCCATTGTTGAACGTCATCAGGAATCGTGCGTCACTCTGACGTTACAAAAACTGCGTCATTCACAACCCATGACGTCGACCATTCGCCTGTCATTTACGCTAAAATGGTGAACTTTATCGATTAAATTCATCATATTCCCGCAGGAATTTTTGCTCGAAAGCAATAAGATATATTTTAGCAGTTCTGTATTTAATGACAGAAAAGTAAAATAAGAAATTGAGTGCAACGTTTTAGTTATATTTGGCCTAGAAACAGGGTGTGCTATTCAGAATTAATTGGAAAATAACGTTAGCCTCACTTTCAATGACGCAGTTTATGACCAGGTTGATAGTCAGCGCCGCGTCGCGGATGACGTTTGCCGGTGTAACGTTTTCCAGTGTGGCCGTTTTTCTGTGTGATTCCCATTACTGGGAGACGAATTCGCTGTTTCTCTGTGTGTCGCTCATTGTCCAGTCGCCGCTTATTCCGTCAATCTATTGTATTGTCACACTGGCTCACAGGCCTCACTGAAAAACGTTACACCGGTACCCCATTGTGCTGAAAATAGCTCTGTTATCCTCAGAAATGGAATTCAAAGCATCAAGTTGACAGGTTCATGTACCCCTTCACCACAAAAAAAAGTTGAAGCTCCTGCCTATTACGTAAAGTCAAAATTCCGGCAGTGAGAGACATCTGGTGGCAGCACATGAAGTGTATCCCTCAGTAAGCTTATCGTTCGCAGTTAAACCTTTATCACCGTGGAGAATCGCGATAGCATACAGCCGCGTCATTCTGCATGAAATTCATCCGTGAATGCAGTACTTTTGTGAGGGGAATTGCAGAAAAACGACACACGATATGCCATATATGAAACATCCAGAAGAAAGTTTACATTTACAGTCACCAGATGAAATGAATAAAAACAAGTTTTTTTTGTCCACAACCTGTCTATTTGGACGAGAATCTGCCGAATGTCACCAGCAGTGACCGCCTTGTGCAACACCCCATCGATCAGCCGTCAAATGCATAAAGGCAGTAACTCACATTTTGGCACAGAGACACCTTTTGGTCATTTTTGAATCGGCTCTTGAAGCTTCACCTTCCTGATGTACCATTTAACTCCAATGCCCAGTATTCACTAAGAATTAGGCCCTGACCCAAAGGCAGTAACTTCACTACCCCACCCCAAACACAACGCAAAAAGGCAGTATCTCCAAACAGTATAGGGAAAATGCATTGGGAGTTACTGCCTGTTTGCATTGTATTTTGCTCTGGATTTCCTGCCCGTGATTTCCTGAAATTTTCTAATCAATTTTTCTCAAAACTATGAAAAGTCAAGTTACTGCCTTTATGCATTGGACGGCTGCGATGACGTAGCGACGTCACAGCGTCACAGTGGAGAGTGCCGCTTTCTTCCATGTCTTCTGTCAGGCGCGGATCCAATGGGGGGGGGCGCACCCGGCGCACGCCCCCCCTTTCGGCCGAAAAATCTTTAAAATTGACCGTGAAATTCTGAAATTTGGAGCAAATCATTGAAATTGACCGCAGATTTCAATGTATCTAGCACGGTGCGCCCCCTCTTTCCCGAAATCCTGGATCCGTCCCTGTCTGTGGACTCGGATTTTCAGCATAGATTTTTACAATGATGCTGAATAGTTTGTCCATCCTTTTGCATTTCATCTGGTGACTGTAAATGTAAACTTTCTTCTGGATGTTTCATATATGGCATATCGCGTGTCGTTTTTCTGCAATTCCCCTCACAAAAGTACTGTATTCACGGATGAATTTCATGCAGAATGACGCGGCGAGATGGCAAACCTCCGCGGCTGTATGGTATCGCGATTCCCCAGGGTGTTTATGGTTGATTCGTTTATCGTCCTGACACCACCTCGTCACGTCAGAAGTTTCCAAGCCTTGCCGAGTGATGCAACTGGATCATTAGACTGTATGACCATCTTTTACCGTCGCCTAAAGGGCAAAGGAAGATACAGTAGGGCAGGCTTCCATAGAAAACATGACGGTCACAGCAAAGTTAATGCGATACAATGAGGAACCGGAGGAACTAACGTCACGACGTGGCGCTGCGATCGACGTGACCGAAGTTTCTTTTTTCAACCTGATTTCCAGTCATTTCCATTAACTTCTGGCGTGAAATAAACCCTATTTTTTCGGTCGCATGACATTAAAATTTACACCATCTTGTAGCGGATGAAAAATTCTGCAATTTCTTTGCTTTTTTCCCTTAAA
>NMRB01000577.1:50721-77225 GCA_002633025.1 Notospermus geniculatus
GGTTATATGAAAGATACTGTTGACCAATCTCAAGAATATCCCGGTGATGAAAACTTCGTGGCCACGGTTGGGCACTCAGTTACTTGAATAATAGTAATGACAGTACATACGGGAGAATCCAACTTACCTCGACGCGAGTCCAGGTCATAAAAATGTTGTAAGTTCAAACAATATTGTAATATAGTAGGGGTAGCATAATGGTAGATGGAAGAGCTCAGGTATAATACTAGCTGTTCCATTTACCATTATGCTACCCCTACTATATTACGGTATTATTAGAAGTTAGAAAATTTTTATGACATGGACTCGCGTCGAGGTAAGTTGGATTCTCCTGTATATTTAAATGTAACGTAAAAATTTTTTTCGAAGTACATGTACTTTACATACATGTATGTTGGACTAAAAATGAACATAAAGATACGACAACGCCAACTAATACATAAAATTAGTGCATCAACAGTTTCCTGAATGTCTTCTTCATCATTCTTGTTTGCACGTCGGCAGCTATATCATGACGTTTCAAAGGCTAATGCCTTAAAAAAAATTTTATTGTAAATTTGTTCATAATAAAGATGATGATGATGAGGGTAAAGGTACAAGCACTTAAAGTAGTCAATTTGAAATACCTGGGATAGTTATGTTTTTAATAGCTTTTTGAAGAAAGAATCGGAGATAAGGTACGTTTACACATAAGAGGGAAGTATAGAAGAAGATTATGGCGACTCAAGATCGAACGAATTTTCGCGTGATTCCATCAGATGCAGTGCTTTCAAGATTGCACATTGAAGTAGTGGGATAGGCTGCTCTATGTAGTTATCTTTACAAAATATGGGAATGAATATAATTAGTCGATTTGGCGACAGAATTGTTGGCGCCAATGACAGATAATTGTCATGATGGTATATCTTTTGAATACACCGTACCTTTTGCTTGATTGATTTGGTTTTCAAAAACGCAAAGTATTAATTTATCATTTTAATAGATTTTCTAATGCAGAATGATTCACTTGATTTGACCTGCCAAGAGGCGCTTTTTGCTGTCGAGGCACTGATTGGTTGAAAATACCACTGATTGCTCTTTTGTTGCATTAGAGTGACCAATCAACACAAGCCTGTGTATCTTCTTCAAACCGAGGCTTGCACGCTAAAATTTTGCAGCGTTAAAGGGAGACTCCACTCATTGTAAACTTTTGAATTTTCATCAATCCATGGAGACTATTGCCATGAGTTGTGGTGTCACTAGTGTCAACAGGCTGAAGACCTTTATGGTAGTGAATGAACTAATACGGTGACTGCCTAGGTCTATTCGTTGTACCTTCATAAATATGCATTGAACACATACGACTTCACAAGTGCTGTGTAATGGTCCCCTTGGGATGCAATAAAAAATACTTAAAATGCAATAAAAAATACTTAAAATGATGAATTTGCTGATTTAAAAAAAGACATGTTGCAAAAATCAATGAATTTGAATTTATTGGCGATATTTTAAAAATTCAAAGTTTTATACAATGAATGGAGCCTCCCTTTTAAAGCTCCCAGTATAGCGCTCTCTTACAGGTTCATCCCACTTACTAGAACTAAAAAAGTAACCAATACGAATAAACATTCATCAACACACGCAGTTCTGCCTACAAGAGCAATGTACTCAGCGTTAATGAATGTTTATCCATTGTTTTTGTTCCCAATCCGGAGAACATTACGAGTGAAGCCTGCGGAATGGCTGCGATATCACCAGTAGCTGAATGAATATTCCCCATACGGACAGAAATGTCACGAAACGGGCTTCTTTTGTATTTTCTTTTTTCCTGTATGTTTTCTACATAATGAAAAATCGTGACAATTCTCTTTAGAAGTAGATTTTCGATAATATCTAGGTCTGGCAAAAACTGGCAAAAACATGATAGTGTTATGATATGAATGAAGCAATGGGGGCTTTATTAAACTTTAAACTGAGAGTACATCCGACTGATTCACACTAATTCACCTTACGGGCGCCGCACACTGGCAACTAAAATGCGATGCGACTACTACGTCGCCTGCGATAATTACCTTTGAGGTCGATCAGTGATGTCATCCGCGACATCACTGATCTTCCAAGGAAGCATTTGTTGCAAACGAGTCAACAAAAACTAAAAATATGTTCAGTCGCTGCTGCTGTGGTCGCAAGGCCGGTCGCCTAGAAAATCGCTCGAAAAATCGCCAGTGTACGCCGCCCTTTACTTTCCCTTCATTTCGTAATAGGGTTGGCCTAATTTTGCACCCTCACCCTAACATTTGCCTTTCCCCGTTTCGTAATGAGACCACTACATCCAATCGAAAAACAAACCTCAACGGATTGAATATCTTCAAGTATAGTGACAGCATTGCACTGAAACTGTGTATCACTGTTTTGTTGATTTTAATGTGTAGGCTACTTATGTATCAATTATTACATGTACATGCCAACTTTTTGCCCGATTGGACTTCATATTGATAGTTTTATATCAAACTGTAACCCAGACTTTAAATTTTCCTGGAACATTTTGACTTGACACTTGTCGTTCGTTCTTCTGCTACATGTACACATTCACCCAGGTGAGCACATGGTCCATGGACCATTTCATTTAACGACTTATGATACTGTGTATGTCTCGCTGGTCTTCAACTCACGTTCACCGTTGAATTGGGGCTTATTAATATATTATGTAGCCAGCTCTAAGAGTATTCGAGATGGAGATACCTGCTCACAGTCGTTATGATAGTGAGAATTCCTACTTCAACACGAGACCCATCAGTTATTATCTAATAAAACCAAATAGGACTTATGCCACCATCGCCTGATATATATGATTTGCGCTACATCACCATGTAATGATTAACTGAAGACGTTCCACGATAGTTTGCTGTACATGAGGCTTATTTCATGATGTCCAGCTTCATGTAGTTTCTTATACACTATTTTTGCTCCACCACCTGATTGCTGTTACATAATTCATTATTCCTAGTAATCGATGGAAAATTCGGCCATCAAAAGTCACTTCTTTTGCTCCCGAAATTCCTTGAGGTACAAAGATGGCTTTGAAATACGCACTGTCTACTGACATACCCATGCTGTGAACATCCCCTGTTTTCGGAAAAAGACCGAGGGCCCTTAATAAGGGCCCTCAGGGCTCCATTGACTGTGGTATTTCATTCTGTCCCGATTTGAAGTCGTACTCAGACCTCTGTTTTCGAGGTGTGCCAAAAGTTGAATTACATGTAGCTCTAAATTCGACTACCGTATATATTCATTTCATCTGTTATGAAAGAAACTGTTGCATATGCATTTTTGAGCGTCGATGACTTAAGCCTTGCTATTTGGAGCGGCCACCCCCCTAAAAAAACAGAAACTCTGCTCAAAGCGAACTGGTCGTGCTAGTCAAGGTGTCCGAATAAGAATCAAACGCCGCCATCTTGAATCTATTACGGCACTACTCACATCGGGAATTAATTGCCTACTAAACCATATTTGGCCAACAGCTGTGGCTTTGCTGCCTTCGAATAGTGTTTAGAACGTGGTCGACTGCAAATCTAGGGATGTTATCCACTAAAAATACAAAATTTGTAATTTTGAATTTGTGAATTTCGTGGGCCACGAAATTCTTTTTATTTCCATTTTCTTCTGCCGCAACTAATTCCCAGGCTCCTGACGTTGCACAGTGCTAGAGTTGACCGGCTCCTGGGCACGATGCACGAGCCAACGAAATAGCCTCGACATACATTGTACCCATAAGTTTCCGACAAAACGGGTTGCCTGACTCAGTGAATCGGTGTCTTGTGTACACAACACCGTTGATAGATGAGTCCACCCAATATGGCCACCTTGAGTAAATCCATTTCTGTAATTATTATTACTAATCAGGCGCGGTTTCTTACGGATAATCACCCGTCACAATCACCTGATTTCCGTTATCTGTGCTTAATGATGTTTTTCTTACACGTGTATTGCCTCTCACCGATGGTATTTTCGGACAATATAACTATCGCAAAGATGATACTCAGGAAATGACACATTTTTATTCGCGTGTAACGGCGTGCGATTCTCCGACGAAAACCACCATTGGGTGTAAAAATTTGCCATGATTTCCTTCGAAACACTGTTGATTTGCTTGCATGGATTTTTAAAACGAGTAAAAAGGAAGAAAGCGAGATATGTTTTGCACTGAATCGTTTTTCCTTTTCATTACGTTTAGATAAACTGGATAGTGTGATTAATTATCAGCCCCAGATGTTATGTCGTGAATCGGTCCGAGAAAATCAGAGGGCAGTCTCAAGGGTTGTCATTGAAGAATATCTGTAATGAGTAACTTATTTATGGCAAAAAATAAACTGCTAGCTGCCTACAAAAATATTAGTGAGACGACTTCGATGATATTTTTCTGAAAGTGCCATTATCGCACTCTCTTCGAGGCGTGCCTGTTTCACAGTTTCTCTCAAGATTTTGTTCGTCACGATTTGGAATTTTAACCCGTTACAATTTGAACTTAACGCCTTCCCCTAAAAAACCGAACTGTATGAAGCTGCCATACATGTAATACCAAACGAAAGTAAAATCTATCAAAATATACCAAACGAAAGTAAAATCTATCAAAATTTCCTTTAAAACTGACGGGAACATGGCGAGAGAAGCTCAAATTGAGTAAAAATCGCAAAACGAACCATAAAACATTCCACTTTCTGCTTCATTCGTGTTCATCTTTTTTGCGCTACAGCGTATTTCAAAGATTCTTCTGGAACTGTTGTCAGTTTAGCTGACAAACCTCGACACAATCATATGTTACTCTAGGGTCTAATTTTAATGATAAAGCTGTTGGCAAAGAGCAATATTCCTGACAATTGAATTGTGTTAACAGTATCGCTTCCAAGTGTAGCACGATCAGCTCTCCTTTCAGAATTGACGAACACTTGTTTTGTCCGATAACATAATGAAATCGGCAACACTTTTTATTACCCGAGATGACTTGAAGGGAGAGTCGTGGCCCTCGACCGTCGGCGTTACAGTCGATGCTTCACTTTAAGGGCGGCGCACACGAGCGACTAAATCTGGGCGACCGCCGACGAGACTGGTGGTGCGACTAGACATCAGCCAATCAGAAGCGCCAAATCTTGTCGCTTTGGCGGTCGGAAGCCAAGTCGGCCGACAAATCGGTCAAAATTGTCGCTCGTGTGCGCCGCCCTTTAAACTCTCGTCGTCCATACCTGGTAACGTGGTCCAGGTCCCATATTCACAAAACTACTTAAGTCTAAGTGTGACACTTATCCTTTGTTCAACACAAAAGATAAGTATCACACTTTGACTTAAGTATGTTTATGGACCCCGCTGTAGTCCAGTTATACAATGTCATGTACTGTCCTCCAGTAGTAAAAAGCTGTATTTCTACCAAGATTCTGGGGGAGTGTGCGTGGTTGACAGGGGGTAACAACAAGTCTGTGTAGTACAATGTGCTTGATTGTACATGACAAAGGGCCGTATTCTAGAACGTTCCTTAACATTAAGGTCCACCTTAAATCTATTGTTCTCGATGGTTTTACAATAGACTTAAGGTCGACCTTAACGTAAGGAACGTTCTAGAATACGGGCCTATGTTTTTACTTCAATTGATCATCTTCCTACCGATCCGAAGTGGACATACTGGGCCGTATTTTAGAACGTTCCTTAACATTAAGGTCCACCTTAAATCTATTGTTCTCAATGGTTTTACAATAGACTTAGGGCCGTATTCTAGAACCTTCCTTAACTCTAAGGTTTACCTTTAGCTATTGTTTGCAGGGCAGAATACAAAAGATTAAAGTGGACCTTAGAGTTAAGGAGGCTTCTAGAATACGGGCCCTAAGGTCGACCTTAACGTTAAGGAACGTTCTAAATTACGACCTATAGGGTCGTATTTTAGAACGTTCCTTAACGTCAAGGTCGACCTTAGGTCTATTGTAAAACCATCGAGAACAATAGATTTAAGGTGGACCTTAATGTTAAGGAATGTTCTAAAATACGGCTCATAGCCTTTTACCGGAGGGCGGTAATAACATTGCTGTACATTTGGAACACAAAATAGAACAGCGGCCGTGTTCTATGTTGTGTTCCATCTGTTGAATGTGTTCGGAATTCACAACGTGAAAACACAGAAATTGGTGTTCTGAAACCTGGGACAAATAGCATGTTCCAATTTCGTGTTCCCACTTTTTAAAGTTTTATTTTTATTTAAACAACAACACGTTCAGTGTCTTTTGAAAAAAGCCGTTTTTTCTACCTTTTTTTATAAATGGTCATCCACTTTGAATCTGTGGTACTATTGATGAAATCTTCTTGAGCAATATCGATGCTTATATAAGTCCATGTCCAAGTTCAGTAAAAAAATTGTCGGTGTCTGAGGGAGAATGAAATTAATTAACTCTGATTAGGAGCTTGTGTTTTAGACCCTTTAATGTAATAAAATTTGCAGGTATTCTTTAAGACTCTTTACGAGGTATTGATAGAAGCCGTTTACCAACTTAATATCCATTAAGTACATCTTGAATAAACCTTTGGTTGTTACTGCAAAGGACTGGCCGTTTGAGAGTGTCTCCGTATTAGTCGTAATGAAAGACGGTATGTCGGAAGTGGATAGCGGCCTCAGAATAGCAGACTTTCGATGTTTATAATTAAGACTGGCGTTCAATGGAATCTAGTATCTTTTGTGGTACAGACACATTAAGAACTGTTACAAGAACTAATATTCTCACCAATATACCGGTGCACCAAAAGGTTTATTTATTGCGCTATATGAATTTTGCGTCACACTGTAGTCCGCCCCTCTTGACGTCTGTGTAACCCCCGTAGGGAGTACAACAATAGGGACCTTTCGTAATCGCTTGGATAGACCTATGATTACATTTACATGTAGATTACGATTTTCTATTGTCTGAGTATATCCGAACAATAGGTAAGCGTGGGCTAGTTGTTCCCTAATTGGTATATTGTGAAACCTCGTTTTCGCACTTACTAATTTGTTATAGGCTATACCACTTTTGTCACTGACCACATTGTTGCTCCACCATCTTGTGTTAATTGGTGTTTTGGTTCTGCTTTTATACACTTCGCGTTGAACATCAAAGATACTCGTACTGTACTTGTACTTAACGTTGCTATAAAAGTGTCATGTTTCTTCTCAAAGAATACCAGGAATCGTTCCTTAATTAGCGTGATCATATTTCAAAGCTTAATTAGCAATCGCTTCTGGTCATAACAGGAGACTTGAGTCCATTCATTACTATTGTAATTCATGAAACTTTATATAGCTCAACATGTCAGACTATAAACCACTAAACAATAATGTCGTTTAGCATAAGCGGCTGGCAATTATAACACTTTTTCGAACAAAATCACGAGTTGGTCAACACTTGTTTAAAACGAGTTGTACGTAAAATTGGCCACAGGTGTCGCGTTACTTCATGACTTGGTAAACTGGTACCCGGGTCTAACAATTTTACATCGGACTTTTGCATATGTTAGGACCGGTCGCGCCTATCGCGTTCGTGAATCTGATTGGCCGGTGCTGGCGCAGGTGATAAGTATAGGAACTAATACGTTGATACCTTTCTATTTTTAACACCTTCGTGATTGGTGGATTTCCTGGGTCAAATGGAGGTCACCTTCTATCTGCATTCCGGTACGTCAGCCGTATCGAGAATTGAATAAATTTACTGACGTCACTGGCAGAATTCCTCCGAAAATGGCGGCCAATACTGGTCCTATCAAACAAGCCACGACTGCAGCGCTCAGGTTGGTGTGTACTACAATATGTAGTCTAATGACTTGGCTGCAGCGTACTTCACTCAATAGTGCTTTCCGTTCGTAATTGATTCTCAGCGGTGTTTTCCCTATTAAAGACTTGACTCCAGGCTACGAACAATATCGGGTAAAAACGTATGTTGTTTCAAGTGCACAATAAGGGTATCGGGTATTAATAATTCACAAGTACAAAAAGGCCGTAAAAGCCATAAAAGGGGTATATTTATTTGATCTAACAAGTGTAATGTAGAAAAAGAATATACTTTATTGATTCATATATGTGTCATTGCTTTTTACGACTGGTATATAGCGTAAAAAAATCATCGTTTGATTGCCATTTGTCTGTTTCAAATGCATAGATTCGTATACATGTACGAAGTCAGCGAATTTGCCTCGCAGACAAAAAAGGCATTTCCAATTAGGATAAGACTCTTAGGTATTTTTGATAAAAGTTGACCAATGCCATAAACAACTTAGCTCTCCAATTTGGCAACACACGATAAATCGTTAGCGCTTTTTTATCCTCCAGTCGTAACAGTAAACTTATGGATCCTGATAATTTGTTTTGACCCTAGGTTTTGAATCGCCCTGTTTGATCGCCAGCCATTAAATGGCACAAAATAGCAGTTCTGTATTGTTCCGGTTACACCTATCCGAAAACACATTGCAACCATTTCAATCAGCTGTATTCATTTACAACCATAAAATCATAGACTACCCTCGTCATATTAGCGACGTTCAGTGATTGCACTGCAAAATTATGGCCCTATTACCTGGCCAAACAACTTTACAGATCATTGCGAGAGACGCAATAAACTTGACGGCTGATTCCGCCGAGTACTCCAACTCGGAACCGCCTATTTATTCACCGTATCCCACACTAAATGATTAACTCCCCGAAGGGCAGTCATGCTGAACGGTCAAACGGACTCCATTGAGCGAATCAGCTTGCATTAGCAAAATCAACTAGCGTTCTGTTTGAAGCGTATCACGGTTTATGGAGCAAAAGTAAGAGCAAATACTACACGTTACTGTGGTTTTGTAACCTTTAATGCGTTTTTATAATGCAGGAAATTATCCTGATGAGTTAGCGTATTTGTGCGTGGATATTACTAGAAATGCCCTCGTGTAGAACTCGGTAAACATAACGGTAAAGCGGGAGTAATGAGCTAAATGAAGATGTGCCACTGATTGATAGACACGTCAGGGGATATGCTTACCTGTCGTGACTTTTGTCATGTAAATACTTATTTGTTGAGCCTAATGGCAAGAGCGCAGTTTAAACGAGACGGCATGTTTTGCTATGAAATATAAGACTGCGGAATTGGTTAGCTTAAACATGGCTAGAGGTGATATAAGAGTTGATATCCTATTCTATATCCTATTTAATTTCACGGTCGATTTTACAGGTTTTTTGCCCAAAAGGAGAGGCAAGGTGCCCCCCTCTTGATCCGCGCCTGGTTACAGACGTTTTTTTATACCTACATGTATTTTCAAACAAAATCAACACATCAACTCTAATTTATGAATTTTTGACTTTCTGAATGAACTTTTCGTGACCTTATCATGTCCGTCGCTTTGTGTGCTACTAGCACAAAAGGATATCTCATTGAGATCATCTCTGTGTGCATTGTCTATGTGTACTCTGAGTTTTATGTCTGCGACACGGCTCGTAGACACGACTTCCAAAATCTTGCAAAAACAACTTCGCTGTCAGCTTTAGGAGAGCGTACGTCAGTTACATGATCTCACCGATATCTCATCGAATTTTATGTGTGTGTGCTACTAGCACCAGCTTAATTTGCACCCCGCAGTGAATCAGTCCATGCATTTGCCTGGTCAGCAGCGGAAATTTCTTTGGTCTGAGCATGTAAGATGTTGACGAGCAAAGAAATACACCGAGGATCACCTAGGCTGAGAATGAATAATTCCAGTTCACTTCAAAGAGACCTCTCAGGATGACCAATAGTGCTAAAATCAAATAACATGGAGCTCCCTACTGGATAATCACATTCTGTTGCCCATTAGCTGTTGGTCTCTGCTTACATTCCATGCATTTGTAGTCACAGCAGGTTTAAAAATTTATTTGATTTCGTCTTTCATATACCAATGTCTTCGGATGTCATTCACGTTCGTAATTTCATACATCGAGTTTAGCTTGCTTGCCCGAGTGCGGCGCTGACGAGCGGTATTTGTCGCTAGGGACTGTGGAGATATTCGTCACTGAGTCACTAATCACTTGGACTAATGCTTTTCGAAGAACACGACGGAAGATACGGTGCGAACACGTGCTCTCCCCCTCCATTGCTTCAGAAGTGCAGGAAGGTGTCTGCACTGACAGATTGGTTCTCGATCTCACCGGTAGGATTAAGTACTGAGATCGTCGGTTATCACGTGATCGTCGTTTCCGACTCACCAATTGGTCAACAAACTAATTCATGGTTTTTCAACCAATCAACGCTTTTCATCGGCTGCTTTTCGGAGTATCACGTGGTTATTGGCAAGGAAATGCTACAGATTAATCATGCCGGTGAAATTGGGAACGAATCTACTGCACTGAGTCCCAAATAGTCAAAAAACTGTACACGAATTCCAGAAAAAGTCAAAACTTAGTTCAAACTTTGTAATTTAGATTGTGGGCGCGTGAACACTTACCAACGATTGAGTGGACCTGGAAAAAGCAAGTCTACCGTGGAAAATGGGCTTTTATGCTCATGGGCTGCGAAAGTTGTCAATTTGTCATTGTTTATTTACTCCCACTCGGGATTAAATTGAACGTTGTTTATTCAATACATCACCTGAATTCAAGAATAAACTACATTGAAAATGTTTACATAATTACTTTTCTTCATTGGTTTCACAATTGCTGAATCTTCTGGCACATTTCAAAACAGAACTTTGGAAAAACCTTGCCAGCACAATAAATTCATCTGTTGATGCCCATAGGCATGATGTACAGTAACGTTTTCAATAATAGAGTGGCCCTCTAAGCGCAGTTTGCACCTTTCCAGTTTAAAATGCTTCTTATTTGTATGTATCATAGGTATGATTCAACTGGTGCGAAACAATACAGACGGCTATAGGGGGCTTTATTCAAACCAAATTTTAGAGGAATTTTAGCTTTTTCATCGACCTAAATGTATGTTATGAATTTATTTGTCTTCAGTGATGTGGGTGGCTTCCTGAAGGATTGGACGAAGTAACAAACGACACGTTTCGTCATTGTCCTAGACTTACTTTTCACAAGATGATAAACAAACAGCTTGCTTATGCCGAGTCCTCAAAAATCTCTCATGTGAACGACACCCTTCGGTGGTGTTCTATCGGTAACATCTAGAACATTAACGACTCTGAACGTCAGGAGAATCGCTGCAGTTAGAATGTACCAATCATCCAGTTTATTAGATTCAAATACATACAGGCAAAGATTTAGACTTAAACGGGCCCGGTATTGCCACTTTTTCTCGATAGCCGGCGCCACCATCGCCGTGCGCGCCACTCTCCAACCCCAGGGACGAACTACGTTGTCGGCGAATGGACCCGTACATTTTGTAATGCTTTTTGTGGGTTGTTGCTGCCGCTAGGTGGCTCACTCTACGTCGGCAGTCAAAATACCGGTAAGAGATAGCATACCGTGCTCCTTTAATCGTCTATGTATCACCCAGTCTCATCAGCTGCAAAGTACGGTGAACAACCACAAAAACGAAGCCATTGTTAAGGTTAAAGTTAAAGTTAAAGTTTGGGTTTATAGTTTGATATCAACTACGGTAGAGGTTCTCATCCGACTTTACACTTTAACCCCAGTCTGTCCTGAAACCTTTCAGTAGAACTCAGATGAGCTGCTCATTCAGCGCTACAATCGAGCATTTCCGACCGGTACCCATATATACACCTGGGTGGAGAGAGGCCAGTAAGGCAAAGAGACTTGCCCAAAGTCTCACGCCCAGTGGGATTCGAACCCGGGAGGGACCCTCTGACCGCTAGTCGGAGGCCCGAACCACTACACCACCGGGCTGATTAAGGCCACTCCTTTTCGGAACACACTTTAAACAAATACAATACGAAACTTTTAAATACAGGACGTGGACAAAGGGCAGATTATCAATACCAACAACATCAAAAGAAATGTGGCCCTAATCAATGTATCTGTTAATACTCTTTGAGTGTTATTGTCTTTCCTGTAATTTGGCTTATTTTGTCATAGGAAAGAGGAAACCTTTTAGGCGTGGCAAAGAAGTTTCAAATGAGGCCATAATAACCACAGTCTCGACTTGTTCGAGTTACCAGTCTTGTGTTCCGATTATCGCTTTGTATGTAAGACTACTTTCAGCTTTCACCAATATTGCTTTAGTAGGGCTTCGTTTATTTTTTTAATCGTCTATCTATTAAGGTATGTGGTACCAGTAGTTTCGGAAGGCAGGTTTTAGAGTGAACTTGAATATAAAACCAGATAATAGGGAGTTTGAGAAATCAAACGATATAAACGTTAACTTTACGACATCGTTATTTTTCATACTGCCGATTCATCAGATTATATATTGCATACAAAAAATAACGTCATAAAGTTAACGTTTATCGTTTGATTTCTTAAACACACTATCGTCTCGAATGACAGACTTTAAAAAAGCTGACAACCAAACTTTCAAAAAGTTATCAAATCCAATGCTTGCCTTCAGGTATTGGCGTTCTTGTTGCCGAAGGGTGACATGAGGTCAATGTTATTTCAGCAATCCAAGATTATGTCATTTGGGATTACGTAAACATTTTTAATTGCTTTTTTCTCTCATTGGCTGTTTGCACAATTTGAGTGACGATCACTCCTTTATCTTGAGTGACGATCACTCCCTTATCTTGAGTGAAGATGACTCCTTTATCTTGAGTGAAGATCACTCCCTTATCTTCCCATACGTTTTATCGATATTCCTCGAGGTACACATACCTCTACATAAATTCTGCATCAGTCATACACCACCAATATAGAATTCGATAAACAAAAGGCATTGAGGAGACAAGAGTTGATAGTGATCAAACGATGCTCGTTAAATAAATCATTACTTCCAACCATTAAAACCATCTTGTCAAATTGTTAATTGAGAACCACATCGGTGGAAGTGTCGGTTGACATGAAGGAGTACTGAAGGTTTTCAAGAGTCTCCACTCGAGTTGATTTTTTTTCTGTGTGGACTGGGAAGTGTGTCCGACGTGTTGGCAATCTCTAAAATGACCTCTTTGCACGTGCACCTTAGAGAACTCCACGGGTTTTGTCGAAGTGGGCTTCAGTTACTGACGATCTACGGACTTGGGATTGACTTTACCCAGATTGCTCATCCCTCTGTCATTAGACTGTTATGTCCAACCCGGTGAGCACATGGTCCATGGACCATTTCATTTATACCTATTTTCAAACAAAATCAACACATCAACTCTAATTTATGAATTTGTGACTTTTTGAATGAACTTTTCGTGATCTTATCATGTCCGTCGCTTTGTGTGCTACTACATGTAAAACAAGTAGCACAAAAGGATATCTCATTGAGATCATCTCTGTGTGCATCGTCTACATGTATGTGTACTGTCGAGTTTTATGTCTGCGACACGGCTCGTAGACACGACTTCTAAAATCTTGCAAAAAAAACATCTTTGTATAATTATTTGCTGTCAGCTTTAGGAGCGTACGTCAGTTACATGTACATGATCTCACCGATATCACACCGAATTTTATGTGTGTGTGCTACTAGTACCAGCTTAGAAGCAAAGCACAGCCGATAAAATTCGCACCCCGCAGTCAATCAGTCCTTCATGCATTTGCTTGGTCAGCAGCGGAAATTTCTTTGGTCCGAGCATGTAAGATGTTGACGAGCAAAGAAATACACCGAGGATCACCTAGTCTGAGAATGAATAATTCCAGTTCACTTCAAAGAGACCTCTCAGGATGACCAATAGTGCTAAAATCAAATAACATGAAGCTCCCTACTGGATAATCACATTCTGTTGCCCATTAGCTGTTGGTCTCTGCTTACATTCCATGCATTTGTAGTCACAGCAGGTTTAAAAATTTATTTGATTTTGTCTTTCATATACCAATGTCTTCGGATGTCATTCACGTTCGTAATTTCATACATCGAGTTTAGCTTGCCCGAGTGCGGCGCTGACGAGCGGTATTTGTCGCTAGGGACTGTGGAGATATTCGTCACTGAGTCACTGATCACTTGGACTAATGCTTTTCATCTATACTATAATGGACGGTAGCCATGTTGGATTTTGTTATCAACCTGAGTTGACCTGTTATCTGCTATACCTTGCTATGTAATAACTGTACACAGTTAGGGTGGACCGGACTCTCTGCCCTATCTCCTCCTTAGTTAGGGCTTGAAGCCTACAAAGAGCGGCCTATGTGTACAGTACAATATGAGGAGATTGTGTTACGGAATTTTGGTTTTAAAAGAAGTGCTGGTTTGTATGAAAAAGAGAGAAAATCACATGTGTGGTGACCTGCGCTGCCATCTACAAGAATGGCAGTGACCTACTACCAACAGATACACGGTGGGACGCATCCCTAGCTATCATGAATGTGGGTCACCTTGGCATTAGCCTGGAGATAAGGCTGATTGTGTAATAAACCAGGTGTGATGCTGCTGTTTAGAAAGTCAAAACTCCTCACTGCTCATGGATTTGACGGTTAACGATTAATAAATTAATAAACTACCCCTCTCCAAATAAACTCATCAATAAAGCAACACCATAATATTCTAGACAAACTCCCTCCCTCAAAATGTGCTCGCCACGGGTGAATATGCTAGTAGAACACAACAGAAGATACCGGTGCGAACATGTGCTCCCCCTCCATTGCTTCAGTAGTGCAGGAAAATGCTCATGGGCTGCGAAAGTTGTCAATTTGTCATTGTTTATTTACTCCCACTCGGGATTAAATTGAACGTTGTTTATTCAATACATCACCTAAATTCAAGAATAAACTACACTGAAAATGTTTACATAATTACTTTTCTTCATTGGTTTCACAATTGCTGAATCTTCTGGCACATTTCAAAACAGAACTTTGGAAAAACCTTGCCGGCACAATAAATTCATCTGTTGATGCCCATAGGCATGATGTACAGTAACGTTTTCAATAATAGAGTGGCCCTCTAAGCGCAGTTTGCACCTTTCCAGTTTAAAATGATTCTTATTTGTATGATTCAACTGGTGAGAAACATTAGGATTTAAAAAAAACAATACAGACGGCTATAGGGGGCTTTATTCAAACCAAATTTTAGAGGAATTTTAGCTTTTTCATCGACCTATGTTATGAATTTATTTTTCTTCAGTGATGTGGGTGGCTTCCTGAAGGATTGGACGAAGTAACAAACGACATGTTTCGTCATTGTCCTAGACTTACTTTTCACAAGATAATAAACAAACAGCCTGCTTATGCTGAGTCCTCAAAAATCTCTCATGCGAACAACACCCTTCAGTGTGGGTGTTCTATCGGTAACATCTAGAACATTAACGACTCTGATAGTCAGGAGAATCGCTGCAGTTGGGACGTACCAATCATCTAGTTTATTTAGGATTCAAATACATGTACATACAGGCAAAGATTTAGACTTAAAGGGGCCCGGTATTGCCACTTTTTCTCGATAGCCGGCGCCACCATCGCCGTGCGCGCCACTCTCCAACCCCAGGGACGAACTACGTTGTCGGCGAATGGACCCGTACATTTTGTAATGTTTTTTGTGGTTTGTGTTGCTGCCGCTAGGTGGCTCCCTCTACGTCGGCAGTCAAAATACCGGTAAGAGATTGCATACCGTGCTCCTTACCGTCTATGTATCACCCTTTATCAGCTGCAAAGTATGGTGAACAACAACAAAAAGCCATTGTTAAAGCTACTCCTTTTTGGAACACACTTTAAACAAATACAATACGAAACTTTTAAATACAGGACGTGGACAAAGGGCAGATTATCAATACCAACAACATCAAAAGAAATGTGGCCCTAATCAATGTATCTGTTAATACTCTTTGAGTGTTATTGTCTTTCCTGTAATTTGGCTTATTTTGTCATAGGAAATAGGAAACCTTTTAGGCGTGGCAAAGAAGTTTCAAATGAGGCCATAATAACCACAGTCTCGACTTGTTCGAGTTACCAGACTTGTGTTCCGATTATCACTTTGTATGTAAGACTACTTTCAGCTTTCACCAATATTGCTTTAGTAGGGATTCGTTTATTTTTTTTTAATCGTCTATCTATTAAGGTATGTGGTACCAGTAGTTTCGGACGGTAGGTTTTAGAGTGAACTTGAATATAAAACCAGATAATAGGGAGTTTGAGAAATCAAACGATAAACGTTAACTTTACGACATCGTTATTTTTCATACTGCCGATTCATCAGATTATACATGTATATCGCATACAGAAAACAACGTCGTAAAGTTAACGTTTATCGTTTGATTTCTTAAACACACTATCGTTTCGAATGACAGACTTTAAAAACGCTGACAACCAAACTTTCAAAAAGTTATCAAATCCAATGCTTGCCTTCAAGTATTGGCGTTCTTGTTGCCGAAGGATGACACGAGGTCAGTGGTGTTTCAGCATTCCAAGTTGTGTCTTTCGGATTACGGAAACATTTTGAGTGAAGATCACTCCTTTATCTTGAGTGACGATCACTCCTTTATCTTGAGTGAAGATGACTCCTTTATCTTGAGTGACGATCACTCCTTTATCTTGAGTGAAGATGACTCCTTTATCTTGAGTGAAGATCACTCCTTTATCTTCCCATACGTTTTATCGATATTCCTTGAGGTACACATACCTCTACATAAATTCTGCATCAGTCATACACCACCAATATAGAATTCGATAAACAAAAGGCACTGAGGAGACAAGAGTTGATAGTGATCAAACGATCTCGTTAAATAAATCATTACTTCCAACCATTAAAACCATCTTGTCAAATTGTTAATTGAGAACCACATCGGTGGAAGTGTCGGTTGACATGAGGGAGTACTGAAGGTTTTCAAGAGTCTCCACTCGAGTTAATTTTTTTTCTGTGTGGACTGGGAAGTGTGTCCGACGTGTTGGCAATCTCTAAAATGACCTCTTTGCACGTGCACCTTAGAGAACTCCACGGATTTGTCGAAGTGGGCTTCAGTTACTGACGATCTACGGACAACAGGAATGTGATTCGCACAAATTGCGCCGTTTATGAAATAACAATCTGCCAAACATCGAGCTGATATTGTACTTTCCTAATTCTCCGCGATATCATTTAATTGCAACGGTTGTCATCCGAATTCAATCATTGCGGGCTCTCTCTTTCGTTAATAATCTATTCAAACAAACAAAATTAAATTTCCTGGCTGTATCAGTCTTTTTTTCGTTTAATAAAGCCGGAGAGACAAACTCTGCATTGAATGCAGATTTGAAAGTGTACATTGTCGTTCGGCTGATCAGCTTGGTTTCGATTAACACGACCAGAAGTCAACATCGATCCTGTGCTCATGATCGTGCAGGGCTTTTGCACTACGCTCCGACTCTCGTCTATGACATCGTGTCTGCAGGAGCTTGCATGTTCCAGCTGGAGCCAGCATGATACATGTACACACGATAATGGTATGCCGTGTAAACTGATTCACCAATCAGAAGGTACGCACGCAGTCGGCCCGCGAAAATTTGAATTCGTATTTCGAATTCGTTGGTGGCTTTAACGAATTTGGCCACTTTTATTCCGTCGTTCTGCTGATGGCTTCTTTAACTGTTTCACACATCAGAAGCTAGACAAAGTCGGCCCGCGAAAATTCCGATTTCGTTGGTGGATTTACGAATTTGGCAACTTTTATTTCTGTTTTCTGCTGATGGCTTTTTCTTCTCCAAAGATCACTCTCAATTTGCGACTGTCGGTGTTCGGTCTTTTATTCTTTCTTTTCATTTGAAACTGGCGCCTCTTGGGGCAGTATGAAATCTCTTATCACTGTTCTACCAAACAATTATCGCCAACAATTATAAACCTCACTGTGAACTTTTGATTCTACAGAATGGGCATTCACCTTACTTTCTCATTGTACGAAATGAACCTTTTCTCCCGCTTGCTTCTTATGGCCAGTAACAACTGGACCAGATGCCGAGGCGTGCACTTTCTCGCCTCAATACTTTCAATATCGCGTGCCGGCAACTTGAAATCCATCCTCTCAAGTTGGTGTTGGGCCTACAGTAGCTTCTTAGTCCAGGAGTTAGTTCTTTCTTTTCTTTAGCACTAGATTGCATCAGTGTTGATCAAATGCAGCAAAGCGAACCAAACCAAATCGAAATTTGCTCAGCATTCGAAAGAACCTTCCTGCCTTATGTGACTGACTGAGGTAAATCCTCTGCATTGGCAAAAACACCTCTTTAATTCAGTATTCTTGACGATGAAAGACAGGACCAAATATTTACATTACGTGAACTTTGACCAAACTTGGTTCTTGTTAAATATGGCGTGGACGATGTTCGCTTTTCTTTGCCGACTCGGAGAAGAACATTTGGTTGGGCTTCGTCGAACGGTCAGTTTTGGCTGTGCACTATACATGTATTGGTGGTGACCAGCACATGTCAGCACTCATGGTCTGTTGAAGTCCACCGGTAGCGAAAGACAAACCCGACTCCGTGAGAGATTTAGCTAAGAATTTGCTAAGAATTGTTCTTTAGTTTGTTGATGTGTTTTTGTTTCCAATCCAAGGGCTTCTTCGGAGAGTACGTGGGCATGATGTCCATGTATTAGATATCGATTCAGCTGGCATCGATGCCATGTCGTGACGTGGTAAACTATCGGCTCTTAGCTGACACCTCTCTATTGAGGACACCAAAGTTCTGTCCCAAACTACCGTTTTTATTCATTTTGACCTCTGTAATCAGGACACCTTTAAATTCAGGACACCATCTGTCAGTCCCGAAGGTAATAGGGACGTTCCTCTGTATGTTACTTGGAGCTGGACGCTTGATCGTCAACCATGACACAGCAGTGCTACGAAAGATTCTGATTTGACAAGATGTCATTACATGTCATCGATAAAAATTCTGACCCATGCCCGTCGACAGATTATCAAATAGGCTTAGAAGGCCATCCTTTAATTGATGCTACCCATGGGTATTCGTTCCTAATAAATCGTGGCACCTGATGGGAGAGAGGGGAAGCTTCGGTGATGTTAAGTCCCTAAAGGCTTACAACCTTATCGTATTATGCTACCGTAATGTTGGTGTCTTGCCCTCTTGGATGGCTTCTCCTGATAAAACGTACGAATCCTCCTTAAAGTACCTCAGTCAGCGTGTCTGTTGGATTTGTTAGCCTCATAGTGCATCAGATAGGACGACCTGTGGCAAGGAAGATCGAACCATGGAAGTATCATAAAGAAGTAGCCTACGTATCATTAAGTATCATAATCACAAAATCTTTATGATACAGTGTGATACTTCTACGGTCAAAGTGTGGATTCTTCAATGTTGATAAAGTGAATCGATAGCTGACGTCGCTTCCAAGAGTGCCGTACTGTATGAAGGTTTGTTCCCATTTCGCCCTTCCCAATTCGCCCCTAATACAAACTAAAAAGCTATAGCTTTACGAACCCCTCTGCGAATATCCCTCTTCGAACATCCCTCTGCAAAGATCCCTCTTTGAAGATCCCTCTGCGAAGATCCCTCTTCGAATACTCCCTCTGCGATTATCTCTTTTTTGGCGGAAAATACCGCCCATACTCTAACCCTAACACAAGACCTAATTTGGAGGGTGAATTGGGAAAGGGTAAACTGGTAAGATATTATATAAGACATTGCAAGCTTGTACATGGACGTACACCCCCTCATGTAAATGTACAGGCATTGACATAAGTTTATCTACACCTACTCCCTTGAATATTTCAAATACTACTGGGCCAATTTTAACACGGTTTGTACCACATGAAAGTTTATAACCTTGGTCATATTTCTGCATCAAACTTTTGGAAATTTGGAAATATCATAATTATGTAACGCCTCATGAGAAAAACCCCTAAAAATCAACATTTTTATTATGGAATTTTTTTGTGACTTTTGTTACATGGTTGATAGAGTGGAAGTTTCTAAGGATTTTGAGCTCTGTTTCGTCATAATATCTTGAGTGGTTGCTGAGATATTTGAGATTATCAAAATTTCGATATTTTGAGAATTTCCAATTTTTCAAAAAAAATTGATATTAGTAGACAGAGCTCACCTAGAAACGTAGGAGAATGAAGTTTTGGAACTTTCAGCGTAAACTGGTAGAAAGTTACAGCTGTCTTAAGTTAAAGAGTTCAGCATATCAACATTTTGATATTCTGAAAATATGAATATCTCGGCCCAGTTAAGGCAAAAAGTTCCAAAATTTTGTAAGCCCATATTCTGAGGTTAGCTTTAACTAATGACATCAAAATTTCCTGAAAAACACGTAAATCTCAAACTATCAAAATTTTGATAATCTCAAATATCTCAGCAACCACTTGAGATATTTTGATGAAACAAAGCCCAAAATCCTTAGAAAGTTCCATTCTATCAAAACTGCAACAAAAGTCACAAAAAATTCCATAATAAAAATGTTGATTTTTAGGGGGTTTTCTAATGAGCTATTACATAATTATGATATTTCCAAATTTCCAAAATATTGATGCAGAAATATGACCAAGGTTATATACTTTCATGTGGTACAAACCGTGTTACAATTGGCCAAGTAGTATTTGAAATATTCAAGGTAGTAGGTGTAGATAAACTAATGTCAATGACTGTACACGCAAAATGCCATTGTTTTGTGTACATTTCTACATACTTGACATACGTGGCAATGAGATCACACGAGGGTCTGATGTTATACACGCTTCCTATAATTGTGCTGCCCCCTTTTAATAGATTTCGAATCAACAGGAAGTGACGTAAATGGGGGATTTGCTGCTGCTGATCATGATCATCAAAGTAGGCCTAGGCCTTCATACACGACCTACCGCCGGTAGGCTTAGCAGTGTAGGCCTAGTAAACCTACATATTAGGCCTAGCCTGCACATTTCGTGCCTACAGTTCGCCCCAGCCTTCATTCATTAGGCCTAGCACGCGCTAGCCTACCGGCAACCTCAGCCGAGTTAGCCTAATAAGTTACCTTGGTTACATGTGCACTGATGCACTGGCAGTGCAGTGCTTATGCAATGCATGCCAAACGAGACCATGACGGTGGCATGACGCCGACGAATTCCGCTCTGTATCCATCAAAGAAATGAAACAACACNTCTCCAATTCCTCGAGGAAATTCAACGCACGCGTTCACGATTACTGTTCAGCCTTAAATGCATGATTACGAGAGAAAAAAACATCTGTCGTTCTTTTCACGCGGGCAAAATTCGTGCCAACGGTTCTGACGAAAACCGCGACATTGCTTGTAATTTTGAATTAGCCTCCATGTAGTGGTAAATAGGGTTTTCTTCTGTTTTCGCATAACCCGCACCTTGGGAATTTCTTGCGGTTAAAGCTTCTTGATTAGAAGATGCTAAAGCGAACTGGCCGAGTGGAATAACGGAACAGTTCGAGTGATGAGGAAAGCAAGGACGATAACAAAGAAGAGAATAGGGAAATTTAGAAATCAAACGATAAACGTAAACTTTACAACAGCGTAATTTTTTTACCACACATTCTGATTTTATATTGCATTTTCGTTATAACAATAACGTTGTCGTTTACGTTTATCGTTTGATTTCTAAACCAACCTTTCTTCGTGCAAACTGCGGAAGTGAAACTGGTGAAATAGGTGTGATGGATTCACCAAAGCGCTGGGCACACACATGTATACATAGTTCAGGGCCCATAATCATGGCCATTATGTATTGTTTGGCTGCACACATGTCGGCGAGGCCTTAATGTTCAATGACTGTCTTACAATAGACTTGCGTGTCTCATGAATATGCTCCCAGTTGAACACCGTACACAATAAAATTCAGTAAGACTGTACATGGGAAGGAATCGGACGGTATTTTTTACTTTCATCTCTGGCATTGCTTGACAAGCACTATTAGTTTGTCCGACAACAGCCTTGTTTCATACTCCGCCTAGGCCTAGTCTTAGTGAAGATGACTCAACAGAAAAATACACCGTGCTTAAGTGGTAAAAAGCCCGCTTTATCGCCAAAGTTCCCCAAATCATTGAGTTTTGTTACTACCCCCCCCCNCATATCACCGACAATAGGTGGCAGCACCGCAGGCGTCCGTGGATAGAGAACCAGTGAGTGAGTGTTTACAACTTCGGCGTCTAACTCCTTTACGACAACGTTATTTTTCATACTGCGAATTCACCAGATTATACATGTACATTGTATATTGGATTTTCGGTACAAAAAATAACGTTGTCGTAAAGTTAACGTTTATCGTTGATTTCTGTAAACCCGGTCTTACGGAATGATATTTTTAGGAGAATATAGGAGAAACCATAGACCTTCGCAACCGAATGAATCTAAACTTACAATACATCCGGGGCAATACATACGACAAGCTGACAATGCAGTTCAATTTGTTTCACGCCATCTGGCCTCCTGTGGGGGTTGGGTATTAAAATGGACTAAACAATCAGCCAAATCTTTCTTCATTTTTTGATATACTGAATGATACATAGATTCCATCGAAAATTCGAAATATGAACCAATACGACTGGAAATTCCACAAGGAGGACAGTTTTTAAAGTTTGCACTGCTGATGATATGTCAAGGTAACAGCTGCCACTTTTGTATATTCATAGGCCTACAGAATCCAGCCCCACAATGTCATGAAATAAATGAAAACATTCGTTTGAATAATATTTCAAGGCCTACTGTGCATATATTCAACGTTATACCCTTGAACGTTAGGTAACCCATTGAGGATTGATTTCTGGCTCTTCGTACTCGGTTGGTAGGCCTAGCCTGCCCAATAGTAGTCTCGCGCAACCAGCCCCTCGGTCATACTCCGAGGTCGTTAGACCGAGGGTCTGGCACGGAACGCAATTCTCATTGATCGACCTCATTTCGATGATTTGAAATGAGGTCAGCTTCGCTGATTGGCTAGTTTCAAAATTTGGTGACGTAGGCTGCAGGGGAGTAATGGCGGTGCCCAGAGAACTTGAAGCGTGAAAATTAGTGAGGTGAATCGCCTCAATTTGTGTTGTCAAGTCAATTTATAGTGTCTTTCATTGGAATTTCAGGCAAGTATATTTATATTTTTTCGATTGGGGAGGGAATTATGCTATAAAAAGTACAGTAGGCCTAACAGCAAGGGGTACAAATACTGCAGTTTTACTCGCACGCTGAATGCTTTTTGCTTTGATTGTGCATTGTGTTCTACGTCATCGGCGGTAGATTGTCCGCCATGATGGATTTTACAAGAAAAAGGTACCATCCGGACCAGACTCTAAAATTGAAAATTGCAGAGTCTGGTGGCACGAGACTAGCCCAATAGACGCCTCAGCCGACAGAAGGAAGCCACTATCGACGCAAAGGCAAGCCATTGGGAAAGAGTAAGTCTGACCTCAGCCGTATATTTTTGCTGTGAAGTTAAAGCCCAACATAAGTTTACAAATCCGGAAACAACTTACCGTTGGTGTTCTGCAGTGCACAACAGCAGTCATGGCAGTTGTCCTTTCATGTACAATGCAGGCCGCACGACTGAGCCTGGCCTGGCATCGCGCGATACGAACTGGGAATTCCAGTTTTTCACATGACGAGGCAAGGTCGCGCTATCAAAATCGTGCTAAATTCAACAGTTTTTCATCCTTTCCCGGCCACTTTCTACCGTAATTATTTTTCACAAATTTTGCGCAGCGTAGCGAGAAATGTCGAGCGATTCCCCCAGTAGTTCTTTTCATGCCGACTTACATGGTCAATGTCCTGTGTATGTCTTGTTAAATGTACCGGAACAATTTCGCTGGCAAGATGTCATCATTTTTTATAAACTTGGCATTTTCATGTACAGAATATTTAGCAAGGCAACACCAAATTGGATGTTTGTTGTAGATTCTTTCTGCCAAAAAAACTCGACGAAAAGCGATTACATTTACATCCTTTTACACCGAGCATAGTTACACCGAGCGGAGTCCTACATGCAGTTGCATCCACAAATTGATTCCACAGATTATTGCTGAAGTGTAGAGAATACATGTACATGTACATATAAAATAGATATACTCTACTTTCATAGATTTAAGACCGGTTCATTATAAGTGCCTGTGACCGCCCCTGTGCAGGACAGCGTGAATAGGCCACGGTGACTTGTTGTTCATTGGCGCAGATTTTCTACTCGTGCTGGTGGGCTGAAAGTGACTTGTGGTTGTCAGTACTGATAAACAGATTGCTATTTGTGGTTTAATCTGTGTACCGTGCGGTTGATTAACTTTCCGTTGGGTTTGGTCGTTCGGGGACCATTACGTAACAGGGTAATTCACAGAAAATGTTCAACAAATAACACCTGTATAGGCCTACTGGTGGGCCTAGTTATCAGTGCTGGTCGTTATGCAAAACCCACCGTCAGTGAGTGTGGTAGGCCTACTCATTCGGCATCGGTTATCCAGGCATTGCTTACGAATTGTGATGTAAAAACCTTAGCACAAAGGGGCAGGCAGGACGCCAATCATACATGGTCAGCTCTATTCATGGATTCGAACCATGAGGTCAAAGTTATACAGACTGGGCGTGGCTTGAATATCCAGAACCGGTCTTAAATCTATGAAAGTAGAGTATTTTGCTTTTTGTTTTATCTAGTTCGGATGAGTAGTTCGGAAGATATCAAGGAATATGGATGTGAAAATGCCAGTGCTATTTTCCGTACAGAAAGGAACTAGCCATGATCGAAAATGTTAATTTATGCGCGACGTCATTGCAGGGATAAATGAAATCAAATCTGAGCTATCCAATAGTGGAGATAAAGTTCATTTTCATGTACATATTTACTAATTTACTACATGTAATTACTTACTTAATTCTCTCACATGAATAGTTGCATAAGTCAATTACAGCATTAAAATGCATGCTCATTATGCAAATTCCTGCAATGACGTCATCAAATTAGGCCCAACATTCTCCTCTGACAAACCCATTAAATATGTGGTAACTTTTTAACCAGCTGGAATTTTTCAATGAAACAAAAAGCATCTTGATCAGCATTATATCCCCTGACTTTCTAATGATATAATAAAAGGATTCGTCCTCCAGAAATTTCGCAAATTTTCGACCCCAAACGGGGTCTTCTTCAGGCTGGCACTTTCAAGTCGAGCTACCAGAAGTGTAATCTAACTAATTATATCCCCTAACTTTCTAACGTTGTAAAAAGTATGCGCGACGACTTTAAAAAGGTTACTGATTCCCGAACGATGAACATGATATTAGCGAGTTTTCGCAAAGCTCCCGAAATGCCGACGCGAACGTCTATCCTATTGTTCGGCTCTCTTCGTGGCATTAAAGCCTAGGTCACATATCCACTCCGGGGCCCGTACGGCGACCGTACGGCGAGTAAAAACAGACATTTTGGCCAATTTCTACGGTGCCCAGTTTGATCTAGTTTAATTTCCGCTTATCCATTGAGGCGATTTCGGCATAATTCAGCTTCGATCTGAGTTTCAGTCTCAAAAATCCACAGCAAGCCGCTGGGTGGGGAAAATCGTACGGGGCCCGGTGGCATTTGTGACCCAGGCTTGAACAACGGGATTGGCGTTCGCGTCGGCGTTTCGGGGCTTTGCGAAAACTCCCTAGGTCATCCTGATCAGTGGTCATCCTGTCAGATCAGTGGTAACTCTGAGGTAATCTGATCATCTGAGATCGAGGAGTCACTCAAAAAGTTAGAATAAAATTGGAAGGTACAGGTTTTTAGCTCAGCTGACCAAAGGTCAGCAGAGCTAGTCAAATAACTATTCAGTGGCGTCACGGGTCAGTCCGTCCGTCCAGACGTCAAACTATGCCCGACGTTTTGTAACCGTAATAGCCAGAGACTCAAAATTTCATCTGAAGGTAGCCCTGGTGAAACTCTACTAGGAAACCGAAAATCGGCCCGTTTCAACGCACACAAACGACACCAGGGGGCGTCATAGGCAAACCATGTTTTGGCCACTAGCTCGCTCCATTGATAAATGACTTGGACAAACTCACCAGCACTGGGAAGAGGATCAATGGGCACATAATTTACCCCCTCAAAAGATTCTGAAATATTTCACCAGGGGGCGTGGTGTCCAAAAAACCACTTCGGAAGATTTTTAAAATTTCCCGCACTTCCGAGTGTGACGACAACCTGGCCGAGTGCTCTACGAAGGCTATTGTGTTCATAATGGCGGCTGACAGAGAACTATTATTAACATGAAATATGCCCATGATCATCGTAAAAAATCCCTACGGTCATATGCAATCGCGTCATGAAATAATACCTGAGTGGAAGTTCAGAGTATCTTTAGTCAATAACTGAAGTTATTTTGCATCAAAACGAAACGATTGGGTTCGAAATATGACGATAAATATCAGGAAAATATCGCTATGATCGAACCGAGCAAACCGAATCTGGGCTTCGTGCACGTCATTACAAGTCTTCGACTCGGGCTGCTTTCATAGCTTGCTGCCTTAAATATTGCTCATATTTCACATATTTGATACATATTTAGTCTGACTGGGGCCATTAACGATGAAGGGATATTAGAATTCTTGCTGCAATCACTGATTGAATCGACGGCCTCGATCTTTTTCATC
>NMRB01000577.1:100776-120297 GCA_002633025.1 Notospermus geniculatus
TTTTTTTTTTTTTGTTTCTTCTTTTACCTTTTGATTTTTATCGTGTATTTTAATGATCTTGCGTTTATTTCGCATGGGAATGCATGTAAAACATGTATTAGGCATATCCAGTCATCATTATAGTCATAACTTCCTCCACATCCTTAATTCCTCACTTCTCCCCAACCATGCTTATTCGACATAGCGAACCCCAGTCGCCACCAGGCTTGTAAGATATTTATTCTTCCAAGTTGTGACACAACATGGCAGATCGTCTCTGGTCCGATATTGCAGAAGGCGAGCAAAGAAAACCGTCTCTGTCATCCCTGCGTTCGATCATTGCTGCACATGTTAATACTATCAGTAATCAGAAGAATTCCTCCGGGCATCGGGCACAAAGATATCCCCCGGGCATTTGCTCCCGTTTTTCCCCCAGATGGTGGCTGAGATGTCCTCAGGGACAAAATAATGTCAAGGGAAGGATATACAGACGTGCCGGCCCAGGTGGAGCGCGCTCAATTTTGAAGTCACACAGCAACGTTGAACTGTGGGCCTCGTCGTGTGGAATAAGGCTAATAGTGGGGTTTCGCTAGCGCCCGGTTAGGTCCTACGACCACGTTTATCTATTGTGTTGGTATACCCTAACAATAGATAAACGTCGTCGTCGTCGGGCCCAACCGGGCGCTTGCGAAACCTCCCTAATATTGCTGCCCGACCCTTAAAATTGAATTTTGAGTGGAGATGCTCCATTTAGGTCCTGTACTTGGCATGCAGAATGAATTTGTAGCGAAGCGCAACAATGAATCTTCTCTTTATAGACGGTGACTTGATGGAGCGAGTAGGGGGCGCTTAATTAAGCGGGTGATCCACTGTTGCGATTTCGGCTTGAAACGGGGTTGCGTTCCCTTGCGGTTACCTTATATGGCAATCGGAAGTCCTTATAAGGTAACCGCAAGGGAACGCAACCCCGTCTCAAGCCAAAATCGCAACAGTGGATCACCCGCTTTAATAAAAAACGATCAGTGATCATATAGCAGTCTAGCCTTCGGCGGTTTGCAAGGTTTTCGCGCTTCAATCTTCCCCCAAATAACTTTATCGACGACAAAAGTGTAAGCGATAGGTCTACCATTCAAATATCATGATGAGACAAATCTTGTATGGAGGCTTTCAGACCAGAGCACCACCTGAAAAATCGATCATAATGATTACGACTGACTGCTCTTCCGTGTTCTACGTTCTCTATGAAAGAATGATGCACTACAATAGTCCCCAAACCTCTCCTCTTCGCAACAACGGATATGAAAATCTTCTTCATGATCGAGAGGATGACAAAAGCCTTTGTTTGGTTTGTGTCTGCGACGCGTATCGGCAAACACCGCAAAAAACCTAAAGAGCGAGAGAGATTATACGAACAACTCCAGATTCTTCAGAACACTATTTACAAAGACTCCTTCTTTTTAACCCCTTCGTCATCAATGAACGAACTTATGGGCCAGACAGCCGTATGGTGAAGAGTGCAAGACAGGTATAACAGATTGTGCTCCTATTTCCCTCATCAGAGGTTCTCCCTTTTGTGCTCCTGTTTCCCTCATCAGTGGTTCTCCCTTTGCGCTCCTGTTTCCCTTATCGGAGGCTCTCCCTTTGTACTCCTGTTTCCCTCAGGCAAGTTCTCCCTTTGTGCTCCTGTTTCCCTCAGGCAAGTTCTCCCTTTGTGCTCCTGTTTCCCTCAGGCAAGTTCTCCCTTTGTACTCCTGTTCCCCTCAGGCAAGTTCTCCCTGTGTGCTCCTGTTTACTATCTAGGTACCCTCTGTGCATACATCGAATTTTGACCCTCTTCGACTTCAAATATGGTGGCCAGTCGGCCATCTTGAAAACGGGACTTTAGCCAGTATCTCATGAAGAACAGCAGCTAAGTCCGCTTATATGGTTCCATGATCGAATAAGATGCATGGGTCCAATCGCCAGATTATAGAATGCAACAACAGGACATTGCATCGTTGACAGGATAGTTTTCCTTTGGACATTCTTTCCTTTTACACCTGGTAGACCTGAGGGCTTTGACTACGCTGTCGTCTCTTCAGATTCTGTTCCCCGACATTAGCGAGGTTTAGCACCTTTCCGACTCCGGCTTCAACTACCAGAATGAACTGCAGTCCGCTATAGACATCCTTGATATTAAAAAACGATTTGATAGACGTTTGCAAATCGTAAAATGCCATAACTTTGTGACAGAATAATTTTGACTCGTAATCGGAAGTGCACATCAATCGCCAATATTGTAGTCGTGTTTCAAGTCGTAACGACTAGGATTACGACTTCAATATTCATTATTTATCCGCACTTCCGGTTTAAGGCCAACATTTTCCGCCTTCAATTTCTGGTGTTTGACGAATTGACTTCTATCAAAACTTCTATCAAATCGTTTTTATCAAGGATGTCCATAGCGGACTGCAATTCATTCTCATAGTTGAAGTCGGAGTCGGAAAGGTGCTAAACCTCGCTATTCAACATACTGTTTACAAGAGAGCAAGTTGACTTACCTTGTTTGACAAAACTGCCCCGATGACAAGAACGTTACCAATGGTTCCAAAGACGGTAGAAAATCCGATGATAAGGAGATAGGGAACTGAAATCCATGGGTTCTGATGTATGAAATCCTTCGAGATGATCTCGGTATCATTTTGTATCGGGTGGAAAACGTACGGAAGATCCATCTGTAGACGACAAACTGGCGACACGAGTTGATGAGGAGACTGAACGCTGATGCGCCGCGAACGGCACTGAGGTACGTACGTCCCTGCTCCTACCGGAGATTATTGTACTCAGAAAGGTTTGTTCGTGGTGCGCGGGGGGCTGCAATCACAGAAATGTCAACGTCTGTTAAAAATAAAGTAGCATTATTTTCATCATCTCCAGTTGCTGCGAGCTGCACTGATTGCACCATTCAAATACCACGGCTTTGATATAGTTTTTCAACCGGCAGATAGGCCTACATGTAATAGGCTCTAATCGAAAGGAGTTTTCCGCTCCGTGAAACTCGTTTTCCCTCCTCCCGCGGTGAATATCATCACAAGATGGTACGTTTTCCCGTTTACGTTTTTATCCTCTTTATCAAGTAGACGCAAAGTTTGGAATACTGACGTCACTACCCAAACAAGATCATGTGACCGGCATAGGGAACGTTGCTTCTCGAAAGGTATTGACAAGTTGCCTTGGGTCAGGGGCGGATCCAGGATTTTGGAATACGGGGGGCCGGTCACCATCAGCCACAGGCTGACGGAGTAGAGTCGCAAGGCGCGGAGCCAGAACGGGGGGTCCTCCCCCAGAAAATTTTGAATTCCAGATGCATTAGATACGATTTCCAAGCATCTGGGGGCATGATTTCCTCATCTATTTGCTCATTTTTTTGGAGTTAGTGACCCGTTTTTGGTTGGTGTTCCAAAAATAGGGGGGGCCGCGGCCCCCTCGGCCCCCCTCTGGATCCGCGCCTGTGGGTCAACGCATCATTAAGAGAGAGAAGAGCGCAGGCTGGGAAAATCTTAATTACGTACCGGTACATAAGAGGCCCGGAAGGGGGGGGGGGTCGTTGTCACATTACCGAATTACCCGCTGAATGCATGAGTGGCCACTAGCTTGATACATCTAGGCACGCGTGCGTCATTCGCCAGGAATACAACATTCTGCTGCCTGATAATGTTGTTGAAATGCATACACAGGGATTAGCTGCGGGTAGGCTACTTGAAGAAACCTCCCCCTTCACCGTCCTCCCCCTGCCCCGTATCAAACTCCACACGTTTAGACATGTACATGTATTTTAGTATGCCTGGCCTCTCCTTATTACTCCGATGCGACGTACTGTGCGTGACGTCCACGTTGTCCACATCATCTGAAAACGGGCGTTTAGATGAATTATTTTCATTCCTTCCGGTGTATTTTTTCACCTGAATCTCAGGATGTGTCCATGGAAACCTTAGCCTGCGTCATCCCTATCTCTGGGTTTAATTTTATCCCATTCACTAAAGAAACCGTGGTTTTTAATAGACAATTTTCCGCCGTAGGTGCAACTGGATGATGAAAGCGAGCGGGCACATACAAGGATACGGTAAGGTTAAATCCATGCAGGAGCTTTAAAAAAGGAGTGCTTTAAATCAAAGTTTTAATCAGTAAGCGTTCCCACCTTCAGCTAGCTACTCACACACCACCGCTATCAGCCCTTTTAAACAGTGTGACAGGAATCAAGGTCCTAGGAATGCAAGTCCGCCACACAATAGCCCGCTACTGTAAGGGGGCTCTGCGAAAACTCTTTAATATTTGATCAGTTTCTTCTGCCTAATTCAGGTTCTGATTGGTAGGCCTAATGTGTTAATTTTTGGTTTTATTTTGCAGCGTGCCGGTTCTCCCTACCGTCTTGAAGAAGAGCCACTCATTGAAGGGGGTTAGTCTGACCCTCCAAAAGAAAGTAAGGAATGACCATCCAATCACCACATAGGCCGTTCCAGTCGGATCGTTGCACGGCCATTTCGACCTGATACCCCCCGCCGGGGCTTCGCGCCTTCAGCGCTCAGGGAATTGGCTTCGCCCATTCCACGCCCCCCCCCTCGTTCGACAACTCCTGGATCTGCCAATGGCTTGGTTGGCGGTTATTGCAAGAGCTGCTCACCGCGATGGTCGCGAAACGACCGAAGACAGGTGCAGGCTGTTGTCGGCGGCTACAGAGGAATTGGTCCGAAAAATCGACAACAACTTTCCCAAAGACATTTCAGATTTTTTCCAATAAACCTGCATTTAAATCATCATTTTCTCCTTAATTCGAGGTCTTTGGCATCAAAATCAACATGAGTTCGATGATAGGGTTTCATGGCCCCTATGAAGCATTCAAACACTGCAGAGATTTCTGTGTGGAATCGGGACCAAAGCGTGTTTTGCGGGACGCCGCGTTTGTCGTCTCCACCACCTTTTTTGTCGTGAAAATTGGCAAGAAATTTTACAAGTGGTACAACTATTCTTATTTACGAAAACAAAAACAGGATGCGTGCCGTTTGTCCAAGCAGAGATTACAGGAGAAGTTAAAGGAAGTAGAGGTAATGTGTCACTGCAGTTTCTTTCTGCTGGGGTGGGGGTCTTCCCTCTTGAAGAAGCACCCGGTACGGCGGTTTTTGTTAGGAAGGGTCAGGGTGGTCATGGACATGGTGGTGGGGGATGCAAAAATGCCGATAGGCCCCTACTGATTATCCTAATATGTAAAGATCAGTGATCTCATGAACTCACGCAGCCGTTACCTAATCGGGGGGAGACCCCCGAACCCCCCTTTCTGGGGGAGACCCCCACTACTAGGCCTATACCCCCCTTTTGAGGCCAGCGGCCGGCTGGCCTCTAGGCCTGTTCCTGCAAATGATGTTTTTCGTGACGCCGCGCACCGTGACGTGACGTCGTGACATGACGCGGCGGACGGCTGATTCCGGCCGCGGCGGAAAGGATGATGGTTTACGACATCCACAAAATCGCCATATTGCGTCAAGGTGTTGAGATTCACGGACTACACATCTCTGTAGCCTATTGATTTTTCCATTGAATTTTGTAGATTTTTTTACACACACGTAACCATTAGACTCACTTCGTGAGTTATATGAATTCCTTTGAGAGAAGAAAAAAGTGAGATGAAAGAAAGTTTTATTCAACACGGGATGATGGAACTTTTATTTTTACTGTCAGGCGACCAAAAGGAGTGGATTGTTTTCAGGCCAAAAATAAATTGGAATAAAAATTACGTTGGAAAAATGACATATTTTTCGGAAACACCGAATCGCAAGTGATTGTGTCAGCCCCCCCTCGGGCAATCACCGATCACAGTCGTGACTCGTATTGAGTAAATCCTGCGAGGTGTCGTTTCTCTCAGGTTACAGTATTTCAATTTATTTCTACATGTAGTATGAAAAACAATCCACTTCTTTTGGTTGCCTGCTGGGTGTTGAAAGTTGAAAGGTCAAATGAGGTGGTGAACATTGTTGAAGTGAAAGCTGTTGAAGCGTCTAGGCCTAAACCCCCTTTCAACACCTTCCACAAGGTTTTTCAACAGCTTTCAACAAATTGCAAAAATACCTTCATGTTCCCATTTCTGGCAACTTGTTGAAAGGAGGTTTAGACACTTCAACAGCTTCCAACAACGTTACAGGCCTCCCACTCTTCCTGTTACATGTTAATTCCTATAATGTTTATAATTTTGCTCCTATAATTCCTCTACATGTATTTCTTTAATTTTCTTCAATTTTATGTTCGGCCTACATTTCTATACATGTAGGAATTGATCAGACACAAACGTTACCTTTATTGCTATCAATTCCTTTGAAAGAAGACCAAAAATAAATTGAAATAACGTTGGATAAATCACATTTTTCGGACACACCGAACCACAGTTGAATAAGTGTCAATTCCCATTCGGGCATGCACCAGTCACAGTTGATCGAGCAGTGTTCTCATTCGTGCTAAAAAATACATTTTTGTACATGTATGTACATGTACGCTTAGTAGTCTGAAAATAGGCCTCTACAGTCCCTAGCATTTTGTCTCAGATTTTGTCCTCATTATTTTCCTGTAAGGCCATACCAATTTGATTGTTAGTTTAACGGATCTTTTTCATCAAAAGTGGCATGCTGCTGGCGAAAAAAAAAAATAAATAAAATGAAGGAGTTGAACTGATAAACTTCACTGTGATGCACATCAGCATTGTTTGAATGACAATATTACCCGTCTCTTCATCGGCCATTGATCTACGGGGTTACCACCAGTTCACATTACGGAATCCCAGATTACCAGGCGCTGTGAGGCATGTGTTCCGCCCAGTGTTCGCGACTTGAGAGACACTTACGCATGTTTTCCAAGCAAAAAAATGGTATTTTTATTTTTATTTTTTCACTGAGGGTGATTGAGTGGTGCGGGCACAAAAAAAGTATTTTTTAAACTGAAAACTGTGAATTGGAGATGCGGGTGAAATAAAAAAATTTTATTTCATTTTGACAATTTGGGGTAGAGGGAAATCCGTTAAACTAACAAATCAAATTGGTATGGCCTAAAGCACATTTTTTATGCCAATATTCATAGCAGAAGCACGTACATAATGTGTCATAAATCTCTAGTCATGCACATTTGAAAATCACGTTGCTGTGGTTCGCCGTAGGCAGGAGGGTGCACCGTGAACCCATCAAGCGTGGTTGGGTCCCTTCGATCTCATTCAGCAGTTCAGGCTTCCCACAAAGTTCTCAGTCTCCAACCTCAATTTATTTCTGGCGTGAAAACAATCCACTTCTTTTGGTTGCCTGCTGGGTGTTGAAAGTTGAAAGGTCAAATGAGGTGTTGACTGAACGTTGTTGAAAGCTGTTGAAGCGTCTACATGTACATGTAGGCCTAAACCCCCTTTTCAACACATTCCAGAGCCACAGGCTCTTTCAGCAGCTTTCAACAAGTTGCAAAAATAGCTTCATGCATTGGAGGATGCATTGGCCATACATGTACAACAATGCATCCTCTCACCAACCCACTCTCCGACTTAGTTAGGCCTACCATCCACAGCCGTTTCACCTTGGCAGAGTCTGTTGGCATTCGCCTGTTACTAAATCATGTGGGTCTAAATAGTTGGGCCTACTTTCACCTTTAGTTCTTCAGGGGCATGCCCTGTTCCATTCCGTTTTCAGTTATAGCTCTGTCACTCATTGTTGCACAATAATAAACTATCTACATGTATTAGGAATAAAACAAATCCTCTAAAATCTATCCCCCCCCCCCCCCTGGTTCCGATAACTCTAGATTTTCTGATTGTTGAATGAATAGTGAGACCTGTGAGATCGACCTTGATTTTGTCCCCAGCACATTATTCCTGTGTGACAGCCGTTTCGTTGACTTACATGTACTCAGAACGAGTCAGGTAATTTGACTGTGGCATTGTACCCTTCACCAAAAGGAAAATTGACCCGCTTGCCTCTGATTTTCAGGATCAATCAAGATGGGATGAAATCATTGAGATGAATTCCACGGACCTCATCCACAAGTTACAGAAAAAAGAACTCAAGGCCATTGATGTTCTTCGAGCTTACCAATACCAGGTACATGTACTTGTAGCAACTGATATGATGATATTTTCTCACCTGTTTTGGGTGACTCTGATGGAACTTCAGATTTCGTGTTCTTGGACTTTAATGTACACTACTAGCTTAAAAACGTTATCCAAAGTTAGACCACAAAAGGCGACACACTTACAAAATGATAATAACCGAAGTCATCCTCCAGAAATTCTGCAAATTTTCGACCCCTTGGGGTCGAAATAACTTGGGGTAGAAAATTCGCAAAATTTCTGGAGGACAACTTCGTTTATTAGCTTAAGAAGTTAAGGTCTGATGTCATGCCGATGGCTATTTGGTCAGAACATTTCATTCCCTGACTTCATCTAAGATTGAAGTTACTTGTACTGATGTGTGGGATGGACTTGACTTGTAATCTTCCGGTCACATTACATGTATGTCATGAATGTGAGAATATCTTGGTTGATAAGCAGTCTAGCAGTTCTTCTGTATAGGCCTACCGGTACATGTACATGTCCTCTGCCCCCCCCCCCATTCCTAAGGTTTCTTGTCTGTTTTCAGGCTCTGAAGTCGGATGAGAAGTATAACTGTGTTATTGAACCCATATGGGAGGCTGAGGTGAGTAGAGACAACAAAAGATGGTGGGACACGCGTCATTTGTCTCTTATGTTGCACACATAAGGGTTCTCCATTAATGTAACAAGAATGGGCGTGGCGCCTGTTCTAAAACGCAGGATTGATCTTAGTGCCCGGTCTAAAAATCCCCCGCCCAGTCAAAAAAATTGCCACCTGGTCAAAATTATTTACATGTACTCTAAATAACACAGAGGTTCTGCGAGCACCGACAGGAGCTAGTTTGTGTTGCGGAATGCTAGGAAATTACATTTCAGGGCTTCTAGATTTCAAATTTTTCTGGGCGGGCCCCAGACCCCCGCTGAGGACGTGTGTGCGGTAGTGGCTTCCGATATCAGTAACCGTGTGACATCACCAGCGCCCGATCTGTTTTAAACCCTGTGGAGAACCCTGACATGGATACAGAATGATTTTGTTTTTTTAGGCTCAGGCTCTGGAGGAAGATCTGGATGGTATCAAAGGCCCCTTACACGGAGTCCCTATCAGTCTCAAGGACACATACGGAGTTACGGTGGGTGACAGAAATCATTTTCTTCTAGAAGAGAAGTTTGCTTCATATTTTGCACATGCCTCACAGTCAGTGGATGTCCTCAGTTGACTCACACTTACTACCGTTTGGAATAATAACAGGTTTCTAAGGTGAAAGACATAGCTTCCTACCAGACTCGAACCCACGGACCCTCGCACACTGCTGTTGGTGTGTTATTGCAGATGTTATACAGGGGAACGTCTCTATTCAGGACACCTTCCGATTGGACCAGTGGTGTCCTTAATAGAGAGGTGTCCTCCTGGCAGAGGTGTTGGCTTGGGGGTGATTTCACTGATCAACTAATGATTCCATGTGCATATTTTCACTACTCGCGTGACTAATACATTTTTATAGTCATACTGTAGTCGAGCGGTATTGATGTTTTATGAATGTTGAATTCCCTGGATGATTCATGCTCCACTAGGTTAGTTACATGTGATTATCTCGTCTGATGGCCTGCCGGGACTCCTCATCTCAGGAAACCTAAGCTGATTACATGTCTTCCTAAATGGTTTCCATGTTACACAGGGTTATGATGGCACAGTCAGCTTGACCGCCCGGGTCAACCAACCTTTCCTGGAGGATGCTGTGATCGTCAAGGTTCTTAAGAAAGCTGGGGGCATCCCATTTGTGAAGACACCATCTCCACCTGCTATGTACAGGTTGGTATTCAGAAATGTGGCTGGTTTTTGGCAGTCTTGTGTTCAGGGAAGTGCTGGTTTGGGTACTTTGTTCATATCCTGAAAGCCGTTGGTGCAAATCCCAAGTCATGCTGTTTGCAAGTGTTATTGAGCAAGATGCTTAACCCTTTATCCCAGGAGTGGGTTATGAACTTGCACCAATCACAACTGTGAAACTAGTTTGTAATATCAGCACAGGGCACTGAGGGAGGATTAACCCTTTTATTGCCAGGTTTCCCAGATAAGTTGTGTGCTACACTGCTGCCAGTTCTCCATTCTCGGGAAATCCCAAAATTTCATCTGTGAATAGCCAAACTAACTAAACATACCTTCTGCAAAGGGCAACGATGGTCGCCTACAGCAGTCTCGGGGGAATTCCTGTACCGGTACTGGTAATTTCGATTGGAGCGCCATTTTGCGAAAAGCCAAACTAACTAAACATACCTTCTGCCTGCGGCAGTCGCCAGAGAGGGCGATGATTGTCACCTACGGCAGTGACCGGGTTAATGGTACATGATGTGTACCCCAACTGTAGATTATTGGTACTGTAGAAATCATATATTTTATAACTGGAAATCTTGAGAAGTTCATTCATGTCTACCATCTATTTTTGCAGTTTTGAGACAAGTAGTGTTATGTATGGCAGGACACGCAACCCCCATAATCCTGACCTTATTCCTGGTGGGTCATCAGGCGGGGAAGCGGCCCTGCTTGTCTCGCAAGGATCCATCATCGGGTTTGGTAGCGACCTCGGTGGTAGTATAAGGATTCCCTCGGCTATGTGTGGTGTGTACGGGTTAAAACCAACCATTGGTAGGATCAGCAAAAAAGGCATGAGTCCTCTCGAACGAACGAATCAAATGGGTGAGTACTGGAATTGTCTTGCTTTGAACTAAAGATTGAATCAAGCAGCAATGAAATCTGGTTTTTCAAGACATGTAATGATCGTATTTTTCAATTTCAGTTGCCTCCAGTATTGGCCCCTTGGCACGAGATATCGAGGGCCTTGTGACGGTGATGAAGGCGTTGCTCGTCCCATACATGTACGAACTTGATCCCAACTCGGTCCCTATACTCTTCCAAAATGAAATTTACGATAGTAAGAGGCCTCTTCGTATTGGTTACTACACATATGATGGTTTTGTCCGCGCTGTTCCGGCCATGGAGAGAGGCGTAGAGGTGGCTAAAGCTGCTCTAGAAAGGCAAGGACATACGGTAAGTGGTCTTTCGTCTTGAAATTTCCTCACACATACATGTACACAGTGTGGCTACTGGTGCGTGTGAGGTCACAAGATGTCACTCAGCTTATGAAAGTTTGTTCTGTTTTAATACCCTCATTCAAGAAGTATCATCAGTGATCGGTTTGCTCCGCCGTGATATCAACCTGATGGTACTGTCTCGTGATTTGCAGCAGGATTTGTGAACTAAATTTGTGCTGCCAACTTGGCGTTGGGTAGCTCTGTGTCATTGGTCAAGAGCTGCGTTTTCCTTCAGATATTTTCTCAGACCAGGCATATCCCTGTCATTTCCCTGTGAACTTCTGCTCAATTTCACAGCTAGTTGCATGGAATCCCCTGGACACCTCTGAGGCCATCTACAATATCTGGTTTCCCATGCGGTATGGGGACAATGGGGCATATTTCAAGAAAGACGCGTAAGAATTAAAATGCCCAAATGTGTGGCAGTCCTTGAATGATCAAACTCCCAACTCTCCTAATAGGGAGGTTGAGATCAGCGACTTATCACGGATCCTTATACGAATACGGATCGAAATGTACACAAAATTTGTCCTCATTGTACAGAATTCTATCCGTATAGTTATAAGGATCCGTGATAAGTCGCTGATCTCAACCTCCCTACTATGTGCACAGTGACTCAAGTTAAAGTTCTGACCGTGTCTTACGGAAAGAGGACCAGACAGTGCTCCACCCTGGCCTTCTCCTTTATCCTTGTATCGTTCACCTGGCGATTCTCCGCAGACATTTCCCTGTAAACCTCTGCTTAATTCCACAGCTTGTTCAATGGAATCCCTTGAATACTCGTGACGCTTTCTACAATATCGGTTTTCCCATGCGGCATGGGGACAACGGGGAGTATTTCAAGAGAGAAGTGTAAGAATAATTTACCCGGCATTAGTTCAGTAAGTTTAAACGCTGTTTAACCTTAAACACCGTGATTGAATTTGGCCCACCTTCCAATGCTTTTGTGTGCTAACCATGCATTAGTACCCACGGCAGACTTGTTAATGGTTCTAATGTATGCCGTGTTCCTGCCATGCTGATAGAGCTGTCAGAGTGATGCTGCAGAGACTTCGGGGCCTGTTACCCCTTTATCCCTTTGGGGTTGATCAGTCGGAGCCAGTCTGCCCGTGGTACAGAGGACAACTCTCTCTGATGGTGCTGGTATTCTCTTGGCACTCTGGTTTCCTTCTGCTGTAGAACCAATGCAATATTGTCTGTAGACCTAATTCCACACTAGTACACATTTATAGGATTTGCCCCTTGATTCAGTGATATATTTTCTCTGTCCCCATCTCGCTGCTGGGTATGGCTGTGCGGAATAATTTTACAGAGATCAGGGCAGTGGTGGAGCCACTATTACAGTATTTTTTCGGCATGGCTTTAGGAAAATCTCAATTGACTTTTGTCAGTGTTCATTTCTGGGAATTTGACCTCATCTCATGGTCTCGTAACAAGTTCACATGATTGATTGGTGCCCAGTGACATTCTGCTCCATTCTGCAGCTTGTACCATGGGATCCCCTGGACAACCAAGAGGCGTTCAACAATTTATGGTGGCCCACTCAGTTTGGAGACAAAGGGGTGACGCTGATGAAAGAACTGTAAGAACAACTCCTTACAGAATGAATGCTTTTGTGTGCTAACCATGCATCAGTAACTGGCATTGGCTCAGTAAGTTTAGATGCTAATATATGCCATGTTCCTGCCATGCTGAGCAGTCTGTCAGATGCTGCAGATACTTCTGGACCTGTTACCCCTTTGGAGTTTGATCATAGTCGGACCCAGTCTGTCCGTGGTAGAGAGGGAACTCTCTTTGATTGTGCTGGTAGTCTCTTGGCAGGGCTTCCGCTAGCATTAGCCCCACAGAAAATTAGGGAAAATCATTGAAAATGACCACAAAATCAGCCAAAAATGACCTCTGTGGCTAAAGGAAAAAGCTGTACTTGGCCAGCCTCTTCTGCATTTCCCATTACTGTGGCTAATGAAAATTTGAGCCTAACAGAAGCCTTGCTTGGCACTCTGGTTTCATTCTGCTGTAGATTAACAAAAATGCGGAATAATTTACAGAGACAGTGTTGGAGCCACGATTACAATATTTTTTCACGAGTGCTTCAGGAAAATCTACGTTATTCTCAGGTTTTCATCAGTGTTCGTTTATGGCAATCTTACCTTCGATATCTTATCTTGCAACGAGTTCACAAGATTGGTGCCCAGTGAGTGATGTTCTGCTCCATTCTGCAGCTTGTACCATGGGATCCCCTGGACACCCAAGAGGCGTTCAACAATATATGGTGTTCCATTCAGTTTGGAGATCACGGGGTGTCACTGGTGAAAGAACTGTAAGAATATTATGCACTCAGAATGTTGAGGCACTCTTTGAATATTATTTCCCTTCGCTTGATGTGTTTGGTGGTGTAGTGTTAGATAATCAGATTGACATCTGAGAGGCCGCATGCTTGATTCTGTTCACTTGCTCCTTTGTTGGCTCAACTCGTCTGACAGGAAATAAGAAAAATGAAGCTTGTTCTTTCAACTGAATACAGTCTCAACGTACTTCCATGACGACCTCAGTCTCTTCTGAAACATTTCTGTAAAACTCAATAGACGATTCTCGAATTCGCAGATCTGCGCACTTCCGCCGAAATCGCAACCACAACCTCGATCTGAAACCAGCTGACGTGACGCAATCCATGATTCAGCAATGGTCGATTCTGACGCAACGCCATCGAAGTCACTGTCATGGGGTTCTCTGCATCATGTCATTCAGTTTCAGACCGAGGTTGTGTTTGTGATTTCGGCGGAAGTGCCCAGATCTTTCTCGTTTTGTCTATCAAGGAGCAGCTTATTCAGAGCATCACTTGATCCTCTCAGACGATGTGAGAGCTAGGAATCGAACCCGTGACCTCTGTCCTGGGTCCGACCCCAACTATTGCGTCATCATGCTCCTCCCTGCAACGACCTGGTGATGTCCTGTATTACACATAGCTGCTGGTTAAGAAAGGTTTCAGGAGAGTCTGGTGATATCATGAAGCAACACTGAAAGCTATCGCTGTGTCAGTGTGTGCTGAGGAAACTGCACTACACAATACATTGTACATCAACTTACCTTTCCTTTTCCAATTGCCCTCTTCCTCAAGTCCGCTGATGAGGGCACACATCCTGATATACCCTGAGTGGACGTCCAAAAGGGCTCTTGCTGCTGCCTCGTTGATGCCGTGCTGTGATGAGTGACTTGTTATGTCGTCCAGTTCCAGACAGGTCGCGCATGTGATGTGCCACAGCAGGGTGCTTGAGATGACCTCCTGACAGGGTACATTTAGAGTCTCAATTTGTGGAGAAGTTCTATTGACCATTTTGTCTCTAGTTTCTTCCAGGGAATTCATGCGCTATTCACGTCTCAATCTTGTTGTTTTAAAAATCTTTTTTTCCTAGCTGTGATGTGTGAATGTTTCATTCTCCAGCTTGTCCCATGGGATCCATTAGACTCTGCTGAGGCCTTCAACAATATTTGGGTGTCCATTTTCTATGGAGACCATGGTGATGGAGTCAAAAAAGAACTGTAAGATGTCATTACAAGTCACTGTACACTAGGACTGCTTTCGCTTTGTAGTTAGAGAATGCATGTTTTGTAGTAGGCCTAAGTTTAACCCTTTGAGGTCTGGGCACTATAAACTACCCCCTGTCACCGAGGCCATTTTAGCTGTTTTTCGTAGGTTTCAGAAAGACCCCAAATACACCATTATGTGTGTAAATATCAATAAATGTCCTATTTGGTAGTGTGGGAAACACCAAGGCCTTCAAGAAAAATGTAATTCTAGTTGACCTTGTGACCTTTTGTCAAGGTCACATGATCCAATATGGCCGCCGCGGGCAATTTTTATCTCACCGGGGTGAGCTATTACAATGGTGCAGCGTCCGTCGTCGTCGTCCGTTAGCAGGGCATGTTTTGTAACCGCTGGAGCTATTGATCTGAAACTTGGTACATATATACCCCTAGGTCAGATGACCCACAACACCAAGTTTCGGTCCGATTCGACTCTCAGTTTGGCCACCAGGTGGCAGAAACCAAAAACACAAAAAGTGCAATAACTCCTGAACTAATGACTACTGTTCATTCCAAATCCCCTTGGCGCGAGGTTTTCGGCCGATATCTCCTCAACGGCTGGCCCAAATTCAACATACCATACCGTATTTTTCGGACTATAAGGCGCGGCTTTTTTTCATGAAGAAGGGTCTAAAATTGGGGGTGCGCCTTATAGGGNGCATGTGAAGTTCCGGCCCGATCGGACATCCAATATGGCCACCAGGTGGCATAACCCAAAAATCATCAAAGTCCTACCTGGGAATAACTTGACCCAGATTGCTCATAACTGATATGTACCTCCCTCTGTCATTAGACTATTATGTCCAACCCGGTGAGCACATGGTCCATGGACCATTTCATTTTTCTTTTTTTCGAAGAAAAACCCCTGTAAAGTCAACAACAAAAAAATGCAGCCTTGAGTCCTTTATATGTTATGCTAGAGGTTGTTTTCTGAAGGAAAAAAATGGTTGATGCAGTATAATTACATTTTTTCTGATTTTATAAGGCTTTTAGGGTTGCGGGTCAACGTCCAATTTTTACCTCATTTCTAGTTTTTTTTCTACTTCCGGTCACATAAAACCTTGCAAAAGTGTTTTTTTTCAAAACAACAAAGATTTATAGTAATATGAAGTGAATAAAATCAACACAAACTCATGTTTCTTGTTTTTTCCCTCGACCCCCTCCCCACCCCACCCCCCAGGGGGCCCATACTGGGGGGGGTCTGACATCCAAGAGTACCCGCCAAGTTGACACCAAGGTAAAACCCCACTGTGATAATCTCTCTTTAGTCTACTAAAAAGTGAATAGGTCAGCTTTAACAGTCATTCCCCGCCATCGCCGACCCCAAGGGCGAAACTCGCTGTTTCGTCCAACAAAAACACCCTCCTATTGTTCGCTCCACGCCTCACTAGCAGTGTTCCACAATGCATGGAGATTCCCTGAGTCTTAGACTAGTTATACAAACAGATTGGAGATGGCAGTGCCATCGCATCATGCCAAAACATTGTTGGGAAGGCACCACGGATGGGATCCGTGCTACGCGACCTGGGATAGAAAAACAGCACGGATGTGATCCGGGTCACGACGTCAAGCGTTTAACCTTAAACACCGTGATTGAATTTGGCCCACCGTCCAATGCTTTTGTGGGCTAACCATGCATTAGACGTCCACGGCAGACGACTAAATGGTTCTAATACCGGTATATGCCATGTTCGTGCCATGCTGAGAGGGCTGTCAGAGTGATGCTGCAGACTTCGGGGCCTGTTACCCCTTTACCCCCTTTACCCAGTCTCCACGCGATAGAGAGGGTGGGACTCTTTTGGATGCTGCTGGATTCACTGATTATTTTCCCGTCCCCATCTCGCTGCGGGGTATGGCTGTGCGGAATAATTTTACAGAGACCAGGTCAGTGGTGGAGCCACAGTTTTACAGTATTTTTTGCGGCACAGCTTTAGGAAAATCTTAATTGACTTTTGTCAGTGCTCATTTCGGGGAATTTTATCTCATCTCATGGTCTTCAGGGTTTCCGCCAGGATTGTCAAGGAGGGGGGGATTCAAAAAAAACATTTTTTGAAAAAAAAAAATTTTGAAATTTTTTTGTTTTTTTTCATTAAAAATGGCCTCCAGAGTCATTTTTACACTCCAAAATGCAAAATTAGTCTTCCTTCTGCATGAAAATTGCATTTGAAATGTAATAAATTAAAGAAAAACGCTACTGAAGTGAAAATAGTGATATTTGAAAAAGGTTAGTCTGCAAACTTGAGGGGGGATATCCCCTCCTTGAAATTTTTGAGGAGGGGATCATCCCCCCTCTGGTGGAAACACTTGTCTTGCAACAAGTTCACATGATTGATTGGTGCCCGGTGGCCTTCTGCTTCATTCTGCAGCTTGTTCCATGGGATCCCCTGGACACCCAAGAGGCGTTTAACAATATATGGTGTTCCATTCAGTTTGGAGACCACGGGGTGGCACTGGTAAAAGAACTGTAAGAATAACTGCACTCAGAATGTTGAGGCACTCTTTGAATTATTTCCCTTTGCTTGATATGTTTGGTGGTATAGTGTTAGAGCATCGGATTTACATCTGAGAGGCCGCAGGCTGGGTTCTGTTGACTTGCTCCTTCGTTCCCAAATTCGTCTGAGAGGAAATGATGAAAGTGAAGATTGTGCACTGTGCTTCCAACTGTCATGGAGTCTCAAAACGCTTCCATTACAACCCCAGTCTCTCCAGAAACCTTTCTGTAAAACTCAAGGAACAGCCTCGTTCAGCACTGATTGATCCTCTCAGACCACTTGAGAATACAGAGTGGTGACTCTGATGGGAGTTGAACCTGTGACCTCTCTGACTCAAGTCCAAGCTCAACATGCTCCACAATACTCCTCCTTACGATGATCTATAGATCGTTGCAGTTGATTGGGAACAACGTCTCAGGCCAAACGCAGTCAAGGCGCAGCGTCACGTCAGTGTTGGCGAGGCCAGCGCCAATGCTTTCTCCTGTACATCGACGACGTCTTTGACGTCCCAAGTGGGTTTTGTGAATTTTTCAAGTCAAACTTTTAGGTTTCCAAAGCGAGTATTCCCTTAAGCAGTTATAGATTTCCAAATAATTATGACCATCATGATCCCAAGGTTCTAAGCTTTCCACTGGTGTGTTTAATTAGTGGGAATGACCAGGGACCTGGCGACAGTAATGAGTTAAAAAGGGCATGCCTGGTCAAATTCTCGTAAACGTTGGTCCCAATTAAAAGCATGGATCTATAGTGATGTGCTGTATTAGCTTCTTAAGAAAGGTGTCTTCTGGAGAGACTATTGCTGAATGCATAGGAAACTGCACGACACAACTTTGTCTTTTTCCGTTTGAACCTTTCCCAAACTGGCTTAGGGCACACCATCCCGATATACCCTGAGTGGACTTCCAAAAGGGCTCTTGCTGCTGCCTCGTTGATGCCGTGCTGTGATGAGTGACTTGTTATGCCGTCCAGTTCCAGACAGGTGACTGGTCACGCATGTTATATGCCACAGCAGGGTGCTTGAGATGACCTCCTGACAGGGTACATCTAGAGTCTCAATTTGTGTACAAGTTCCATTGACCAATTTATCTCTAGTTTCTTCCAGGGAATTCATTCACTATTCAGGTCTCAATCTTGTTGTGTTTTAAAAATCCTTTTTTCCCAGCTGTGATGTGTGAATGCTTCATTCTCCAGCTTGTCCCATGGGATCCATTAGACTCTGCTGAGGCCTACAACAATATTTGGGTGCCCTTTCTCTTTGGAGACCATGGTGATGGAGTCAAAAAGGAACTGTAAGCTGTCATTACAGGTCACTGTACACTAGGACTGCTTTAGCTTTGTAGTTTATAGTATGCATGTTTTGTAATATCTCATGTATTGTTCATGCCAGTTAAGTATTTACCCTTCTGTATCTCTGCATTCATTGGTATGTAGAAACTAAGCCTTAGGCCTCCATACACTGAATGACAAAAGTCGAAATTAGTCGCTGCTATGGTCAGCTCGACAACACTTGATGTGGCGACATGTTGAAATACTCCACAAAAGTGTCAGAAGATTTTAACATTTATGGAGCGTTTCCATAAAGTATTTTGGAATGGACAATTGTAGCAATTAATTTCGACGTTTGTCATTCAGTGTATGGAGGCCTTCAGGCACCACTGGAGAGTTTTCTCACTGAAGTTGGCTCACCATGAACAATTCACCGTTGTTTGTTTCTTATGCTGGGGCTGAGACCAATGACACAAACAACTCTTCCCAGCATCCTCCCATAGCAGGGCTTGGGTCTCGTTCCTCCTTCATACACTTGCACACAAAGTGTGAGTGGATGAAGAGGAGTGAGGTAAAAACCCCTGCTGTGGGAGGATGCTTCCCAGTTGACGTAGAGAGTCAATTCGCACGAGGAAACTCGCCTGTGGATAGACACCTAGTGGTAGCATGTATGTATAATCTTTTATTTCTGTATGTTTTGTTTGAACTTGGTTGTCAGTATTTTGGTGTGTGTGGTATGGTGTTTACTTGATCTGTGCTCACATTCCTTCCTTTGTTTCTGCCCCTTTTGTGTGTAAGATATGAATTTCCCCTGCTTTACATTATGGCAATGGTACATGTACAATGCTCTTTGCTTTTCAGCTCCTTGGTGATGGTAAGCTTACTTGTAAATCTCATGTTGTTTGCTTTCTTTGAATGTGAGGGAGTGCTCCAAAAGTCTGTGACATCAAAAGACACTGAAGTCATTTAGTCTTGAGTGAAGCCCATTAGTGACTAGAGAAAAGAAGAAATAACTCTGTGACCCCC
>NMRB01000577.1:120313-150771 GCA_002633025.1 Notospermus geniculatus
CCCCCCCCCCCCCCAAGACAAACCATCCCCCCCCCCAAGACAAACCATCCCTTCTCTTCTGGCCTGAAATGACTTTTGCTTCACTCCCTACCTTCAGCTACATGACTATCACACCAAACATGATTGCCATGCCAACTTTTCCTCCTGGATGGGCAAAAATCTTGGCTCTGTTTATTATAATGATTCAGCTTTGTGTATGATTTTGTCAATCCAGTAATTCGTGCCACAACAGTCATGACAGTCTCTTCTGTACTTCTGCTCTGGGTCCATATTCATAAAACTACTTTCTGTGATACTTATCCTTTGTGCAACACAAAAGATAAGTATCACACTTTGCCTAAGTATGTTTATGAATATGAACCTTGAAATTCCTCCCATGATGACCACCAGTAGGCTACCATTGATTGACAGCAACTGAGAGGAATCGAATTGGTACCGGTACTAAAAATTGAAAATGGAAAGATTGACAAAAATGGAGATCAGTCTCCATCAAAATGTCTGCTTTGTAATTTGTAGTCCGACTCAGAAACTAACAGTTAAGATATTGCCATCGTTGGCTTTGCGTTTGAGATCAGATTGCACTGTCAACAGTCAGAGCCACCATTTTCAACCAGCAACCATCAGGCCAGACATCTTTGAATGGAAACTCATCGTGTTTACTCGCTTTGTTTCCAGTGACGGTGATAAACAAGACCAATGTATCGCGATGTTGTACTACATCTTGAAGGTGGATGAAAGATTCCGAAGGCCATTCTGTAAATTATTGTCTTTCTTCGTAAGTTGACCTTCATTAACCCTTAAACTGTTGAACTATTGAAGCAGTTTCCATATAATGATTTCACCCCCCAAAAATTGATCAAAAATCACAAGCACTAAAATCAACTGTTCTGGTCCCATCACTAACAATTTTTACCCTGGAATAGACTATATCACTCCAAAAGAGCGCAGCACCTGACGGGTAATACAGCGTCACGACGTCCCGTACTCATTCCATGACATCTTGACTTGAGACGACGTCATGATTGCTGAAACAAGTGGAGGTTTTTCGAGTGACGTCATGGCGTTCAGAATGGGGCACAGGACGTCGTGACGCTGAAGGCCTAGGTAGCTACCCGTCAGGTGCTGCGCTCTATTGGAGTGATAGAGTCTATTGTAACGCTTAAGGGATGGCCGCGCCATCTGATAAAATGTGGCAGAACCAAAGTTTCAGAACGGGTTTCCACAAGTAAATTTGTTTCTTTTTCCTGACTGTTTCAGTCTCCTGGTGCTGCCAGGCTTCTCTCTGCTGGCCTGGACTACAGGTAAGGAAACTTTTTGTAACTCTTTGATATGAACATGCCATATTCTAGATTAGATGTGACAGGTCGTACATGTAGTTTCAAATCTTACGAATGTTTGCCGGTAGTCTTGAGCAGTCTGGGAAGTTCTTAGATGATAAAATGTCTTGTCAGTGACTGCATCGTGCTCCTCAGTTCTCTTCAATTCAATTCACAATTTACTGAATGGCTGTTTCCTTTCTGATTTCAGAACTGTCTATGACTGGTGGCAAGCGTGTAGGAAACTTGAGGTAACCCTTCCTCCCTGAACTAGCTTCTTTCAGGTTCAACTAGTTGGAAGTAGTTTGCTGTCTTACCAACAGAGGGTTTTCTCTTGAATGTTACAGAGAGGGCGTATTGGATTCCTCGTTCTTGACCACACTCATGCTGATCCAGTTCATGTAGTTTCTGACTCAACTCGAGAACGGCAGTCTCGAATGCCGAGAATGCAACCTGAGTTGGGCCAAGAACGTGTTCTTCTCACTCCCCACTCAGCGGAGGTTGAGAAGAACACGTTCCTGGCCCGACTCCAGTTGCGTTCTCTGTGTTCGAGACTGCTGTTCTCGAGTTGAGTCAACATTGACATGAACTGGGTCAGCATGAGTGTTGTCAAGAACGGGGATTCGAATACGCCCAGTGACTCGTAAAAGGCCAAACATGATGAGAAACTGATGCACCTACTCCTTGCTAATTACACCAATGAACCTGGTCTCCTGTCTTCTTCAGACATACCGTGAGGATGTTGCTGCGAGTTGGAGGCAAAACAAGTTGGATGCTGTGATCTGTCCTGCTTTCACCATGACTGCAGTCCCTCCTGGCCAGACAGTGTTCCGTAAGTTTATTGACCTCAGTTTAAAGACTGTCCTCTGTTAAACTGACTCAGTTTGAAACAACTGTATGATGTATTACTGTCTGTTTCAGAACAACTATCGTACACTGCTGTCTACAACGCCCTAAACTTCCCCGCGGGGTCAGTGCCAGTAACCAAGGTGACAGCAGAGGATGAAGCCAGGCTGGAGAGTGACTATCCGACCACGCCATTCTATCATGCGATCACGAAGGCGGTACGTAGTTTTCTTGATTCATATAGAACCTTTGTCTTCATAGTTCCTTGCGACTTGGGATGGTGCTTCTCCACGCTGGTGATTCAAACATAAAAATCTTTTTTTCGTACGCGATTTTTACCCATGCATAACTAATCGTGTTGACTATTTTTGCAGTTGTTTAGGCAAATAGAAGGGGTGACAGCTTATTATGTAATCACCCGTCATCCCTGCCATTTACCAGATGAACTGCGAATACGACAAGCACCATTAGTTATGCGTCAACGACTTCGCGTACGAATAAAATAATTTTGTATTTGAATCACCAGCGTGTTCTCTCCATGACTCAGGATGCCTTAAACCCCTCTTATATCCCTCTGTATGCAAAATCAGCAATTGCACCCTTGTATTTTCAGGGTTCACGTGGCTCGACTGGACTTCCCGTCAATGTCCAGTGTGTGGCGCTACCATTCCAGGATGAGATGTGTCTGCGTGTGATGAAAGAGCTGGATACAGCGCTCAAGATGACCAGCTAAATACAGCGCCCTCTTTATCCCAATTAATCTCATATTATTATGCATTGAAGTCAAAAGTGAAATGATGAGATTTTTGTAGTGCATTGATGGAATGATCTGTAGGCCTAGATGTGACATTTAGAGCGAGTTATTTCAAATAGATTAGACAGCACCTGACTCATGCAAAGAGATTTAAATATCAATAGGAGCAGTCAGCCGCGCGTATTGCCAACAGATGGCAGCAAAGTTCTAGCGGACCAATGTACAGGAAAATCTACGTGATTGCTGCTCGATCAATAATGACTGGGTCCGCTATATGCATTGAATTGGGCCGTAGTGACACCTATTGGTCAACTCGCTGACAGCTCCTATTGCCTGTATAATGATCACCAGTTGCTACATGTAAACATGTATTTATTGACATTCTTGCAGTATTGCTTGTAACACTGTTTTAATAGTAGGGTGTGGGGCCGTAAACTTGTTTATGTTGTGATATAGTCTAGAGGTATTTATTAGTTAAAATGCCATTTAAATCATGCTCCTTGGGGTATTCTTCTACCTTTGTTGGGCCCAGATATCCAAAACAGCTTTTGAGCCCACCCGGGGTCTTCCGCAGGTACTTTCTAGTGTTGTTGGGCCCAGAGCAGACTGAGCTGTGTACAAGCTGCCACCCTTTCCTTGGACCCTCTTCACAAGTGCATCATGCTGTGCCACCTGCAGGCACAAATGGGTTCACCTGAATGTGGATGTCTGATAGACAAATCCCAAATTGATGAAAACGAGAAAGATCTGCACACTTCCGCCGAAATCGTAAACAGAACCTCGGCTTGAAACTGAATGATGTGACGCAGAGAACCCAACGACAGTGACTTCGAAGACGTTGCGTCAGACTTGACCATTGCTGAATCATGGATTAGGCCTACGTCACGTCAGCTGGTTTCAGGTCGAGGTTCTGTTTGCGATTTGGGCGGAAGTGCGCAGATCTTGGAATTTGGGATTTGTCTATTGTGGGCCATAAAACCAGACTTCAACCGGTAATTTCATGGATCAGCTGTGGAAGCCACAACTTGCCGAATTAACACTACCAGAACTTGTGAAGTGTTGCCCTCCAGAACCTCTTATGTGCAATCCTTGCCTTTATCCCACAGACCAAAACTAGAATTTTTAATCTTGTGTACAAGTGTGCTAGCAGCCAATGGGAGCTTGTTGAAGCCCTTGACAAGTTCCACATGAAGCCAGAAACCACAACTCGATGTATGACAACTCGATGTATGACAACTTGATGTATGAATGTTACAAGAAGCCAAGTAAACTTTAGAAATGCAGTTTATCAGGGGCCGGTTGCACAAAACTCATGTTAGCGCTAACATGGTGTTAGCGCTAACTTTTATGTTAGATGACGTCAAAATCCATTGTCATTTTACGTCATTTAACATGATGTTAGCGCTAACATCATGTTAGCGCTAACATCAGTTTTGTGCAACCCAGCCCAGGTACATATTACAACTTCTGATGTATGTACATGTTTTACATGCTGAGTTGGTTCTGACAGAAGGCTATGTGTCTTGAAAACTTATGTTCATGTGCTCTCCTACATGCCAAGTGAATGCTGAAAGAAGCCCATTAGTATCATATACAACCAATTACCTTACAAAAGTATCAAATACAACCGATTACCTTACAAAAGTATCATATACAACCGATTACCTTACAATGTATATTGTGCCATTGTTTATTTATCCAAGGTATATTTCTTTGTGTACATGTATTCCGTTTTCAATATTAAATGTAGTGATCTTACAAAAGCTTGTGGTTGTGTGTTTATTACTGAGCTGGCCTTCTGGCATTTTCACCACTAAAATCATCACACTTTAGCATTTGTTCCAGTTGTTCAATTCGATTGGATCTCCTGGCATTTTTTCGAGGTGGGGGCCGAGTCACTTTATATCATCACTCTCAAATCAACTATTTTATCAATATCATACTCTCTGGAGGCAAAAGTAAGATCGTTGAGTGCTGTGCTGGTCATCCATGTCCCAGCTTGTATGGTTTTCACTTATGGTTTTGGAACATGAAGAGTTCCTTGGTGTCAAAATGAGGCAAACGCACAACTGACCTATTTTTTAGTTCCAAAATCTGCCACTAGGGGCAGGTGAGAAATCATATATGCCGGTGTAACGAAAAAAAAATTTTTTTAATAAAAAAACCTAGGTTTATTTCACGCCATTGCAAAGAATCTTGGTTTATTTTTAAAAAAACGTTTTTTAGCCAACTGTTCATTTATTCAAAAAATCCTAGGTTTTTTACCCGAATGGAAATTTAAAAAAAAAATAACGTTGGTTTATTTTGATACAACTCGCCATTTCTCCAATAAAAGTTTTTTTGCAAGCCATTTTGTTCATTTAATCAAATAAACCAGTTTTTTTTAAACTAGGTTTTTAAAAATAAACCTGTTTTTTTAAAAATAAACTTTTTTTTAAAAAAAAAACTTTTTAAAAAAGAAACTTGTTTTTTAAAAATAAACTTGGTTTAAAAAAAATAGTTAAAAAAAACTAGGGGGCCTACTTCATTTTCTGCAAAATGGAAAAAAAGTTTTTTTAAAAAAAAGTTTATTTGAAAAAACTTGGGTTTTTTCCAGATTATGTAAAAAACAAGATTTTAACTAGAAATTGACTTACCAGTCAATTTGAAAGACCGCCCTTGGAAATTGGGAGCTAAGACACAGTTGATTGATCGAGAATTATCGAACGGCCAGGGTTGGTGCCAGGTTTTTGAAATAGGGAGAATAAAAGTCTCCCATTCCTATTAAAAGCAGAGACTTTTTTCCAAAGAGGGAGACTTGGCTTCTCCCTACTTAACTAACTTCAGAAGGAGAAGCTGTAAAGGTCACTACTACATGTATTCAGTGATAAACTGAACTATGTGCTATGTACTGCCAACAGGGTCCAATAACAGGTATGTGGCGGACCAGAAAGGAATTGACTCTTCCCCACATCCATTGAATAATCAATCAAGATAGGAACCAGTCCAGGGTGATCACAACGCCATCTTCAGCATACATAACGAACTATGCACATGTGTAATGTTAGCTGTATGCTGTATGTAAGTGATAGTAATAGTACTATGAATTGCCTGAAGATGGCATTTCAGTCAACAGTTTGAAAAAATGACAAATTTCACCCAAATTTCGAACTATTTGTGCACGGATGACCCCAAGAAGCAATAGGATTCTGTGTAATATGCTCATCTACCATTTCTGAAAATTTTACCGCGATACATGGCGTTTTTCGTTAGTTATCTTGCTGAAACCGCAGATTGGATGGAGAGATCCAGAGAGAGAGAGAGAGAAATTCAGTAAAAACAAGGAAGACCGCCCCATTGATGGGGGCGGTCTTAAAAATCATTTTCTGCAAAATGGAAAAAAAGTTTTTTTTAAAAAAAGTTTATTTGAAAAAACTTGGGTTTTTTCCAGATTATGTAAAAAACAAGATTTTAAAAAACCCTGTTTTTTTAATTAAAAAAACCTGGTTTATTTGATTAAATGAACAAACGGCTTGCCATAGGCTCAACCATTTATCATTCTGAACTCCTACTTGGGGAAAACCTTGTTATTTTTATGAACGTCATTTTCCCAGCACTTTACCCGGGTTGAAAAGATGATTACCAATCCACGGGCATGTACATTTACCATCATGTTGGCAGGGAAATGGACATAACTTTGTTGTCGGCCTATCGGCAGAATCCGTTCAAAAGATTCTCGGAATGTCTGTGGATTCAAACACCATCCCACCTGGCAGTGTAGAAAAATATCCATCATATGATTGTGTTGGGCCAGAGAACGAAGACAAGAACTTCTACCAAAATGAGCACTTTTATTTTTGATCCACCACAAAAATGGCATGAAATGAAGTCAGCAGATTTACATACACATTATGATGTCATGAGACAACAGGAAACGTTGGACACTTTTTCTTGGCTGATCATTAACACATGGACTTTATACAAATATACATTATATACACAGTGTGGTGATTCAAACACAAAATTATTTTATTTGTACGGGATTTTACTCATGCATAACTAATCGTGTTGACTATTTTTGCAGCTGTTTAGGCAAATAGAAGGGGTGACAGCTTATTACGTAATCACCCTTCACCCCTTCCATTTACCAGATGAACTGCGAATGCGACAAGCACCATTAGTTATGCATCAACGACTTCGCCTACAAATAAAATAATTTTGTGTTTGAATGACGACACTGATACAGTTACCATCCAGTGCTCTCTCTCTAAGCAGTGGACTCAAGCAGTAGTAAACAGTTGGCTGGCTAGTCAACCAACATTCTAGTCTACAATCCATTAAAGGCACTAACTATAAGCTATCAGTGTCAGTTTAGTTCAAGGATCAGTCTTGAGCAGAAGAAAGCTCTACACATATGAATCTCTTGATTGAGACTACATGCCCAGTAATTCCCGATTGACATGTTGACTGGCCTTGCATACATAAAGCACATCTGTGCATTTTTACATGTTACAATAAGGCAATGGGCTAGAATAGCAAACCAATGATCCATGAACTAAACCAAGGGTTTTATCAGCATGAACAATTACTAGTAAATCGTGCATTTCCCAATCATTTAATAGACCTTTGTGAAAACCTCATCCCACTGAAAGGGGCAATCCTGCCATGCTTACAAGGCCCAGGGCCACAGATGACAGAGACAGAAGCCCCTTCCCCCAAACAGTCCCAAGGTTTGTCAGAGAACTATGCTAGTGAACATTGAACATAGTGACATACATATTGACCTCGACTACAAAAACATTGTATCTCCAATTCGGTGCAAATAAATAAATAAATAAAGACCTATACTTTACATTTAAAGTAACTAATCAATCAAACTTGGTTTCGTCTCTTCTCCAGATCAGAATGAAACAACAGATTGATAACTAACGACATGAAATGAACTTGAACACCAACTTTGAAAACACATGAACCAACTTTCATTTGAATTACGACCCCTCCAAGTATTCTCTATACTACCTGATTCTGGTAGCACACACAATGTGGAAATGGAGTCCCACACTGAGGTAGAATTTAAAGGGACTCTCAGCTCCACTTGGTAGCAGACTGATCCATTCAGTATGTAGATGGCCCCAGCCTACTGTACCAGTGTAGCCATCAACAGCTGAGCGTGGGGATCCCTGGAGAGCTGCAAGAAGAGTCCTGTTAATTCGTGAACAATAATCTCAAATGATGATTTAAAAGGAGACAAAGAAACCAAGATTTGACAAACTGTTAAGTACATTTACAAACTGGTTGATCATCATCATAGCATGAGCAGAAAATAGAAAAGATTAAAGATTACAGACACCCCGTATTCTCAAACACGAGATGAGAAAGCTGAATGTTTGAGTGATGCATTGAACGAGCACAAACAGACATCACAATTACCAATAGACAGATTAATCAGTATTATCAGAACATTAGAGGACTTTGTCTTCAGCCACCATGCAGGCAGAGGTTACCCAAACATCCTACGGGCCAGTCCCTTCTCACTACCAAACATCCAAGTTGAGCCTTGTTCCAACTCAATATTGTAGATACCGGTACTTCTAAAACAGACAATGGGTCATATGAATAAAGACAAGCAAATGCTTTTATTTCAGATTTGTACAGCAATGCCTAGTGCATTTGTACTGCCAAATTCAAGTAAAAGCATTTACTAGTCTTTATTCATAAGACCAATTGTCTCGGACCAGATACCATTTATCCCAGACATGTCTTCCCTTGCACCCATTCTGCATAATGCATCGTGTAGAAATCGCTAACCTCTTCCTACACTCTGCAGCAAGCCACCAGATTCCGTGTTCAACGCTTTGGGATTTTCTCGTGCGACCAATCAGAAGCCTCGGTTCTCATGCGGTAATTTATTCAATACGAGTACGCCGTTCAACTTCGTAGCGGACAACACTGGCCTGCTGGCACATAATTGACTTCCCACTGCCAGTCCTACAACAGAATAACAAATAGTCTCCATCGAATATTGCCTTCGCGGCTTCTTTTTGAGTACTTGTAAGTCCTTGCACGGAGACTTTGCATTCGAATACAGTTTCATCGAGCCCGCCATCTTGTCATCATACTCGAGCTGCCGATGCAAGCTCTGCCGTGATTGGTTGCTATTTCTGGGACGGGGGAAATCCTTGAACACGGAATGTGGTTTGCTTGCGTGAAGGTCAAGGGAGGAGAAGCCGAGTCTTGACCTGAACTCAGTGAAGATGCTTGCACCTGGACATCACCATGATCATCAGGTCAGTACTAGGCCTATATCAAGTGCTTGTTCTCAGTGTCAGGGGTATCAGCGCCAGCGACATCTGGTGGTAAAGGTGTCCGGATTGCAATGCAATTTTTACCGGTAGTCAGGATATGAGTGTGAGGGATAGAGAATCATGGATCTAACTCCTCATGGATGCATGGTGGCTGAGTGATCAAGTAACAAGTCACTTTCAACAAACACCTACACTTCACAGACATCATGACATTTAACATCCATACATACAAAATGACCTTGTCAGAAAGTTACAGTTAGGAGACCCTTTGGACACTTGTACGAACAGTTTACTGCTCTACAACTGAACTAAGACATTCACGAATTATGTTGACTATTCCAAGACTTTAGAGAATGCAGTGAACTTGGACAGAAAATGATGTATGAGCAGGTCACATACAAAAGTTTAAACTCGTGGAAGAGGTTGAGCAATAGTTGAGAAAACTGACAAGAAACGAGAGAGGCTGACTTCAAAATGTGATGAAGACATATTCTAATCCAACTACAAAATGTTTACAAGAGGAAATGAAATGTTAAATCTCTTCATAATAATTCTCAATAACCTTAACTAAGACTTCAAACTTTAGTAATTAATCTGTCAGTATAACTACATACTTTTCCTGTCCTCATTAAGCTTGAACCAAAATGTGTACAAATGCACAGTGCATTCAAGTACAATCAAGTCCAAGCATTTATTTACGCTCTGTGTACTGTTACCCTATTAACCCACATTTGAGACATTATGTCATAATTCTGTGATTTTCAGTATACGAGAGGAGAAAAATTGGAAAGACATTTGAAGGAACATCTTGGAGACAAATTTTACAGCAGGTTTTGTAGGCCCCTGCTCATTCGTACCGGTAAGTCCAAAATATTTTGATTCATGTCAGAGTACACAGCTTGTCCTTTCTTAAACACTCGGGTGGAAGTGTTTCTTGAACCTCAAGGGCTCTGATTCTGTCCACCACACCCAGTGTATGCCCCTTCAGCCTTGGACCTGGAACATATACTGGATGATATTGTAGAATCTGCCCTTGCGGAATCAAGATGGGTTATACCCAATCATACCTCCTCCCCATTTGACAATACTGACATGTGACTGACACGAAGGTTGACTTCGGAATCCTGCCCGACTTCGGAAGCACGGCTGACTTCGGAATCCTGATTGACCTCAGAACCGTTGACTTCAGAATCCAAATTGGGAGACTACAGTAACACTGTTGTATGTTCCAGGCCAGTCCTTCCGAAAGCATGCCAGTGAAACATCTTGTTGCCTGCACAGTCTCACTAATCTGGTTGATATCTGTGACTAAGTTGATCTCCTCAGAGCCGTGCTGCTCTTCTAAACAGTTCAGAATGTTTGCTCATCATCACAATCGTCCGTCCAATGTCCAAACACTGAAAGAGAGAACGGAAACATTGTGGAAATGTGGCAAGATAAAGTGTCTCCTCATTATAGTGGCAGCTCAGATACATCAGGAACATGAATGTGGTTAGGAGAGAGTTGATTTGTTAGACATGAACTTCCTTTAAAGTTGGCGATACATCAATACCACCACTGCTAGCAGCGCAGGGAGTGGGCCTAATTCCTGCTGACTGATATCACGCTGATGGGAACACCCCAATAAGTGCTAGAATAAACAACTTTGCTACCACAGCACAGGTTTTGAAAGAAGTTGATCATCTGGTATTGCACTGTGGAAGAGGACTCAATCCTGATGTATCAGTGGTTCTTATTCTTAACCCTGCTTGGTGATGGATGCGGGGAGCAAGCTAAGACCAGTGATTACCTCAGGATTGGAGGGCTTAGCCGCTTATGTTCAAGAATAAACCAGACAAAACTGACGTTCTTTTAAACTGAAATTCTCTCAAAATCATGACCAGGGAGAGCCTTATGTTCTTAGTGGCATGAACGGTGCACAATGCAGTCAAGGGAAGACAATATCTGTTTCTACATCCCCAACATGCAATGCAAGAAGAAATGACTAAAAGCAGAGCAGCTGGATCAGGTGTTAATACTATCATTAAACAGCAGGGGTGTTGTTTTTAACATGTCTGTTTTGCCTCTTTATCTTGTTCATGCATGTGTTGCTCAAGATCTGTTCAGTAACATGCAAAGCTTCTCATTCCTGGACTGTTCTGGGTCTTCAATGGAGTCATTCGTCAATTACACAGAAATTGAGATCACTACAAAATGCACTGCATTCATTCATTCATGACATGTAGCCCCTTATTTTATTACAAGCATTCCCCTCTGCTCAAAATTGCTGAGTTGGCAAGGTTCAACGATCAAGCCAGGTTGCTGAAGTGTGCTTCACTGCAGCGACTGATTACCCGGTACCAGTACCGTACACTGATTCAAGGGTCGTCTGATCTGGATTTATTCCAGCTGATCACTGTCCCTCCAACCTAGACCTTAATTCAGTGTATAGTGCCCGACATGCATACAGCTTATAAAACACCCTCCAACAACTGAGATTTCACAGCATAGGTTTTCTCTATTACAGTCCTCAGGCATCGCATTCGTTGACAATCATATTTATAGGCCATACATTAGGAAGGCGGCGAACTAGAGCAGTATAAACCACCTCACCTAAAGAAACAAATCAGTATGTTTTACCTAGAACAGAAAACATGGGTCAAGAACATTAAACATATTCAAGGTTTGGGATGTAAACGGGTGATAAACACCCAAGGGATTCCAAGAAGTTCCTCAGCAACGAGAGGAGATTGCTGCGAAACTGAACTTTACAAAGAATACAATCACAGGTCAAAGAGTCAGGGTGATATTGTGACACCCCACAATCATGCTTCAAGTAGAAACCCAGATTCTGCACTGAATATGTGCTGAATCGGAGCTATGGGAGATGTTTTTGATGCGACACTATAAACACCTGAAAAAGAGTTGAGACAACCAAGGCAACTTTATCATCTGCGGATTTAACAAGGGCTCCCAATATTTCTCCTTTCATAACCATGAAAGACACCAGCGATCTCAGGGAAGGATCCAGGGAGGGGTTTTGCAGGGGGTTGAGGGAAGTTCTCCCCAGAAACTACCTGGATCTGCCCCTGGACCTCCTTCATACAGAGAATATCAGGAACCCTCCCGTTTAAGGTGAGAAGGTTTATCTGTCTTATACATGTAGGAGGGCTACCGGTATGACTGAGAAGCATTTTTAAAGGACATTGACATCAAACATGAACTTAACTATTGCTTTTTTCAACCACGCTCCCACAAATGGAGTTAGTGCCTTCTACCAATAAAAGGCAGAATCCCTGTGAAGGCCATGTTTGATGTGAATGTACCTTTAATGAGCAGAAGATGGAAAGATGTTATATCTACACCTGAAGCTGGTTAGATTTCATCATCAACAGATATGCCACGATACGGTGCATGTGCCTCGATGAATCGTCAGATATCACCCTCTCCTTCATAACTTGGCCCCTCCCTCACGAGAGGAAGACACACAGACTTTTCCCAAACACGACACTTACCATTCAAATCAAACTATGTCTACCATACACGATGCACACTGGCTCAAATCTACATTATGGTAGAGTTGCTGTTTGGTTGGCTACCCAAACACTTTCCTTTTTTACACTCATTCACAGCTTTAAAACTGGGCCGATTGCACAGAAAGTCCGATAGTGCTTTCGGTGCCAATCGGCAGTTTAGTCAATGGGAAAATGCATTATAACTAACTGCCGATAGGCGCCGGTAGCATTATCGGACTTTCTGTGCGGTCGGCCCTGGTTGATATTGCTACTACACTACTGTTTCTTGCTTTTAAATCTTCACACATGCAGATTACGTCATGCAGTCAAAGTGACAGAAAGACTACGGTGTGTCAAATGCACAAACTGAAAGATACAGCAACTCAACTAATTTGAAATGCTCATCATAATGGCATGTAAACGGCCGAGGGGAGGAGCTTGTGGCCACTTTTAGAAGCTTATTTTAGGTTCACCATACATGTAGGATAGTGGAGATTTGTAGAACAGAGTGAGGGGTGATTTTCATGAAGCTACAGAAGAAATCGTGATACTGGCTGCTCCATTTTGGTCTCGGATCCAAAAGCAACTCAGCACAGGTCAGTCAACAGTTTGAGCAGGAGGTGAGAAGCCATGACAGAGAGAGGTCAGAGGTCACGTCTACTCACTTTCACAAATATCACAGTAAGGCCGTTCTTCGCCCCGATTTCCATGATGGTGTGTTTCGGCCGTCTCATAATCGGACATGGTCTGTTTGGGGCAATCCTCGGTGTCATGGAGATCAAACATGTCACAGATATCACAAAATAGACGCGGGGCAGAGTGGCGTAGGGGAGGGCTCTCACTGCAAGTCAGAGAGAGAAAGCGCATTACAACATGCAGTCTTTAGCAATGCTCCACCAGTGGAGTAACTCTTGCAAAAAATACCTGAAAAAATTGCTGGAAATCAGAGTACAGGGCGGGCCAATAAAAATATCCGCTAAACGGTTAATATTTTAATGATTATCCATTTGCACTTCTGAGCTCTGGAAAGTCTTTATGGAGACATTCAACAGTCCTACAGGTATCAAAAGAACTCAATGCATGACCCTCTCAAGGCCATATCCAACACAAGGCTATGGATGGCACACTTGACTTCCAATCATGATGGCAGATGGAAATTTCTATATCCAATCAATGATCACTAGATGAATGATCAGCCAATGAAAATAAGCCCTGGGTGTCGTCTTGGTGCTGCCTCCTAGGTTATGCCGACAAAACTAAGCGGGATAATTTCTATAACTGGCAAAAGAAACATAAGAATGGATGAAATTGCAAAAATGAAACGTGAAATTGAACTGAAGCTCATAACTGTGGAAATCATTCCCTTCATAAAGAGTTAGATAAACAAGCAGCAGGTTAACGCCACCAAAAGCAGCAGGAATGAACGTGGAAGAGTTTCTTGAGTGCAGTTTTGGGAAAAAGGATTTTTTTGGGTTCAGATTATCAACATGCTAATTGGAGTTTATAATGCAGGCTTAAGTTTTTGAATATGTGTAGAATGCTCTCACAAGCTTTGAACACTTGGCATGCAACACAAAACACTAAATCATAGAGTAATTTCTGCCCCTAAGGCTTTAGTGTGCTGCTATCAACACTAGATGTGTTTTGACTGAGGTAAAGATTCGTCAAGTCACCTTCCGTTCACAAGTCTACATGATTTGATGTGACTTCTTCACCAAGAGTATGTAGAACAGGAGGTAGAGGGCAATGAGGAAGCTAGAAATGAAGGGGGAATCTCTCTTAATAGATAGCTCTGCCTGGAGACACCTCTTCCAGAAGGTACCTCTACTGCCTGGAGACACCTCTACCTGGAGGTACTCTACCAGCTCTGTCTGGAGACACCTCTGTACACAGGCACCTAGCTCCAATCTTCGGTTTGTTTTCGACTGATATTTCAAATATTCACCTCATCCATGAAGCCAGGACTACTTTCAGTAGCGAGGGGTTAACGAAGGATCAAGTTGGGCTGATAACGGGTAAAGTCAGGTACATTGTATCAGGGCTTCCACCAGATTTTGCAAGGTGCTGCTAAATCATCATTCTTTTTGAAAAATCTTCCCATGAACTTAAACAGAGGTCAGATTTACGCCAAAAAATGACTGAAAATATACCCAGCCCAAGAGCCAGCGTAAGCAAAGGGAATGTCAGCATCACCAGAGGGTGCGGGATTTCAAGGCTGCCCCGTTGATGTCTCCAACAACACGTTTATGATGCCCCTTCAACATGTTCAAGGACATTTGACCAGTCACTGCCCGGCCATGCAACCTCAGTGATTGTGATCTGTCGCCAAGCAAGCACAAAAAAGGCGTGAAAATAATCCAGAATGGTTTGATATCCTATTATTCTCACTAACGGATAAGACACAATGACGATTGGTGCCCTTTTCCCTTAAAAAGAAAGTGCATGAAAAATAAGCCATGGTTTTCGACGAGGATGGATAAAGGAAAGTTGGGAAGTTGAAAGAATCCCACTTCATGCTACAAAGTTTGGAGGAAGCCCTGTTTAAACTTCGTCAACTTCATCCAATTCACTTTTTAACCTCAACCATAGCATGCATTGAATCATTCGCGAACTGCAACGTTTCTCATTCTGTCTGTTCAGAAGCTTTGCTGAATCAGGAGTTATTCTTCAAAAGGGCCAAAAAAGCAAGCGAAACCTCACACGAGGAGACGACACCTACCCAAGATCAGAGCCGTTCAAGACACCAGATTCCATTGCCTCAATCCTCGCGTGGAGCTCATCGTTTTTCCTCTGTATATCGACGATGACCGAGTTAAGGAACTCCACCTGGCCTTCAGCATTTATCTTGTCATCCTTAAGTTTGGCGATGACACTGTCCCCTACAAAGAGAGTATACATGTACAAGTTACTCCCGATCGTCTGCCCTATCAGTCATGTCAGTTATATTAGACAGAATCAAAAAGGGCGGTAAGGGAAAGGGCCATCATAGTAATAATTGACACCCTTCTTGTTGCTGGCATCAAAACTACTGCATCCCTCTTTTAATGGACAAGGCTCTGTCTAATAAGACAACTTCTAAGTACCATCAATGCGTGCACTGTGCATTGGACAGTGAGCATGCATGTTCAATATGTGTGTATATTGGACCATGTCTGAGCATTCGATCATGTACAGGTGTGTGGAAGTATAGATCACCCGTCCACGGGCTTTCAAAAGGGTCCCCGCAGGATTGCTTTAGAATTTCAATTGTCCATTAGAACTAATTGCCGATCTAAACACTGATGTAACTCACTTGAATTAACATTAGAAGCAATGTTAGCATTGGCTTTTGATTCATCTAACGCAGATTCAAGCTGGGATAATCTCTCTTTAAGATTCTTGTTGTCTTTCTCATAGTTCTGGGCCGTCTGGCGATACGTGTTCACTCGTGAGGTTTCTGTCTGAAGGTTATTGATCTGGAAGAAGAGACAGACACCAAATTCATCCCATGGACTCAACGTAGAATGTAACAAAGTTCAAAGTGTGGAGCAAACTAATCCAGCCTGTTCCTTGTCTTTCAATGAGGAAACCTACAGTTACAGTTGAGGAGAAGACTGCCAGGCCCCAATGAGCTGCTGTACTCTCCCGATCTTTACCTCTGATCTCTGTTTCTCTAGTTCCTTCTCACGTTGCTTCAGAAGTTTGTTCGTGGCCTCGAGTGAACTCTGCATGGTTGCACGCTCAACTTCAAAACTATCCATTGTTGTTCTGATTCTGTAAAAGACAGATAGAAGATGCTCAAGAAAAGATAAACTCCTGATTATCAAAAGGATGCATAAGGCCTATTGAAGGACTCTGCAACTGACTGGCAGTCTCATTTGTAATGTGGGATCATCATGATTGGTGTGCCATATGTGACATCATCATGACACTCAAGGTTCGTTCGTGAGATCATCATAGCTTCAATATTCTGATGTGACATCACATATACATGTATAGTACAACTGGACCATCACCAAAATAAACGAAAGCAAGAATACACACAAGGATCTCAACAAAGGGTTCACTGAAATGGACTGTTTCAGGGGTCACAAGTGAAACATTAAGCATAGCATCCAAGTTTAAGCCTTGATTGTCAAAACAGTCAATGCAGGACAACATTTGTTCCCAAACACAAAATGCACATAAAAAGGCCCCTATCAGAACTTGTTGTTTGAGCCCAGTCAGCTTTAGGTAGGGGTCCGTGCTGAATTAGAGACAATGCAAATGATTACAGCTAAAACATAGAAAGAAAGTATAATGTGAATAACCCCCTTCACCAAAATAACAGACGTAAAGCAAAGGGCATGTTTTACATAAAAGTGCAACATGATCAAACCTACAAAAGAAATGTTTCTACATGAACATGAAGGATGTGTGGGACGTATTGAAGGGGAATCCAAAATGGTAGTCAATGCTTTGATAAGATCAGGGCAGGACCAAGTGCATTGATCAGCTCTTCATATATCTTCTGGTGGAATCCGGGTAAAATAAACAAAAGTAAATTAGACAATGGTATTTTAGGCATTTAGGGGAGGAGATCATGTAGATTGTCCTCAAATTGCAAACTGCTGGCTACAAACACTTCAGCGGGTGCAATTCTTGGCCGTTATGAAACTTCTAAAACCTCACAGAGTAGGGGCCACAGTCCCGTGACAGGCAATGAATGGGCATGATTTTATGACAACTCAAAGTGCATCACTTCAAAAGCAACTGACAAACAGAACAACACAACAACTGAGGACGATAGAAGCTTCCATGCTCAACAACTGGGCGTCGTTCTTACCATCAAGTTGGCGTTAAAAGTGACGCGGTGATCCACAGGGTGGAGAGCAGATGAAAGAAGAAAGCAGAGGCAAAATGAACGAGAAACCTCCTCTGACTGAAGCATTATACCTAAGAGATGTGAGCAACCCTGAGGCACAAAGTCTGAAAACCGAAATGAGATGGGTAACAAGTGTATCTCTGTGTTTGTCTTCACGCATGTGACATGTGGTTCAATATCTGTAAATATTCCCAGTACATGGGCAAGATGTGACCTGTAACAAGATGATCAGGTTAGTCACTGTGAAAAGGCCTTCATTTGATGCGCCATATCGTAAGGACGGGTGTTTATCTGAGAAGAAGGAATCACACTTACTTGGCTGTCATCTCCTCGATCTGTTTCCTTAGAGTGGTCTGTTGTTTCTCCAACTAGAAGAGAACAGTAAAATTCCAAAGTTAGCTGTGCTTATCTGAGTAAGAGAAGGCCGACTATAACCTTACCAACTTCCCAATACCCCCCCCCCCAAAAGTGCTGACATGATGCAAAGTCCTCTAAAACAAGTGTCAGAATGAAGTCACTCAGCCGTGGCAATCGTCTCTGTAGTACTTACTGATTTCTTTTCTTCCTCAATGTGTCTGAGTCTGTTAATCTCTGAGAGAAGGTTTTCCTGCTCAATCTCTGATTCTTGATACTGGAACTGAAGGTCCTCCATCTTGTGTTTGAGTTCCTCGCTGAAACAAAACAAACAGATTTGAGTGGGATTTTCTCCAAAGACGCTTCTTCTACCTGTACCGGGTAGGCAACGTATGACCTTAGAATGGTCCTCAATCTCACCGGTAGGATACTCGGATCGGTGGCGTCGGTCATCGATAATCACATGACTGTCGTTTCCAGAGCACTGATTGGTCAATAAAGAGCAATCAATGGTTTTTTTAACCAATCTCATGTTACACACATTAAACCACAGATCTGCACAGCAAAACACTGAATGAAAACTGGAACATGACTTTCACAACATTCAATCAGATCTAAACTACATGTATCTAACTAGATGACAAAGTAGAAACTGATCATCACCTTCAGGAACAACGACACATTGAGAGGAGAAGCTATGGATAGACATGGTTGACTGACAACGCTTCATGGATGATGATTCTAACAGATACAAGAACAGGAGGGCACAAATCAACATGAAAGGACTACCAGTTCAACAACACAATGGGCCGTATTTTAGAACGTTCCTTAACATAAAGGTCCACCTTAAATCTATTGTCCTCGATGGTTTTACAATAGACATAAGGTCGACCTTAACGTTAAGGAACGTTCTAAAATACGCCCCAAGGAGTACAATCTGACTGCATAGGATCTATTGACAATGATCACAATACACAGTATGATGTAAATCTAACCTTTGATCGCTGAGCAATGCACATATGAGAAAAATCCATCAGTCAAATGTATTCACAAGCTAGGCCTAGGTCCTAAAGTCATTATTGAGAAGGGGGATAACGACAGACTCCACAGCAATGTCAATATTGGTACGACTTAAGAGTAGGAAGGTACCAAAATACCAAAACAAACAACTCAACTCGCGGTAAAAACTAACCTCTACAGCTGGGATATCCGCTCTCTTCAGAAAAATGCATTCAGATTGAGCTACTGAGCAACTACAAGGCATCAATAGGAAGCCAGTATCAGTCAAGGTCACCTTAAGCTGACTGCAGGGATGTACACGGATGTACAGTAAGATGCACACAGGTGCAAGCTCAGGTGAGGCAGCAATCAGGTGCCGATTACTTGACATCACTCATCACGCAGGACTTGATAACGCTGACTCATCATGAGTCAACACAACATCATTTTTTCGATCAAATATTGTTTTACGTAGAAGCCTACCTGGCCGTATCGAAGTTGAAATGTACACCTATCGTTTTTTACAATGTACACTTTCCTACGATATTGGAACATGATGAACCACACAGAATATCTTAAAGATAATATATCACGACTTTATTGTTTACATTTAATGTTTGTAAACATGGATGTTTATATCATGTTATTTGGACTTTTTGGGACATGCCAACCCACCAAATTGAATAGTTTTGGTGTCAAAAGAATTTTTAGAGGGGCACGCCACCAACAAATTACCCATAAGACAATAAAACACTGGACATAAACAAACAAAATGTAAATAAACAATGTTTTTCGTGGCCCGCGAAAATACCCGTGATATATTATCTTTAACTCTACTTTGAACTGTAAGCCCATATTGATGTTAAGAGCAAAATGCACACAAACTTTGGACGCAGTTAGAGTGAAATGAACTTTGCTAATGGAGGCCACTTCTGATTTGTACCCATCACCAGATCCTAATTGCTAGTATCTACTATCGGTAGAAGTTTGAAAGACTTACAATTTATCCCTAAATAGAGCCACACTGCTGAGATCTTTCTGAAGTTGCTCCAAGTTCTTGGTGTGGTTGTTACATTCTTGTTTCCATTTCGTCACCTGAAACGAGGCAAATATCATCATGATATCAACTACCGGTACATGCATTTCACAACGATAGGATTCCAGCCCATGATGTCAAGATTTGTGTACTCAAATGCATTACCATGGTGCCCGAGTCAGTACGAACAGCCTGATCCCATTTGTGTGGTGGTTTAGGAAAACACGGCGGATGTCGCTGAATGATCAACAAGGGCTGTCAGATTGCCTGTGTATTGATGATCTACTAGGCCTAGCTACTGTTTACCTGTTACGTAGTACATGTCAGCTATTGAAATGTGCGGGTTCAGCAAGGCCATTAACACTTTCCTCAAATGCGACATCCACTTTCCTAGACCACCACACATTTGGCAGAGATATGGAGACAAGAGTGGTCTCAGTATCGCCAATGCCCTCCAATACTTCAATCTGCCTTCCAAAGCTCTTGGCAGCATCGCTCCTTGTGATCAGTGGGGGCATGATGAACTTTAGTAAAAGCTCTATCCTGTGCTACCAGATTTACTATAGTCTACAGCATTAGCTGTCACTTCAATCTCCCACACTCCCACTGATCTCAAATGAAGACACTTTAGTTTCACCATAAGATGGACGATCAGACAACCACTGACTTACTTCATGTTCTAGACCTTCGACCCTGGCGTCTCTCTCCTCAAGATGGGCCTGATTTTTAAATTTCTGTTTCAACAGTTCCTCTCTCTCTTTCTGTAGACCCTCCTTCTCACTCTTCAAGGTGTCGCGTGATTTCACCAACTGAAACAGACACAGCTGATTAAGAACAGGTGGTAATAGTGTGACAAAACAACCTGTTCCTACTAGCCCAGCTAGGACAAGTCTCTTTAGCTCAGCCGGTTCAAATCCCAGTATACCTCTTCATTTTTAGCTCACTGGGGTGAGCTATTACGATGGTGCAGCGTCCGTCGTCCGTCGTTGTCCGTTAGCAGGGCACGTTTCGTAACCGCTGGAGCTATTGATCTGAAACTTGGTACATATATACCCCTAGCTCAGATGACCCACGACACCAAGTTTCGGTCCGATTCGACTCTCAGTTTGGCCACCAGGTGGCGGAAACCAAAAACACAAAAAGTGCAATAAATGGCCCCCTGCAGATGACCTTTATGTACATGTGAAGTTCCAGCCCGATCGGACATCCAATATGGCCGCCAGGTGGCATAACCCCAAAATCATCAAAGTCCTACCTGGGAATGACTTGACCCAGATTCCTCGTAACTGATATGTACCTCCCTCTGTCATTAGACTATTATGTCCAACCCAGTGAGCACATGGTCCATGGACCATTTCATGTTATAATACTATCCCTGTTTTCCACACTCCCCCCTCACCTGTTCCTTCTCCAGTGCCATCTTTTGTTTCTCCACCGTCAGCTGTCTAACCTTCTCGGCCGTGGATCCCGTCTCTGCCTTGGCTTCCTTCCTCTCCATTTCCAGCTCATTTCGCTCAAACTCAATCTTCGATTTCTCCTCCAGTAAATTCTCCTTCTCGGCCTCAAGTTTCCTGACGAGTTTGTCCAGTTTTTCTTTCTCAAACTGTCAAAAAGAATATGGGTTAGATATCTCATGTTCTTCAGATACAGAATATGTATGATCAGACACATACATTTGTAGTTCCTTTTGGAAATCTAAGGTAGTAAAGGCAGTAGAGTTGCCCATTGAAAGCCATCTCATGTGGGAAATCTCTCATGTTGAAAGACGGCTTTAGAGAGCTCCTACAACACGAACACTAACTTTAACGTTGTCCCTCTCTGTAGCCAGTGTCAGTTCCCTCTGTCTCGCCGCCTCCACGGTTTCACGGAGTTTCCTCTCATTGTCATCAGTACTTGTCAATGTCGATTTCAATTGGTTAATTTCTTTGTCTTTTTCGGTGATTATGTCTTCAATCTCTTGTTTGTGGCTTGCAGTAATCTTGGTCATTTTGTTATTGGCTTTCTCAAGGTCATTTTGCTGGAATCAGACAATATTGTTTATGAGTAACCACGGTAATAAGTAACCGTGGTAATGAGTAACCATGGTAACAACAAAGACTGGAAGAACACTGGAATCACTATGCACAAGTATAATGGCTTCAGTACTTTAGTCACTGCGGGCTTCAATGAATCCTCTGCTATGACATCCAAGGACCTTGGCAAGACAAAATCCCTGGGTCATGTGACTATGCTACAGAATGTGTTGCAAATCAAACGACGCTTCTATGTCATGTGGCTCTGAGTAGCCAATCAGCATCCAACAGAACATGGCAAGTCGGGACGCCTGATACTGAACAGTGTTTTATCGGACAATACTCACTAGGTCATTATATTTATCTTGTTGTATTTTTAAGTCCTCCTGTTGTTTTGATAATACTAATTCCATCTCCCTCCCCGACTTGTCTAGTAATTGCTCATACTGTTCTGATAATCTAGCTATGGTTTGAGAAGAGCTCAACAAGTCTTCTTGTATTTCCTCCAATTTTCTGAAAAAGAACAAGAAAATATTCATGACATTGTCACTAGTGTTATATCAAGCAGTGGCTGACGTACAAGTAACAAGCCTTACAAGGGAAAGTGTCTGACTACAGTGCATTTCCGAGATGGATTCTTGGTTCTGACTATCCTTTTCTAATAAGTAACCCATGAAAACCCCTCACATGCGGACTAGCTGATGATAAGCCCTCTCATGCCTGTGATCTGCACAGATTAGATTTGCTTTTGGCTGAGTACCTGTACCTGAACAAGGTCACAATATGATACCGGAGACGTTACGAAGCCTTATGGCAATTCCAGTAGACCTTTGGTACAGTCTGCCACCGGATCACGAAGGCATTAACTCTTAGTTGTGACAGGACATCAGAATATGATGATTATAGTGACACATGACGTATTAGGCATTAGTTCATGATCAATTTTAATGTTTTAAGTATGTGGCATGTTAAAGTTAGATTCCACACTGTTAGGATTGAGCAGTGAGTGATGAAGTCCATGATTCTTAGTTTTTCATTTCCATCGTGATAGGGTGATCGTGAATGAAAGATCTTTCTGTGAATGTGAATCCTACACCAACAAGCTGTAGACCACAGGTTAAGGCGCTGCACCACTTAACAGTTTTTTCGTGGAAGTTGGCTCACAATGGGCAATTCACCATTGTTTGTGTCCTGTCAGCTTACGCTGGGACCAATGACACAAACAACTGCTCACAGTTGAGTTGCCCATAGTGAGCCAATTTCTGCGAAAAAATTGTCAGGTGGAGCAGCGCCTTTAGATTTCATTTGCTTCAGACACCAGTACAAGTGGAGTACTGGCACGGACTGACGCACTGGCACCATGCGACAAGAAGTGACCGAGTACTGCGTAAATCTCTAATGGGTGCTCTTTCATGTGGGTAATCTATGTTCACTGTGTCTAAGTAACTTATTGTCCCACGATGACATTCCAAACATAATACAGGGTACGTGTGTCCTCCGACACCTCTCACCAGTCATGCAGCATGACCAATGACACTCCACACAAGCAGTCTACACTATCCAGACAGACAGGTGCAATCTAGAAACACCCTTCACATACTGCCAGACTGCATCCTGAGGAAATCCGTGGTTCTTAGCCTTAGCCCTCGCTCTCTCCGTCAGTTTGTTAGCAGTGATTAAGGGAGAGAGCGTTTACAGAACCACTGATTACTCAGCATTGAGCTGATGACACCACCTCTGAACCTGCCAAAATTTCAGCAGCTGTTGGCCGGGGAATATGCGCGAGTTGGCTCTCTATGGGCAACTTAACTGCGTGCAGTTGTTTGTGTCCTGGTTCCAGCGTAAGCCGAGAGGACACAATGGTGAATTGCCCATTGTGAGCCAACTTCTGCGAGAAAACTCTCACGTGGATAGGCGCCTTATGTCCCTGCCAACTGACCAGCCTCTAACTCCTTTACTCCGTGGCGAGATATGAAGGGATTCCCTAGACTGCATCACGAATATTACACTGTGGCATTCCTTTCATTATTTACATGTACTTCATGTCATAGAGCAAGTTGGTACGGACACTGGCACATGAAAAGATTACAATATGATGGAAGAAGTTTTAATGAGAAAAAGAAAAAGAAGGGAATATACCGGTATTCTTTATAGACGCCCAGTCACTAGAAGTGATGATAATTCTATGATCAGTACTCATTAATAGATAAATCCCAAATTGATGAAAACGAGAAAGATCTGTGCACTTCCGCCGAAATGGCAAACAGAACCTCGGCCTGAAACCATCTGACACTGAATGACATGACGCAGAAAACCCCACGACAGTGAGTTCGATGACGTTGCGTCAGAGTCGACCATTGCTGAATCATGGATTGCGTCACGTCAGCTGGTTTCAGGTCGAGGTTCTGTTTACGATTTCGGCGGAAGTGTGCAGATCTGGGAATTTGGGATTTGTCTATACTCAGACAACTTCACCCCTAAAGCTTGCAGCATACTATGAAAGCAATGTATATGACTACGTGACCTTGTTTTTTCTGTACTGCCAGATACACAGCAAAGCACTCTGCTGCTAGCTTACGGGGGTAGGATATCTTTAGCACCTACTTTTTCGCAACAGCCACCAAAGTCTGTACATCACCATGTTCTTACCACAATAAAAACCATATGTACAGAGGCAGGACGTACACCAACCACCAATATTGCCCAGATTGTAAGTAAAGTGAGTATATTACCATACCACACAGTGCTAATGTTATATTCGATGATTTCAAACTGGTATTGTGATCAAACCTAGACAGGCACAAATCTACAGGCGGGAAAACAAGGGAAGCATGCTAAAGCTAAGGAAACAGAGGGCAAGGAAACTGAATATAATCTTTATGGAGACTCCAAGAGGAATAGTGGGTGTATTAAACCTGTGGTAACAAGAAGGAAGCTCTATTAAAGAGGAACTCTAGCAAGTAGGTCACAATGACCCATATTATAGACGTGTCAGAAAAGTAGGTCACAGTGACCTACATTACAGGCAGGTGTCCACAAGGGTTTAAAAATTGTCTAGTTTCACACTCATACTGTTCTTCTCGCAAGAAATTTTGATGAACTGATTTGAAATCATGAAATTATTGATAACTTTCAACGAAACAGTACGGACAGTGTATGCAGACAACTAAATAAATGAAGACGATATTTCATTCCTTACAGTTAAACAACACGTACATTCAAGAAGAGAAGAATGAGCTGAAACAAGCAGGTGATATGCTGCTGCCCTCTATTGCAAGCAGGTACAACTATGTTTGCAGATGTAAGTTCATTTTGCAGAGAATTCAGGTGAGGTTACAATGCTCAAGGAAGAATTAGAACAATCAGTCAATGTTTGTGAGAAAGTCAAGATTATTGTGAGCACGCATGAAGGTCACTTGTGAGACGGCACAATCCGAAGCAGACGTACAGATGGATGAAATGGATGCATGGCAGATATCGGAAACTGAACGTTGATTGTTGGCCACAAAGCTGCAGACTGCCATCAGAATCTCAGAAAGAATACCCGGTACTTCCATGCAGCTGCCTAAATGTTTGTTGAGGAATTTCAAGTCAAATACTGGCATTTTTCTACTACATTTCAAAAGAACTTCAAAACTGTACAAGTTTGAAATAAGAAAGTTGATGATGATGATGAAGATGATGACATATTGACAAGCATTCTGAGTTACTAACAAAGAAAGCTGGGTGTGTCAGAACGAATGAGAGGTACAAATGTCTGCCTTCACCCATACATGCCACTGGAAATCTTTTTCAGATATCTCTGCAAGAGTCTAGACATCAGCTCTGTGATTTCAGATTACAGTTCTGAGAAAGGAATACCGATTTTCATTGGCTTATGTGGTATCTGTCAATCAGAAATGACCAATGAGATCCCTTGTTACATCCACTACCATAGCAATGACCAATCAGATCCCTTGTTACATCCACTGCCAGAATTTCTAACTTTCCATGGTTTCCTAAGGAGACTGGAATCTGGATAGACATGACTAGTTATTGATAGACTAATACCTAAGTTAGTGCAGTTGTTAGAAGTGTCGAGTGTCTTGTATGGGGTGAAGGCTCCATCTGAGCTCACTACGACACGGCCACCACCTACAGGGAATCTCCATAAAAATGCAACTAACCTATCTCTTTCTCGCAGCTGTTCGTTCATGAGGGACAACTGTTGGGAGCTGTCCCCAGAGTTTTTCATCAGTTCCGTAATTTGACTTTCCTTCAAGAGAACAGAGGGATTGAGCACTGGATGACCGCACATGATGAGCATGCAAGCTGGGGTCACACACCACGCGCGTGGTAAAATAATCAGGGGGAGACGGATGAAGGGGTGAGGAACGAGTGAGAGGGGTTCATCTGCCATGTTGGTTTTATTATCTTAGAATGGAAGTCACTGATTTAAGTATCAATCCTCGTTTCCATTACAGCGGATTCCACCGTGGTATGCGGCTTGCGGAGCGGTTTTCACAGATTTTTTAATAATCCTTCGATGGTTAACAATACATGGTCTGTTGATTAGCCTATCCCAATACCTGTGAAAACTGCTCCGCTCACCGGAGGTGAATCTGCTTTAATGGAAACAGACCTTCAGTGAGAACTTCCATCACATGAAGAGCGGATCCGAGAGGGATCAGACCCAGAACCTAATCTGACAGCCCTCCACTTCATCAAACTGTCGTGGCTGATTCAAAGTTGGTTTGATTTGAACCCGAACAGGCAGACAACCAACATGTCCACTCCCCCTCAACCACCTCATTTATACAGGAAATAAAATAGACAAATAAGCGACGCCTGTACAACAAAATACACACAGCAGATTAACAGCTTCTGTACCAAATACAAATGTATACCGCACTAGACTATTCTGGCTGTTTTATAGGGCCTTTGTTCTGAAGTGCTCCGAGCCAGACTTGCTCATGCTTCAGCACTATCAAATTATGCTCTACAAAAGTCTAAGCACCTCAAATTGTAGCTCTCAACCGCCAAACTTCACAGTTTCATTAACTTGCTGCAATATTGGAAAAGCTTTGGGCAATTCACTGGTAAATTAATGTGCAGAAAGTTTACGAAGAAACAAAATAACTTGAAATTGACAGTGTACTCGACTCAAAACACTGAAATGCACAGATGTACACCGTACATAATACATGGAAAGCGCTGAACGTGTGTGCATCATTCAGGAATCTGACATATAAGAGGAAAATGGATTGGGAAAGATGATCATTCAAAAAGTACTATACTTGGGTTTGAATCACATACATACATAAGGGGTCAGGCCTTGGGGAAGAAAAAAATTTGGCTATCACTTCTTAGGGATGAAAAATGGATGGAAATATCAAACAGTCAGCTGTTGTTTTTGTTCTGTATGCGTTTAGCGACAAGATAATGGAAACTGTCTTGTGTTTGTGCTGTGTTCAGATTGTTTCTCACTGGGATGAACCCTCAGTTTGATATGTGACCCTCTCAGATCAGTTGAGAGCACAGATAGACCACTGGACTGGGAATCAAACCCACAGCTTCGTGGCTATGAGCCCATTGCTCATACAACTGCACCAGGTTGGTGAGAGCCCTATGGCATCACAAATCAAACTGAGGGCACCTCAGATCTGAAGCAATCTGTTTTGGGTGAATAGCTAGCGGTATTTTTAGGCTCTATCATATTTCTCATGCATTTTGTCAGTAGACAGAGACAAGGGACAAAGTCTCCACCTCATCTTCTTGGGGTTCAAATTGAGATCATCTTGTACGTTATCTATGAAAATGGTGCTTTGGCTGGTTGTACAGGTCTGGAATTAGGGGGAAAACAGAGTTCAGGAAAAAAACAATCATTTGCAAGTATTGTAATATGAAAGGAAGGTAGGTTCAGTATCGGGTTTACACAGATCAAAACAGGAATGCAAATAGTAAAAGTGTCATCTCAAAGGTCGCTTTCTGTCAGTGAAATCTCAAAGAATTTGGCAGGAAAAGGACGAAACGTCCTGTTCACCCCTAACTCGCGCCTGAACTTTCACAACAGCACAAGACTACACGGATGACTCACATAACTGGTGCAGCGACTTAATCAACTCATCACAGACAACATCAAATGCACAGTAAACGCTGAAAGTGTCATTTCGAATCTCGTAACTGAACGTTGACGATCAGTGCGCTGGTTTCTTGATCTAGGAGTCACAAAATTATTTTGTGATTCCAAGGAGAAAGAAACGACACATCAATATCAAATCACGTTTGTAACCAGGAAATCTTAAACCCATCTCTAACACGATACATACCAATTTCGCTTTGTCCGCTGCAAGCTGTTCTGACTTCGATTCGCTTGCTTCCAACTGCCTCTGGAGATCTGAAATCATATTTATATCCATATCACTGGTGCTTTCAGTACTTCCCCAAATATCACTAGGGCTTTCAGTACTTCCCCAAATATCACTAGTGCTTTCGGTACTTCCCCAAATATCACTAGTCCTTTCGGTACTTCCCCAAATATTACTAGTCCTTTCGGTACTTCCCCAAATATCACTAGTCCTTTCGGTACTTCCCCAAATATCACTGGTCCTTTCGGTACTTCCCCAAATATCACTGGTGCTTTCAGTACTTCCCCAAATATCACTGGTCCTGTCGGTACTTCCCCAAATATCACTGGTGCTTTCAGTACTTTCCAGATATCACTGGTGCTTTCAGTACTTCCCCAAATATCACGGTGATTTTGGTACTTCCCCAAATATCACTGGCGCTTTTAGTACTTTCCAGATATCACTGGTGCTTTCAGTACTCTTCTCTGAATGACACTAGGCCCTACCTGAAACTTCTGACCTGAGTGTCTGTAGCTCTGTGTTCATGTTATTGGCATTGCTATCATTCTTGGCAAGTTTGGCCATCATATCTGCAAGAAATGGGGACTGTCATCACAAACAAGTTTGGGCATGTCGTGATTCAGGTCTCCTAGCAATCAATTTGATTCGACTCTGGTATTCCGACAGTCGTATGTGTTCATGAGAATCCCATCATTCACGTCAGGGATGATTTCAAACCCCATGTTCGTGGACCTGTCATGCTAGCCCTCACACCACCACAAGTCCTGAGAGCAGCCAAAGACCTCTGTAACACTCACCATCAATGGAATCCTGCTGTTTCTTAATCTTCTTCCGAGCTTCCTTCAGTTCGTCAGTCTAAAATCAAGACAGGGTGGATGAGAATTCCAAAGATCTCCAAAAGAACCAAATATTCCAAACACTGCATCACTAACTCACGTTCTCAAGAAATTTAGGTGTGACATTTCAGTCAAATCTGAGTCTCACTATTGAGAAGAACTAGCAGAGCCTGTGATTCCAGCACAGAGTCAGAGCTGTTCATGACAGACTACTGGTATACAACTTTGATCCAATGAATGTCAATTATGAAGTCAAATCAGGGTTATGTAAACACTTGACTGGGACAGGAGGATGCGGAATAATTACATGTCAAGTAATTGGGCCAGCAGTTAAATTACACCACAGTTCTGCTGACTCAAGGAGCTGCAGCACCAAGAGTACCCCTTTGGGCAGCTGCAGCACCAAGAGTAACCCTTTGGGGAGCCGCAGCACCAAGAGTACCCCTATGGGGAGCTGCAGCACCAAGAGTAACCCTTTGGGGAGCTGCAGCACCAAGAGTAACCCTTTGGGGAGCTGCAGCACCAAGAATAACCCTTTGGGGAGCTGCAGCACCAAGAGTAACCCTTTGGGGAGCTGCAGCACCAAAAGTAATTCTTTGTGGAGCTGCAGCACCAACAATAACCTATGTCCTCAACAAAGAGCTTCATAGCAGGGGTCTCACAGTTTCATCCTTAATAGAGAGGTGTCTGTTGTAAAGAAAGGGAGGTCCCACAGTTGCCATGGTTACAGTCTTTCTTACCAATTCAGTTACTTTACTTTCCAGACCCTTCACCTCTTTTGTCTTTGAGCTGACCATCTGTTCCAGTTCGTTAATCTTGGAATTCTTGGCATTCACGTCAGCGGACAACTGATCCGCCTGAAACAGAATGGGATTTGAATTGTATGAAAGGATGGCTTGGCCGGTGCTGGGGATCTTACATTCCTGATCCACAGAAAGGTGAATCTAGCAGAGAATCGTAACACTGCTTACCTTGGCTCCCACATGAGTCTTGGATTCTTCAAATATTTTAATCTTGTTCTCAGCTTGGGACAGTTTATGTGTAAGATCTTCAATCTTCTCCAGGTACGCCACGGCCGAGTCTTCAGCATCGCGATGCTCGATCTTATTTTTCTCGTACAACTCCTGGAACGAGAATGGAACAATTCTTGATGAAATTTTTGTTTGTTTGTTTCATTCATTTTGGCTCCACGAGGGTTGACCCCTGAACCATCTGATCTCCACTCACTGCCGAATGCAAGGCGACCTCCTTCAGGAACCAAGATATCTTCTCCATTCTTTGATTCGCAAAACACATGGATTTCACATGGATCCAAAAACATTTGGTCCACAACTTGA
>NMRB01000577.1:165910-193160 GCA_002633025.1 Notospermus geniculatus
CCCCCCCCCCCCCCCCCCCGAAGTTGTAGATCAAAATCCCACTGTCGATAACCAATCTTCTTCTCTCTCTTGTTCGAAAGCTTGTATCTTTTGATCATCAAGAAACAATAGCGAATATACATGCAAATCAATCACACATCAACATGCAACAGGAGCACCCCAGTACATTTCTCTGTGCTTTCCGCTTCAAGACTACACAAGACTTGGGCTCATACAGCCAATGGACAAGACTTGTGGGTCATACAATTGGAGGCCACCCCAAGGAAGGCCAACTAACAGTGTCAATAGACACCAAGTGTGGAATACAACAGTCTTATTCCAGAAACAGAGAAAAATGTCTGAGATGTTTAGACTAGAAGCATGCCATCAAAGCAGGAAATAATACAGTCAAAATGAGATGAATGAAGCATAAACAATAAAAATAATCTTCATTTGGAGAACAACTGAAGCCAATGATAAAGACTCGTGGTACCGAACATAAAATTTGAAGCTTCTAGAAGATAATGATTTGTTCTTGTAAGAAGTTCAGAGGCGTTGGGTCAACCCCAAAAGCAAGCATTGTGTATGGTCAAAGAGCAAAAGATGTGACTGGTAAATCTCACTCCATGGTTACCAGATTCGCAGGTTGTGCTTGTTACGTAATAAGCCACCTAGTGGTGAGAACAATCATTATCTTCAGGAGGTACCGTCAGTTCTTAACGTAAAGAAGAATGATGACCCGCTGTTGCTGGGGTGACATGACTGCTGGTAGGCCTACCCTTCTTGGGGAGAGAGGTTTGTTCTTTAAGGTTGGTACTCTCTCTTGTGACATTGACGAGTGCAGGAAACGAACAGACAATGCCACTGCCCCGTCATATGTGGACTTAGATCCTAGACAAGGAAATCCAAGTTGGTCTATTACTATTGGGTGCCACTTCATGCGAGAGTTAAAGCATAAGCTGGACGAAGTGGGACCATCCGACATGAACGCAGCCACCAACAGCGGGTCTTCATCATGAAATGAACGGGACTGAATAGGAATTGACTCGATCCAGATACAGGTAGGAGACAACACGTATTCGGGGTAGGAAACGAGGGATAGTAAATGTTAAACAGTTGGACTATGGCCGTATGTCCTTCCTGAAAGCCATTGGCAAGCAAACCATTCGGTACACCATTGCCAACTGTTTCAGGCAGAACCGGCGTGCGATTTGTAAAAGTCTTTCAAGAACCTTGCTGAGATTCAGGTCACTTCGCTCGACTACATTGCATCCCAGAAAAGATACGACAGAGGAGATGTCAGACGTTATACCCTGTTTTGAGATATTTCTCCTTCTCCTTTTTCTTGTTGCTTCAGAACACCTGTACCCACTGGACTTATATGAACGAACACTCAGATATTAAACTCACTGACGCCTCTTCAAATCATTTTCTGGGAACGTCCACCTATTTTGATGATCATGACGAATCATCTTCAATAACAAGGGAAGGGTTCTTTTTCTGATTAATATTTAGACAGGTGACCATGATGATCATAACTAATGGTACTCCACTACACCTTTGGCTTGCTCTTTAAACAACTGTGAGACATTATCTAAACTTAATCTCATATGTTCCTGGCTCAAGAGCCAGCCATCAAGTTCAGGGTTCTGCCTTGGGCTGCTGTAATGGTAGCTTTCAGCCAGATTTGAGCAAAATGCCATCCTGTCTTCTCGAGGGTCACTTTCTCATGATACTACAGGTTGGGAAGTGTTTTAAGGACCATTATCAGTAGAAATAGAAGTGCATTTGAGATTTCTAGGTACTTTTGTTGAGTGCGTGAAAAAAACTTAACAAGACTAGACAGATTTTGCTATGAAAATAGACAGAAGACAAAAAGTTCAGAAAAAAAAACTCAAATCCCTGCAATACAATGTCTTGTATCAACTGAGACCAGGTTAGCTGCTACATGAAATACTCACCCTCCCCCTGAAAAAGATGCGGTTAGCAAACACACGAATGCAGTTAGTTATAAAATGAATGATTATGTTGAGGGGGTGACGTTACTAAGCCAGCTCTATGCATGCAGCAGATGATTCAAATGGAAGCTGTGTTTGCTCAATGTAGAGAATGTCCAGACCACTTCTGACGGAGAAAAAATAACCGCACGACGAGGACAGGGTGGCAACGAATGTTTTAGTGATCGACAGGGAACAACAGGGGGTGAAAATTGGAAAAGTTCAATGTAGAAATCCGCCGGGAGCCATGTTGTCCACCGGTTGTCCTTGCCGTGCGTAAAAACCACAGAAATTGCAATAAAATCCCTCCAATGCACAATAAAATACTGAACAAATTGAAAAGACAAATGCCATTCTGAAATGATTTAAGCATCATTAACAGCCTGAAGTCATTCGGGTTTGATTCGGCCAATCATGCTTTCCCGTACAATACAGACATGTTCAAGTGTCCTCGCAAGATGCATTGGTCAAGTTCGGGCCGTTTTTGGGTGTTTGCAAAGTGGTAATCTCTCCTCGAGACAAACACGGGAAACTAGAGAGATCTATTAAGACAGGACAAGGAAACGAAATCTAGTGGGACTTGGAATGTCACATTTGGCATGTAGCAGGGTGGAACTTGATTGAAGTTTGAACATCTCCACCACAAGGACATGTTCAAAGGATGGCTAGCAGCTGCAAATACTTTTTTAGACAGCATGGATGGATAGCACCTGACGAGTTTTTCGCTACATTTCAACATCAACAAGATGGACGACAATTTTGTATCATTGTTCCGTTTCTCATTCAATCATCATCAAATAACTTGCACAACTGTGACATCACATCACAAGAGGACGATTTTCGGCATTTCCCTGTTTTCCTTTCAGACTTTGCAGCCGTGACATTCCAATCCGAAGATGGCAATGGAAATGGTAATGAGATGTCATCACTAATTACTTAATGAACCTGAATGAAACAGGGTGGAAAGGGGCTGGGGAAATATTTGATAGAAGATCGCAAGGGAAGGGATATTTCACTGTTTTCATGACGTTTTCCCTTGATATAGAGGACATTGGGATGTATGTTTTTGTTCAGGTTGGTGGGACTGACTCTGGTCTGAGTGTCGCTGAAATCTCAGCTGATATAATACAGCACAGTAGGACTGGACTATGTCGGGGTTTGCAGATGTTAGGCAGATCATTCATTGTACCCAGACACCAACTTGACACCTATAGATAGGGCCTTTGCAGTCTTTGGAACTGCTTGTATGTTTCAGTGCAGGAAAGTGGCAGTGTTAGCGAATTTAAAGTGGGGTCAAAACCCTTCTCCTTAAAGAGTAGTTCTTGTGAACAGCAGCATGTGAGCAGGACACTGGAACCAGCAGTATTTACATGTACAAAGAAGAAAATAGTGCCAATGGCACTGTGCCCGCTTGGCTTGACAGCATAGTTGTACGAATTATCAGCAATCTCACTTAAGCCATATCGTAAGTACAAACATGCCAAATTGCCATATAAAAGTATCATTGGATAACAAGTTGATGAAGATCCGTTTTTAGTTTTGGCCCCCTAGTGGCAAAGTCAAGAACCAGATTTCGCCAAAATTTTGTGTGTGAGTTGCTATAGCCTAGAGGTAGATATGTGCAAAGTTTCAAAGGAATAGCTGAAACCATTACAAGAAGTGCCAATTTCGTAACTTCAGACAAACTTTGACCTCTGTGACCTTGAAAATTAGGTCAAATTAAAAACTGGGGTATAGTGTTATGTATCCTCATTAGATATACCCATGATAAAAATTTGATGAAGATCCGTCTCGTAGTTAGGGAGAANACTGGAGCAGCACCGCTCTGGTGAACGCAAAAGCTTAGTCAGGCCTGGGGAAGCCACCTCAGTGTTGGACCACCGCATAAGACAGTGATGTCCCCCTTTAGGCCAGGACATCCGGGCACAACTGAACAGACACTGACAGTGTCCACCTGCCTGACCTTCAGTAGTTCCCAAGTTCCACCAGAGTGGTGTTGCTGTATGCTGATTCCTAGTTTCAGGGCCCAGAAAGGGACACCTTTTTGCATGGATTTACACCCCACTGACAAGTCCTCATCAAAGACAATCAGTGCTTCGTGACGTTCGACTGGTTGGTGTCAATCTCCGCCCCCTAAGGACAGTATGGACGGCACATGAACAGTATCGTCAGTATTGTCAGCTTCAGAAGGAAGTGCATCATCAACAGAAACAAGGAATGAAAAGAAGAAACGTGTCTCGTTGACCTACCAGTGACGACAAATCGTCATGATATGATTTGACTTTTGTCTTCTGCTGAAATTGTTAAATATTGCAAAATGGGTTCGAGTCGAGCTTCATCAACGGGAGGGATTAAGCGAGGTTTTTACAAGGTGGTACGACGTGAGGGTTCAAAATGAGATCTTCCCCAACACCTAGCAAAAGCTTGGGGATGAAGAGACTCTCTTCCGCTTGAGATCAGATTCAGAATGATTGTTACAATTCTGTTCTTATGATAGGGTGACTTATGACTGCTGGCTACCTTCACTTTTTACTGTTAGAGTGCACTCTCACCACAGATCTGTACATTACACGAAGACAAGATTATACATGCTATGTAAATTAAGATACTGGAACTTGTAATATTTTGATTAAAATGCACACAACTTTAACCTGGTGTATTGAGATATTTACTTCAGACATTCAGAAACAGCTGAGTTGTAGACTAATGGGTTGATCACGATGCGCACTATGCAAGACTTGAAGTGCTATGACATTTTCAACAGTTTTTAATGATTTCATGATGATATTATATCGTGACATTAATCATGATATTTGAATGGCAAGCTGGGTGACGATTAGAAGAGGGTATTTTACACATCCACAGGCATCCTACCCGCCCCAAGCCGAAAATCGATGCACTTAACAGGGAGACAATCAGTTCATACTGTCAAACTTTGGGGCTATAAAGAAGAATAAACTTAGGTTTGTACCATCTAAAGGAAACTTCAGGCAATTCATTCAGTGCTACACGTTAGTTAGTCACTGTACTGCCAGGTGGAGCCATTACTAACCAGCCTTGTATAAATATTTTATAATTTTCTGTACTCAAAATGAGTGAGGAAATAAATCTTATCTATCTATCTATCTATCTTGTGCTTCAGCTTACAACAGAACTGAATACACCATGGTGCCATCAGCACCGAAGTCTGATTTTGTATACCCAATGAAATCTCCTGCTTGAGACTGCTGACTCTCCTGCCAAATGAAGACTGTGGCGAGCAGAAAGCATAGTCTTCCCACATACACTTTCAAAGGCAACACCAGTCACCGCAGCATATCATTACAGATTACAATAAGAAGGATATTTAGTGTAAAGCTATAACCATCCAGTATTAAAGTTTCCTGTAATACACATTGTGTTGTTCTTCTTAGCATATCTACCATATCGTTACATGTTTATGAGTGCTTATGATTGCCAACTGTAACATTATGCATACCACAGCTCTTAAACTTTTTCCTGCACTATTAGTTACCGCTATTACCAGTGTACTGCCCAATTTGTAGACCGTCCTGGGTTATACACAAATACCAGCTGTACACTGCTATAATTTGGATTAAAACCCCCCATCTGTTTTGTCTCACCCTAGGGTCAATTCGTCTTTCATGGTGGACCTGCCATCCAGTCCAAAAGGATCTTGAGCAATTCCCAAGTATTGCAAGTAGATTGTTCTTTGCATAGACCTAATACTACAGAAGACTATACAAAGCCACGTCACTTGAGAGAAGGGCCTAGTCTAGTTGATGAAGGGGTCTAATCTTAGCCAAGAAAGAGTGCTATTCAATACAGAAAATGCTGCTAGACCAGAGTACAACTGAACTGCTGAAGTTGTAGCTGATTGAAAACTTGAGGACTAGGCCAGACTACATGTATGTTGGAAGGGTTAAAACCTTTACATGCGCCCAAGCAATGGATTTTAGATGAGGATCAGACAGCCACACAATCATACATAATGACAATGTCAGCCCTGACTTTCTATTCAATGTCTCAGTGCTGCCCAAAGCCCCACTTAAGACTTAAGCCGTGACGTGACGTGATCCCTTGCTAAGTGGTATAAACCACTCTAAGTCACTCACAAGTGTTTATGATAGAAAGGGCCTATTATTTATCACCATTCCATTTTGCATTTTATATGATCAATTTCAGGTGGTATTACTAGTGTATTCATCCTATACACTGTACAGGTAACAGGTGCATTATTTCATACCCGGAGGCATTTGTTGCTAGTCTCGTACCAGCCATGCTTGGAGTTTTTCTATTGCGCAAAACACACGTGATAGATTCCAAAGCTATGGAGGTTTTTGTGCAGGTGTCTAAAGTTGATCGCATTAGTCGAGGTTTACATCTACCGACACTACTACTGGGCTGGATTGGAGAATGCATTTCAAGAAATTTTTGTATTTTTTGACTTTGCCAGTTTCTTCATTCTGCTAGGTTTGATACCTTTATGGTTTAATCTAGTGTCTACATCAAACCTGACAGACTTTTAAACCTTCTTTTGTTTATTTCTCAGCTAAATGTTCATCTTGAGGTATTCCACGGGTCCTAAATGCTCGCTCCCTTCCCATTGCATGCTGTATGCAGTGAGAGTGTTGCATGTGGTGCTTGCTCCCTCCACTGCATACTACAGGGTGGGCCAGAGAAAGTGTCCCTCGAACAATAGCATTTCTATTGTTTCCCTATTGTTTGAAGGCCACTTTCTCTGGCCCACCCTGTACACCGTCTGGCATCACTGCATATGCCATGGCTGCGACGTACTGAGCCAGCATTTTGACCTTTGATTACCTCAGGATGGCTAATGTTAAGTAGACAGTGTTAACATGAAGAAGTACTTTGGAATTGCATCTTGTGTAAGTGAATTTAGTAAACAAACTCCTTCCAAAACCATTTAGATACATGTTAGGATGTAGGTTGAGTTTTTCTTCCTAATGCTGAGGTATTTTTATCAAATACTGACTCAAGGTGTGCACAAACTAGGCCCAACCACCCCTTTCTGAAGCTGACAGCCAGAAGACTAAGGACAGGAGAAGCAATAGAGGCATTAGTTGCTGCATGTACCTGGCTATTCAGTGACGTGACTCCCAATCTTACCCTACTACGGGACAAACTCGACGCGGTCGAGCTGATGGAGCTGACCGAATCCTGGCTGCCGCTCCGTTCACGGGAAAGGCTCGATAATCCGGCTATTTTACTGACTGATGATCGGCGTGTGGATCCGTCGCCACCACTGGAGACTTTGGCCACTTTGTGGATTGGTGCAAACAAGCCAAACAGAGGCTTGCAACTGAAATATCTGTAAGTAAAGAGGAGATCTATGCAACCATTGAAGCTGAAATGCTATCCTATCTTCATCTCCATCATTAGTTTCATGACATTCACAGCAGAACACTCAATTTGATATCATCAGTGTTGAGACAATTCATTATTGACTACATTTCCAAATTGCTTTTAAAATTAGATATGAGGCACGGGTAGGCACTTGCTGGGGATGTTGTCAGGAGATGCATCACAACAGGGAATGGTTGGAAACATCAGCATCTAACTGTTAGAGAATGTGATTTCGATTCCGAGTACCAGTATTCTAATGTGATGGAGAGATCAACAGGATTGAAACTACTGCAAAAACCTACAGAGCCACTAATTACAAATTAGGCCCTTGGGTCTCCATGTAAAATCTTCTGGGGTACATGGATGTGCGTCAGATGCAAGTCTTTTTACTGACTAAAAATGCAGGCCTACATCAACATGACAACCCATAACATGTGGGTACATTCACAAGTTTCCGTTGTATCGCTTTTTCAAGCGGGAGGTAGTGTGGTTGAACTTAAAACTCATAGCAGACGGAAGCTCAAAACATCATTCTCATTACTGGAGTAATTAAATTTTTTCGAATGCACCTCATTTAAACCCACACAAAGGATGATTAGTCGTGACCTAAATCCCCAGTACATGTACGTGAAATAATATGAACTCAGGACGGAAATGTCTCATGGTTGACATCATTATCATGTTTTAGACTAATCAGAAAATCAGACATTGAAATGAATGCACCAGCACTCTTCTTTAGCAAGCTGGAGAACAATTACATACATGATATATGAATTAAATATGTAATGTAGTGCATGCATCAATACATTCAGTAGACTTCAGAAATACCACACAGGAGTTGTATCGAACGAGAACGCTGTGACATGTACTGACAAGGAAATGAACTGAGATACACCAACGCTTGTCCCCTGGTCCTTCTGCCAGTCAGTTAGGCCATCACGCAGGAGCTAGGCCCTTGACAAGAGCCAACACCTTATAACAAGGACCTTTCTTCCTAAAATTTGCGACGTCTTAAAACGTTACCTTTTCCCGCTCACAGCGCCATCATTCTTCCCCAGCGGGTCGTCCAACTCCACGCCGGCCCATTCTCCCTTCGCAAAGTCAGTCGCACCGAGATAACGTAGAACTCCAGATTTAGAACCACTCACTAAGACACGATCGCCAACTTTCATTTTCCCGTCACTATGTAAATTCGTCGTCGAGCCCGATGGAGACGTTTTGGCCAAGTTTGTGCTCGACCCAGTTGAAGTCCTCCGAGCGAGGCCAGACTTTGGTGCGACCATTTTCGACGCTGCTGTGGCAGTGCCATTTGTAGCACCAGCCTTGGCGACACCAATACGACTCGCTGGCGTAACCGGCATGTCTGGTGGAGGCTGTAGTTCTGGGGGATCCTTGGAAAGTTTTGCAAGTTTCGAGAAGACACCTTTCTTTGGTTCACACTGAAAGTATCTGACACCAGCTACACTGCCGTCATTCTTTCCAACTGGTTCATCCAAAACAACTCCCGCCCAATCTCCAGGGGCAAATTGTGTCTCTCCTATATAGGCTATATGTCCAGGTTTAGTACCTCCTACCCATACTCTGTCACCGATGATTAGGTCATCCGTCGCCGAATTAGGCTCTGGACCTGAAAGAAAGAAACAAGATGTGAACACATGTGTATAGAAAATATGGAGAAAATCAATCTACGGTACATAGTGACTACCGGTATATATAGTGAATAAATCTATAGAGAACTCTTAATAAGTCTATTTTGAGAATCATTACATTAGAGAACAATCGTGTCTAAAGAGAGAACCATTTTGTCTATATAGAGAATGATCATGTCTATGTCGAGAACTAATGTCTGTAGGCAGATGTAGTAGGCTTTAGGAAATGATCCCGTCTGGCCTGAAAATGAAACTGCATGTACTGAAAATTGTAACGAGTTATGCCTTCCATAATATGAAGGGTCTGGTCTGACAAGACATACACTGTAGTGTTATCTCAAGATGAGAACCTCACACAACCCAAACCATTTCTTTACCATATGAACTGAGAGAGTGAAATATCCAAATATCAGAATACGAGAAAAAGTGAGCAAGGAACCACGAGTGCTGACCAGCTGCCACACAGACGGCATGGATGGAGACGGAACCAATATGAGAATATGTTATACAAACTTGGAACAGGAAGGGGAGTGCGATCTAGGCCAAGCATGATATGCCAACACAATCAGGATGCAACAACTCATAATCGTGATCACTCATTGTCATAGCAGGCGGTTCCAGCAATTAGCGATGTCATTTATACAAATCACTTATCCTAAAGACTGGCATGACTCAGAAATGACTTGGCTTAATTGTAAGTCGCTGGTAAGAACAAGACCCGTGCTGCACACCCTGACAGTAGGGTCGATTTGGAGGACACAGGAAAACAGAAATTGGAAATTTTCGTTACCCCTCTCCCCCCCCAAGTACAGGTCCGTCCGTCCACCCCCTTGAACAGGGTCAGTCCGTAGCTTGAGGATGCTGTAACTGGTACGCCCTTTATCTCTCTCCATGATTCCTTTTTTGCCCTTTTGTTCCTATCTTCTTTGGCAAAAACGTGGGCTAAAGTTTAGAATTCCCGATCGGAAGTGACGTTACTCCAAGGCACACAATGGAAATCCTATTGTACAATGCGGCTTATTCCGTCAATTGATGACCTTTTTTGGGGGGCACTGATCGGGGGATTCTAAACTTGTTCCAAAATGTGGATCTACCCCAGGTTTAGATTCCAATGAATGATGACCATTCTGACAGCCCTCCAAAACAGTGATTGATTCCATGAGTTATAAATTGGTTCCAAAGTACACATGGTTGTATCAGCTGATTCGTATTCCCAGGGTTGTATACCTTGAGTCAAGATGTTCTACATCATCCTGATTCGAGAGATATCCTGGGAAATATTTCATATATCACAGACAGACAACACCATAAACCTGCTTCTGAATGTCTGATAATCTGAGGTATGTAGCTCTTATCAGCAATGAGCAATCAAATGATATCTCAAATCAGTCCTCACATAACTTGTTGAAGATGCAAACAAACAACGACTAAGGCTCAATGTCCAATACTGCAGTGTCGCCGGCTAGCTGAGCAGTGTCCCCGGCTTCCATCCTCCTACAGCGGGGGTTTTTACCTCGCTGCTCTTCATCCACTAACTGTGCGAGTGTATGAAGAGGACTGAGACCAAAGCCCTGCTATGGGAGGACGGAGGATGTCAGTTTGAGGCAGTTGCAACGTACTCCTCTTGATCTGTCACGCCTGTTGTAAATTGCAAGAAAGAAGGAATGCGATTTGTGAAACAGGAGCCGTGGAGAAAACGTAAGATGTCGTGGATGGAGGGAGACCACCTCCACTTTAAGTACGGTACAACAGGGGATCGCACCTGCAACGTCATTGGTGGCAGGTGCGGTGGTTTCCACTCTGCCATCCTGGCAACCCTTCTTACCTTTCTCATGCTTATCCCTAGGCCTAAAATTAGTTGACACAAACCCAAGCTGCCATTTTCCAACAGATCCAAAAGAAAATGCCATGATTGCAGTCAGAGGTACAACTACAAGTGACCTGAGATCTTGAGCAGAGGAAGAATAAACAATCCTGAAGACTGAATTGAACTATCTTGAAGTTACGGGCCAACGTGAATATACCACCAACACCTCAAACACAATAGAATATTGACATTGGGGCATATTAAGACCTTCATAACTACCTCAATAGACCAATAATAGGCAAATTTTCAATCACTAGGAGTTTGGAAAAACTGGCTAGTTATTTGCGTATCGCTTTCTATGATGAGTTTTATTTGGGTCATATGAATAATGAGATCTTGCTACATGTATTGCCATCCTCGCCCAAAATAATATCACAGCAATTAGGCCTACAATGTATTTTCAAGAGGTCTTCCAACAACACTTGACGATAGAGGCTTTTCAATGCAGATACCACAGTGTAACCATAAATATTGATCCAAACATTCTAACACCAAATCCAAATCTAGGTGCAGCAACCACTGTACATGGCAGACCAAGGTAGAAAGGTAAAAGCCTGGGACACCCTTGGCCTCAGTATGGTTCTGAAACCATGCAGCCACAGGCCAAGCAGTTGGGGCCATGGGCATGTTGCTGATTGCATCAGAGGGTTCCCTCTCTGCCCACATCCAGCCATCCTCCCATAGAAGGGCTTCGGTCTATAGTTCCTCTTCATATACTTCCACTCCTCTTTCCAAGAGGATCGACGTAACAACTGCGACTGTGTAGGACACCCAGAGCAAAGAAAGACAGTTAATGCGTTCTGTACAAATGGGGAACACCCAAGCTACAGTACATGTACCCAAGAGTTTTGCAGACAGGTCAGTGTGATTGAAATAATGAAAGTTTCATCAGATGTCAAGACAACCAAAAGAAATCAGGTGATCCCACACCATGCACACTCGTATCCTCATTCTGCTCTAGGATTATACCAACCAGACAGCAGAGAGCCATTAGTCCAAAATCCTCCGACAAGACTACCCCTTTAAACATGTTAAAGAGTCGTGCACATCGGCACGACTGAATCAAACCAGAGGATACATACCGTGAATCAGAAGCACTGCCGATATTACAACGTCAACGTAGGCTGAGGGTGAGGAGTTTCTGGGAGGTGATACACCCTTTTGATGCTCATCAGCTACGATCCAACATCAATGACGCATATCCAAGCTATTTGGTGAGGGTGCAACTCCACATCGAATGTAATTTACGTAAACATGAGAAAACAAAGAAGTTCTCGGAATCCAGAAGCCACATCCAGGTAGGCCTAGTACGCACCAGCAGTAGTCCAGGATAAACACTTTACCATACAGCACCTATACAACACACATGACTGTACGAAGTGCGAAGTATGGCATTATGGGAACAGGCCGCACTTGACAGAGCAGCTTCGACTTTCAAGTACCAGCATCAAGTGGTTGGCGAAAAAAACAGGAAATTTGCAGTGCAACGACCACTATTGTGGCAGTTTATCGCAATTTTACACTTATGATATGGAGTAATTGGAAGCATTTTGAATATTCAACCATTCTCGTAGATGTGTGGGATAGCGATGATGGTTCCAAACAGATCTGAATACTTCATGAATAACAAGTGTGCAGAATGCTTAACAATTCAACAAGCAGACAACTGCGTGTAATTTCCTGCAGCATCGAAAATAAGGCTAGCATCAAACTAATGGGGAAACAATGAAACAGCTTAGAAGTGAAATGGGACCTGTTCGTTTAGGCCTACCGCTCATCACGGATGCAATCCACTGCATGCTGATGCTGAATGCAACACGTGAAGCAAGATGCTGAGTTTTTTACACAATCTTTCTTCATCCATCAATGACATCCCACATGACTCATCGCCAGATCCTGGAGCTTGAAGTTTCGGCAGAAACCCTCAAATCTCGTTAGCGGCATCTCAATGCCAAAAGCTCAAATCTCTCTGGTAATCAGCGAAACTGGAAAAACCACCGCAATGCAGATTTATAACCGTATCTTCATAAATCATCGGCGCCGATGGAATCCTTCGCCGATACCAGACAACCGACGTGACACGCTCCACCATGACTCACATGATCAAATCCTGATCGAGAATTCAGCGAGTAATTAGACACTTTTTGTCGACTGGAACGATAGTGGAAGTGGATTATCTTGATGGTTCAACAGTTGGGTAGGAATATTCACCAGACACATCTTGAAACAGACAGCGGTTGTCATAGAAACGAGTGAAGCAAGGCCCGTAGAGTAATCACTAAGCTCGGGGGAGGTTGGGAAGGATGAGTAATAATGACGCGAGACCGACTATCGCTCAATGATCCACAGATTTGGTTAAAGGACAATGACCTCTACCATTTTCTGGACAAGCATTATTCCGATTGACCGACCTCGCTTCGCCATCAGCTGCCGTCATCAAGTGATGTCAGACGACTGGAAAATGTGAACCAACTCAGCGGTGGTCGCTGTCACATTGCTACATGACGTGCAACCGAAGTGTACCTCGCCTAAACAGAAGCTGAAGATGACCAGGATGATGAACTTGGTTCACACTCGACAGACAGGAAAAACAGACATCAACATGCATTCTCTGCAACAAAGCTGCATTGCAAGACTCGTAAGGGCTCACGAATAGGCCTTTGCATTCCTGGAGGATATGGAACACCCCAAATCCTATACTGATCTTTTTAGAAGCATCAGACAAACTTTGAGAGAGTCGGAGAAAGTTCAGGAGACTGTCAACTGTCCCACAAGTACCCGGTACTAGGCCTGAACTGGCGCCAGCAGCCCTGGCTCTAGGACACATAACTTGACATGCAGACCAAGATGAAAATGCTGCAAAATCGATGGAAAATGCTGCTAAATCAGCATTTCATCGTCGAAGAAACTCCCAGAGAGATGATTTCACTTACCATGCTACAAGCCGCAAACAAAGAAAAGATGCATTTCACAGTTGATAGGTGATTCCTGGGACTGAAAGGCATGTGTAGTCAGCACAACCAAGGCTACCTAACCAGGTAGCCAAGGCAAAAATGTTGAGGCAAATGAATGAATGGTATCCTCAAAACAAAACCAGCAAAGTGATCCCAATCCCGACTGGCTCCGTTCAGAACTGTGCGAGCAGATATCTGGTGGAGAGATGCCAATGTCGATTAACCAGGCATGTGATGGGTTGGAGAGACAAAAAGTTACCTGGGTCAACAACATGCGAATAATGAGACTGAACAAGCGGAGAGGAGTCTGAACAAGGCGAGATGATTAGATGATCGAGTGGAAATATTAGATGAATACATTTATACATAATTTATCATCTTTCGTTTTCTCAAAGAATCTTGTGCTACGCTTGTCATGTGATATGTACACTGTATAGAGCTTGTGCAGTGGCTCACTATGACATCACCTTTAACCGGCGGTCCACCAGGCTGACGTCGAGGACAAAGTGTGCCACGTGTTGACCATGTCATGGTTGACGTCACACACAATCCACTTGCGCCGATGACAAAGTGATCACATGGGTCGACGACGTAATTTGACCGTCAAGATGACGAGCCCTATAGGATGAGGCTTCGCAAGATGTACTGGTTACCTTTTCTACATGAACTTGCCATGAGACACAGGGATTAGACTACATTACGAGAAATATTAAGATTTAGGGCCATATTCATAAAGGGTGTTAAAGACTTACGCGTGTAACTTTGTCAAATGCATGGTGGAAGTGTGTGCATTTAGTGAAGTTACACGCGTCTAAGTCTTAAACACCTTTATAGCCCTTACCGTAAGACAAGCATCTTAAAAGTTAGTATTGAAGCCATAAAGCAGCCTCCACCCTGCCCTTGACACTTGAGACGCTGGTTTGCTACATATTCACAGCATTATGGGGTCTTCTTTTCACATTTGATGTATACAGGCTTTGTGACCCTCAGGGAAAGAAGGGGAAATTGGACCGATACCGGATGAGGGTGATGCGTTGGAACAGCATCTTTGAGTTGAATGGACCAAGTATCAGGCAGGGCAATGGCATGACTGAACAATGAAAGCATGCACGATTCCACTCACCTCTCCGTGCTGGGGTACTCTCCACCCTACCATCGGTCGTCGCAAGGCCTCTGGCTCCGACTACACATGCGAGCAAAGAAAGCAAAAGTAAACAAAATGCACACAATGCAGTTAGTTCTGAGGGTTTCGGTGGGAATGTGGTTCAAATAGTTGTCGACATAAACATTTTCTTACTTCTCCCCCCTCCCCCAATCCACAGACATGACAGAAGTACAGTTTCTTCAGGCATGTCAGGGTCTCTGACGTCACACAGGCTGTGAGAACCATTCATGCATGTAGACAAACCCAGAATAGGTTTTATATACTTTTGTCACCGTCCCTTCAAACTTTGTACTCTAGAATCAAGCAATGCAATCATGCCAGGGATAAAATACAAACATCCAAATTGAAAAGAAATGAATCGAGAAAATGACGCAAGTTCAAAATGAATTTGACCAAAATTTAAAATGCACAGCCATGCATGCAAAACGAAGGGAACCTACCTTCATAAGCACAGGAATAATATGACCGGCTGTGATATTCACGCATGTTTTGACTTTTGACTGCCTAGCTTGGAGTCAACAGTCTAGGAGTATGGGTAAACAAAGTTCCCAGAGGAAATCACCCACAGATTTGAGAGGAAGGACTGAGCCACTTGGATTAGAGACAGGCTTTTCCGATGTGGGATGTTTTGTGGAGCCGAGACCACGCCTTGATGCGAGCCTCGCAATGATGGCTCATCAGACTGAAGTCATTTACAGCCTGCTCATCATCTCCCTTTTGTTTTTTCTGCCTAAGTGGGATAGGAAATGAACACATGCTTGTCTTGACAGGGATCGGACAGGTAAAACAGGTAAAAACATCATTCAGGTGAGCAGCTGATGACCTGTTCATGCAAAATGGCCAGAGAAAAAGATGATATCATCTCCTTGATGCTAAAACCTTGGATCCGTGTAGATTGGTTCACGATATCACCAGCAGGAGGACAGACACCTAGATCGGTAGCACCTGTCATCCAATCACGACTGTCCAAAAAGTACCCGACGAAAAGCCCTCTTTGGACGACGTGATTCTGATCTGGACGACAGGCGCTGTGGATCTGCCGGTGAGGGTGAGGTTGGGAACGATCTACAATCCATGTTCACTTACTTGTTGACTTGCTCGAGGACGCTGTGCTGGGAACATTAGTCTTGGGTATCCCGCTCAGTTTCCCAATCTTGGATGGGGGTTTCAGACCCGATAATTTGCTCATCTTGTCGACCTTTAAATCACTGTTTACTCAATCATGTCAAACAATGGAACCTGAAATTACACAACGAAAGCTCGGATAATTGTAGAGGATATACCACGATGTCACAGAGCACAGCCTGTCAGTCGAAAAAAGATGTCAGACAGACTAGTACATGTATACTACTAACCTAGTGTGACCCATGATTTACCACTATGACAATGTTAAATAACACCAAATAATTGAGGTACACATACATGTTTTTACATCATGTGTATCAGTAATTACCGAGTTACACAGTATAATATACACCTCCAGAGATTCATATTGCCAGGTAGGCCGAGTCTTTCCCTTCGATATGCTCATGAGAATACTTGCATTAATGATGAGGTGACTCAGCTATGATATGAAGGTGGCCGCCAGCCAAAAGTCACCAGGAGTTACTTGCACTTGTTGCGTTTTTGTCAAATCACATGGCTAAATTTTCGAATTTATTTTCTTAAGAAAAAATGCAACAGATTTGTCTTTTTGTTTGTCTCCTCCCAAAACTTGAGGTCTATTTTATTTTTTTAAAAATTCAAGATCAACAAGTGGCAATCAGTATCGATCCTGAGACTGACAGACAAGGTGGGCAGTACGTCGCCACACAGGTAGGTGGCAGCACTGCATAGGACAACAAAACCCAAGACCTGGTAACAATGGGTAACACATTTATCATGCCTAATGAAGTGTGTCTTTCTTATACATGTTTTTGGATTGAGCAATGCTTTTTTCAACATGAAAGGATAATACAATACTGCTTTGATCAGTGTGATCAGTCCTCGACATAATCATACACTCAGTGGGGACGTGAAAAGACATCGCAAGACAACAGCATAGCTTTCCTACAGGAAAGTGTCTCAGACAAGACTCTTGCCAAAATAAGAAAGGTCTAAAGGAGAGCCCTAAACATACATAGGCATGACTTTGCACCACACTAAAATCACCCACTATGTCCTAGGTCTACTTAGTATTTTCATTTTCTTGGTGGTGCATGTGCATAAAATGTTGGCCTGCCAAATCTACATTATTGTGTAATGTAAAGGGCAATTGCCTAGCTTTCCACAGCATTAGACAGTCCGACCTTTCCAATACCCATAGAAATGTACTGTACAAACCACCTAATCACAATTCACATAGCAGATAGACATTCCACATCCAAACACAAAGGCCGTGTGTGTATTATCGACTCCTGGGTCGACAAAAGAACCCACGAGATATCGAATGATCCTCACGGGCAATTATCCAAAGAACAAAAACACATAATCCACACCGTTTCTTCACTAGCTCCTCGTCGATACATACAATGTTCAGTCCGAATCCGACATGTTTCAATCTCCGATTACCATGGCAACCGTAGGACCCTTTCATTACCAGAATGATCGTGATGTGGGAATTTCTGTGTACTATGACAGGTCTGTCATTTTGCATTTTTTAACGATCATTTTTAAAACGTGCAGCTGAATTATCATCACTTGAGGTGTAAAAGGAAGGGGAATTCTAGTCGCGAGGCAAAGCAAAGGTGTATTTTCAAAGGAAGGAAGATATTTTTGAATACCGGTACAATGAAATAAGTCTCCGTCTCTGGATTAGTGGGTAGGACAGCTGTCGTTTTCACAGGCAGAAATTCAATATTGGTGATCATTTAATATTTACTGAGCCATCTGTCCAGTTCATTGTAATCAGCACTCACACTGTGAAAACTACATGAATCGTGGTCTTGATACACTGAATAATGTAAACAAAAGCAAGTGACTCTCCAGACTTCTTGAAGACCACAAGGAAAGGGAACATGCTACTACAGCAGTCAACAGGCTTACATCTATTGATTTTCAAGGTTCCTACATAATAACATGGAAAACCACATCAGAACTGGTGGAACCAATAGCAGTGCAGTCAATAGACCTGATCGACGGAGGCAAACAGAATTGATTAGTTCATGTTGCCACCTCATCTGTGGTGATGTCAACATGTTGATGAGGCTGGCACTGACTCAACTTTTGCCTGTAGCCAGGATGATGCTGACAACGGAGCCAGTGATGTATGGAGGATGCAATTTACATCATCAACTCACAGCTTTAGTCATGCTTTTTTAAAGTTTGTGTCTTCAGGTTTACATCCATGTCTACATGTATAGCAGTGAAGATTTCAAGCTTGCTGGGTACATGTATCCATTGTGGATTTGACTTGAACAGCTATGGATCCTCTCTTTTGTTTCATCCACCTGACATGACATTGGAGACTACATGTACAAATAACAAAAGATGATGTGTTGATAATGATGTGATTCATTCATCACCCGTTGGGCATTGATGTCCTTGTAGTTGTTTCCTCTTATTCATATTTCAAGGGCATAATATTTGAGAAACAAATTGTGAAATGGTAAAAATCCAAGGCTTGAAATGTACATTTTTGTAATCCATTGCTCTGTCTGGAGCACAGCTACAAGGGGATGAAATTCAGCTCCAGATCAGTCTCTGTCTGAAGCTGTTTGAGCCAAAGAGATAGCTGACATTTACAATGTAGCTAGGCTTAATATACAAATACACGTAGCGGTAGTTCCAAAGTACTCACTGGCTCCCGACACAAGACTGGTCTGGAGCTTGTTTTGGCTGCCAAGCCCAAATGTTCCAAGAGAGTGTCAGCAAATCCCAGGGGTAGATTGTGAATAGAGGATTATGATTGGTTTGCCATAAAGACCAACATGATCACAGTTGCAGGTGGGAGGCAGAGGACTATCCTTGATATGAAGACAATATTGATCAATCAATCTGGAGATAATCATGGAAGATTTAGTGAGTAAATAACTTTGTAATGGAATACAAGGCTGATAGTCAGATCATCAGCACCTGATCCTCATCAACACACATGTGTACACGATGACTAAGCTAGGGAAACCTTACCGGGTGCTCATCCCTGGGCTGCTTAGATCAACCTGCAAGTGTCTGCTCTGACTCCTGGCTGAAATGTACAACTTTGTACATGTACATGTACATTCAGTGATGCCTTCATGNGGAGGGGGCATACGCCCCTGGATCCAGCCTGCTCATTACTCAGGGGCAGATCCAGAATCATGGGAAACGGAGGCACAGCCAGCGCACATCATGGAAAACATCGGTCAAATTTTAACATCTTTTCAAAATTTCGAAAATTCCCGGTCAATTTTAAAGATTTTCCACAAAATTTGGTTTTTGGTCGGCAATTTTCACTTTCTGGCACCAAAGACTATTGTTTCTGTAATTTGTGGTCTGACCCTATAAGGGTGATGGCATGGTTTTCATGACGATTACCGGTACTGTTGATTCTACGCCTGGATTTCTTCTGTGATAAACTGTCATGACGGAGAGCGTCTGCAAATTAGCGGTCACGTGACACGGGACAGGAAAATTTTCTCCCAATTGGGAGAATTCTCCGATTGTGATGAATTTTCTACTTCTCCCGTTCGTTCAGGAGAATGAGTCTACCTCATGACCTACCTATAGTGCGTTACCATAAATTATCGCTGGACGACACATGTCCAAAATAGACACAAATTACATGGGGTCATTTTTGTTGCCGAAGCCGAGAACACCGCTGTTCACAAAGTGGGATATCAAAGCAAAGATCTGGCAAAGATTCAGAGTGGTTTGAGACCTCTGTGTTTGGAAATTGCAGTTTGAAATGGGAAATTTCCCAGGATTTTCAGCGCATTCGGTGGCGAGACTCGCGGCGTCACCAACGTCATTGACGTCACGCGCAATAACAATACCAATGACGGTGTCGGAACATGGCCATCTCGGTCAGTTGTGTAAACTTTGCAAAAACTTTCCTGTTTTTCGGTGGCTGCATCCGCGAACAGTAGAGTTCGCTGATATGAAATACCATGCTATTTAGATGTTATGTTTATTCAGGATCATTAACGTGTGTGCAATTCCGCCAGTGATGCGACAAGTAAAGAAAAAATCTGTGCAATTCATGACAAGGTCGCGTAAAAAAGTTCGTCCAAACATGTAAACTTCGGCGATAATTTAGCGTCACGTGCTATAGCGTCCTGACCTAGCATGCCAATATACAAACCCTCTAAATCCTGCTAAAAGGCCTACCTAGGCCCGAGGGCTAGGCGCCCTGCTAAAGTGGCCTGATTAGGCTCGGCCTAGCATCAGTATCAGAGCATGAAACAATAACATGCCTACCGACCGACCGGTAGCCTACCTTGGCCTACAGTGTACACTACAAAATGCACCAGGCCTACCAACGCCCTCTAGGCCTCGGCCTAGACTTGTGCCTGAACGTAAACAGTGACAGTCATGCAGTGTAGCTGCATGCTAGGCCTATGATGTTGCCCATGTGCAGTGCAGAAAATACACGGCGTCGCATGTACATGACATACACGCAGAAACCTGCCAAAAATGAATCCCTCAACTTCCCAACCACGGCTTTGGACAAATCCGCTCCATATCAAAACCAATTTTGATTCATAAGTTGTATTGATGCGATATATAAACTACTAACCTGTTAGATATCGATGGTTCCCACCAGATTTTGCATTTTGTCCATGTTTATTCGCGTCAAAAATTATGATTCACGACGTCTAAATCGGGCTATTGCTAATGCGGCGTCCGCAGCGCCACCTCTGGAGCAGACAATCTACTAAACTTCCGCAGCGCCATCTATGGAGTAGACCGTACACTAAACGTCTGAGAAGTCCGCGGAGAGATTCGCGGCGATGAAGGAAACGAGACAGATTTGGAGTGAAAATAAAAAGAAGCACGCTTCCAGCTTCATCCGTCATTTTATCAGTTTTACCGGTTTTGGTGCACTGTGAGTCATCCTATTTTCTTTGTCTTACAAATCGTCGAAGTAATGGACGTCATCAATAAAGCCACGTTACTTTAAATGACAATGTTTTATTGAAATATTCTCATAAATGGGTGTTGACCGCACACTGTGTCACCACACACACACCGACAAACAAAAGTCAGACACACACAGAAGACAGACACATGGATGGACACACAAACGTCGGGTTCATGACGTTGTAGCCTACCGGTAGGCTTTCTTTGCTGCTTTGGGAGCTATCACAACAGGTGTGAGTTAGCCTACCGGTAGGCCTAGGCCTACTGTACTACTGGTAGGCCTACTGGTCACATGATCTGGTGGTAGTAGGCCCCTAGCCTAATAGGCCTAGTGCCCAGGTGCCACATCATGTGCCAGTAGGGCAGTAGTAGTTAGGCCTAGGCCTATTTTCTGAAGAAAAATGAACTGGTTCGAACGGTTCAGACTTCATGACTTCAGCCTTATCGATACGCGGTAGCCCCATTATTGGTAGAGACTAGGCCTAGGCCTAGCCCTAGGCCCCTGGTAATGATATTCTTGATTGTATCTCCTCCAGAAAATAATGGATGAACTACAGGCTCTGGCTAGCAACTGGTCAGTCTCCCAGCGACCTAACGACACAGCTGGACTCCATCCAAGATACACTTTATATAAAGTCAAAAGCAACACGCCAGATCAAATTGAGAGAAGGAGAAGATTCCTGGAGTTACAGAAAAAGTAAGTGGGTGAACTGGGAAAGCTTGTTTCTTGATCCTTTGGTCAGCAGATATTTCCCACTGGGTTCATAACCCCGTCCCCCCCCCCCAAAGACTTTTTAGTGAGCTACAGGTCAGATTTCATCATTTGCAGGAGACGCTTCGATGCCAAGGCATATGTGAGAAACATAGCTACTGGAAGTTGGAAGGATGATGATCAGGGCAAGGGTGACGAGGATATGGAGACAGATGCCACGGCCAAACCAGGCAAAGATTACAAGAATCAGGTAAATGCAGTCTCCCTCAGCGGACACCCCTGTATGAGGAAACCTTTCTGTTGAGGTCACTGAAGTTCAGTTGCTATATACAGTACTCATTCTGTTCATTTTGATTGCAGTCATTAGGACACCTCTCAGTATCATGGACATCATCTTGAGATTTTGGTGATGTGTTTTAAGTGTGTGAGTGATGACACGCCCTCATCTTGATCTGCTGATGCTTTGTCCTTCTCTTGTAGTTGATGTTATCTGAATGGTTGATGGAAGTGCCTGAAGACCTCCCTGAGGAATGGCTTATGGTGCCCTGTCCTGTTGGAAGGAGATCTCTCATTGTGTGCTCAAAGGTAAGGCTCCATCACCTGAAAGAGGCAGTTGTCTCTTCCCATGACATGTCATCCAAATTTTAACCCTTCACTACAGAACTCAACTGTGGTCTAATATAGTGAAGTGGTAAATGACCAACTCTCAAAATTTCTCTTACATTCCAGGGCACAACCTATCATTACACTAAAGGTGGTTACTGTATGAATAAGTTCCCATCTCTCCTACCCGGTGGAAGTCGGAAAGGAAGGAGTGGCCATGGTAGGTATTGAGGTGCATCTTTTCCAGTCCTGAGACCAAACTTTGAACTGTCAATGTCGGAAGGAGGTGGATTTATACATTATGCCTTTCTAGTATGGCATTCATGATGCCTCAATCCTGTTTAAACAGGAAGCACACATACATACAAATTCATGTCTGTGCATACACTCCTTTCGAGGCTGGCGCCCCGCCGTGTCCAGTATGCAGTGTCACTTTGCACTTTTCAGTGTTTAGCTCGTGCCTTTTTTGTTTTGAAACATCGCTAAAGAGATTATTCTGTTTGTAGTGATTGATCTTGTTAAACAGGCCGAAGCTGGGAGCAACGCCGGCGCTGTTTTCCGCGCTATTTGGCCGCTGGGGAGTGCTGCCACCATGCGGTAAATCGGCGGGGATCGGGCCACTGTAAGCAGTGTCTATGAACGATAGGTATGAGTGAGAAGACACTGCGAAAGGAGTGTAGTCTGTGCACCGATTAAACTTTTACTTACCATTTCAGATTGTACTATCCTAGATTGTATCTTCAACGAGGTAGATAGAACATATTACATCATCGATGTGATGTGCTGGAACGGTCTTCCTGTTTATGACAGTGAAGTAAGTACAAGAATCACATTTTGACAGAATCCCAGGCCTTAATCTCAGGGTCAGTATCGAAGGGTTCTAGCGTAGTGTCATCATAGATCATGAAATTCTTTGTGTTTTTCAGACTGAGTTTCGATTCTACTGGATTCATGCCAAATGTCAAGAGGTTCCAGATGTTGCAGAAATCTCTAGAATCAACCCCGTAAGTATTGCTGTGGATGACGTAATCTCCAAGGTTGGCATGTTGTTCCTATGGTAGGCCAACATCATTCCAAGGTTGGCAGGCTGAAGGAGAGAGTCAGAATGAAGTGTAGTTTGTCATCTATTGCCAATTGTGGAAATCTGATCAGACAGTGTCATTTTCTTTCAGTATCGTTTCTCTCCACTGCCAAGTTTCCCCTGCACCAAGCATGTGATGACATCAGTGATGGCTATGCCATTAAGATTTGAGGTAGGCTTTTCCATTGATTCATACATGTACTGTAAAGCAAGATAATTTCGCGGGTGGAAATTTTCGCGAATCAAGAATTATAGACATATTCGCGGCAGGATATTTTCGCGAGTCTCTGCCATTTTTTTCAGTTTTTTTTCACGGACCGTATTTATCACTTGCGTGTACTCATTTCGCGACAGGAAATTTTCGCGACTCATATACTCTCGCGAAATTCGCGAAAATTTCCTGCACGCGAAATTTTCCTGCTTTACAGTACTTACATTCAGAATTTCTTGGCTTGAACTCTTCTTATGTATGCTGTGAATGTTTTACGTCTTCACCTGTCACGAGAGATAGATGCTCAATCAGTCAAACCTTAATGTATCCACTTCATTTTTCAGCTTGATGGTGTGTTGTTCTACCACAAGAGGACGCACTACACATTTGGATCAACTCCTCTTGTTGTTTGGTTAAAGCCATTCATGTTGCCAGATGTCCTAGATGTGCCTGTCCCCAAAACTATGATGGACAAGAGGCCGTACAACTATTCAAATTATGTGCAACATCTACAGGTTGTGAGACAGGAGAACCAGCTGCAGGCTTATGAGAGNCAAAGAACAAGAATAGGTCGAGAAACAAGAAGAAAAAGTGATCAGTTGCATTGTGGACTTTTAGATTTTGCCCAAGTCGCGAGGTTTCAATGCTGTAAGACGTGTGTGGGATTATTCTGCGTTCTGCTAATGGTACAGCTGAATGCATGGCCATAATTTTGATTCTTTTTATCAATGGTGTCTATTTTTTTATCTAAGTCCTTGTTTGATAGAGTGGAGTGCAGATCCTGATACAAGACAGGGACTGACGAATACTTGAGGTATAAATTCATGAAACACTGTGACGGATGAGTACGGGGAACTTTTTAATCAGAAGTCGGATATGAATGACTTATGAGAAAAACCAGTGATTGATAGGATGATAAGCATGATAAGTACAAGTGCTGAATCGGAGAGCAACACTGAAAAGGCCTCCACACGCAGCATGAAATCGCAAGTGTGTGGAGGCCTTTAGACCAGATGTGATACATGCAGTTGTGCTGTGGATTGCCCTTGCAAATGAATATGTACAGCCAGCAATGAATAGACTTTGCTCAGTAAGTGTCAAGATCAAGTCTTAGACTGTAATTTTTTTTCCGGGAGGCATTACATGTAGTAGTTGCCACATTATTTTATTCCCATGTTTCTGTTGTTTAGTGACCATTGCTGATAGTCTGGTCGTCTCGTCAGCAAATAAATGTTGTATATCGTCATTTTGTCCTGTTTCATTGGAGTCAGACGTGAAGAGGTTTTACTGTATCATTGTAGACCAGTTTGCTTCATGTACTGGGCAACTTTTTACTGCTTAGTTCAGCATGTTCAGTGTTTAAAACACATACAGTAGAACGTTTTATCAAGGACACCCTTCGGACTGACAAACACTGTCTTTAATAAGGAGGCTAGAGGGGTTAAAATGAATAGATGTGCTCTGTATTGATGCTGTATTCCACATGCAAAGACAGACATTGACCATTTTACACTCCATTGGCATGGTGATGACAATGACAGCGATGATGACAAAGCAGCATGAACCAGCTAGAACAGGGAGCTGCTGATATGCTTCGTCATTTTCTCAATAGATGGCCCCAGTATAACTCCTGAATTCAAGAAGAAACCACGGATGTAAAAGGGAGGTTTGGAATAAAAGTGTGTGGGCTCACTCATCGCTGCATTGAAAAAGGGCCCCTCCCTTCAGAAGGTTATAGGGGGTCCACCATACTGGTAGTTTTGTAGAATGAGAATGTACAGTACATGTTTAGGCCAAATTTCATTTGATGAACTTGGCTTTGATNGCTGACGGGTGTGGGCAGTGGTACTTCTGCCACTTTTCACCCACAGGAACCAACCAAAAACCATCCTTCCCACGTTCCTATCACTCTGGATGCCAATCCCTATCAGGGCCTAGAGGTGATTAAAGGTAGGCCGCACACACGTGACGATAATGTTAACGTTTGGCGATAGGTGGCAGCAGCTGACGGTGATGATCCAGTTCAATCTCCAACACACCGAAGAACACTCCACGCATTCCTTGTTCTATGACCCGAGTACATAAAGACCCGTCTCTGAGAAGATTATATTCCTACTCTGTGATTTACGGGAGAAATAAACCGTGTAAAGCAGTCTATTTCCTCACCGATCCGTCTATATTAAAGCGGATTGCTCGTGTCTGTCCAAAGTGAACCAAAAATAATAAAACGTCCTGTTTTATTCGTAACAACAACTGGTAAATGCATTGCGGCGGCCGCTCCGGAAACGGTGCTGTGGAATCTTTGACTCGGCACGAACAGTCCGCTTTAATTCTGACGGTGTTCCACGTCGATTACGTATAAAATTCTTCGCCCGTTGAGCGATTTCATTAGAGATAATAACCAGCCAGTCGAATGAGAATCGAGGCAAGAAAGATGTATTTAATTCATTGGCATCATCTGCTTCCAGTGGGCTTGCCATCGGCGCATCTTAATCCTTCGTTTGATCTAGCGCTCCGGCAGGTTTAATATAACTTCTATCAGCCTCCGCCAGGTCTTTTTAACCACTTCTAATGACAATGAAGATAAACGACTAGTCGGGATGACTCCCTGATATTCCAATGGGCACCGCCGCCCAATAGGGGCGCATAGTAGGGAGGCAAAGGCCCAAAAAATGGCAAAATCGTTCATTTTGTGATTTTTTAAAGCATAGACGTAGTTTTGATCCATACCTGTCATTTCGGGACGGCAGCCCCGATGAAATCCCCTGAGAGCCGCCATCTTGGATTCCAATATGGCCGCCATTTTGGACACCTTTTCCCACATATCTTTCGAATTCTAAGAGAGATCGACGCCTAATTCATAGACCTAGACCTACCCAGATTTTCGGCAGTAGGACTCGAGACCGAGACCATGAGGTCACGGGGTTCGCCACATTCGCCACTGGTCTGCGTGAAAGGACAGCTACCTCTCGTCGAGAGTGTCACAAGTTTTCTAGATGGACTGGGATGTGAAGCGCTTTGAGACAGTCTTTTACAACGAAAAGCGTCATACATGTATTCTTTCCCTCAAAAAAGTGACAGGCTTAGATCTATGTTGGGGCCAACGACGATCTACATGTGGCTGTTTCCTGACGTGAGCATCCAAGTTATGTTACCATGAGGAAAACACTTTGATCACTTCTATTACTTTACGACGCGTCCAACTTTTCTTATGGTTGGCGATTGATTAAAGGCTAACGACCCTGCCTCTTTCGCTATTTGCAAATCGTTCACCACCACGGGCATCTAGTCTCTGCTGACGCCTATGGCACGCCGTTTGTTCAATATTTCAAATAAACCAGGTTTCTTTTAAATAAACCTAGTTTCTTTTCAAAGAAACTTAGTTTCTTTTCAAAGAAACTTAGTTTCTTTTATAAAAACCAAGTTTATTTAAAAGAAACCTAGTTTTTGAAAAGAAACTTAGTTTATTTAAAAGAAACTAAGTTTTTGAAAAGAAACCAGGTTTATTTAAAAGAAACTAGGTTTTTGAAAAGAAACTTGGTTTCTTTAAAAGAAACTTGGTTTTTGAAAAGAAACTAGGTTTATTTAAAAGAAACTTGGTTTTTGAAAAGAAACTTGGTTTCTTT
>NMRB01000577.1:203140-218596 GCA_002633025.1 Notospermus geniculatus
GTGTGATGCGCCGCGCGCGGACACAGGTCTGTGCAAAGCAGTCTCAACACAAATGCAACAGCAGTCTTGCGCAACCTGTGTGGACACAATGGTCGAAATGCTGATCCATTGCACCACACATATGAAAAACTTTTATTTGAATGAAATCCATGACTCGTATGTATTATTTATGGTAACTTGAATGTTACGGCTTACTCAGCCTAACCGAGTCCCCTGATCAGGGTTTTTTGATCGATAGGAGTTTCCCCACTCCTGGCTCCTCTTCAACCACTATTAAATGGTTGTGGGGTGAAATAATTTGTAGGATGTTGGATTAGTACTAAGAATTAAAGATCAGACTGAGGTCAAGAAAACATCAGTCCCTGGCTAGTCAGTGGTCGGAATTTGTCACCAGGATGGCTGAACACACGTCTGAAAAACGTCCTGTTCACGTCATGAACACGTCTTTTACACGTCAGACTCACGTAATTTTTTTGACAAGAAAAAGACGTGAAACTAACCTGTTAAAAACACGTCTTATTCACGTCAANCGTGGAAAAGGCGCCAACCTACTTTTAATACTAATCTTAATAACTAATTGTAGAGTAACAAACATTACAAAACAAAACTATAGGAATGTTGCCTCCTCCTATACTAACATGATAACAACATATTTTTGTACAACAAACTTCGCTCATTATTTTTGTGGGGTGGAAATGATGATCCATTGCACCACACATATGAAAAACTTTTATTTGAATGAAATCCCTGACTCCTCTGTATTATTTATGGTAACTTGAATGTTACGGCTTACTCAGCCTAACAGAGTCCCTTGATGAGGGTTTTTTTCGATCAGCAGGAGACTCCCACTCCTGGCTCCTTTTCAACCACTATGAGTGGTTGTGGGGTGAAATAATAGAGAGCTTCTGCAAGCGCCCGGTTAGGCCATACGACTACGATTATCTATTGTTTGGGTGCACTCACACAGTAGAAAAACGTCGTCGTAGAGCCTAACCGGAAGGTTGCAGAAGCTCTCTAATTTGTAGGATGTTGGGATTAGTCCTAAAATGATTGATCGGACGTAATCATGACGACACTACTGACCAATGCTGACGTAATCCTGACGTGAATATGACGTCTGCTTGCTATCAAGGTAACGCCTATTAAACGTTGCAAAAATGTCCATAAAACGTTTTGTCTGGATGTTCAAAAAACGTTTTCTGTGGGTGCAAATTTACGCAAATTTAACGTTTTTCAAAAACGTTTTCTAAACGTTCACTCGAACGTCAAAATAACGTTTGTAAAACGTTCGATGCTAGCTGGGACTTCTTCGATTGATTGGTCAATTTCCTGTTCTTAGCACATCTACCTTACCCTTTACCTTATTTTTCTCCGAGTTTATCACAGGGAATTTTAAATTCGTGGAAAAATCTAACTCCACGAAAAAACTTTAATTTCCCCGCCCTAAAATTCTGGGGAAATAACTTTTTGTTGCAGAAAAAATCTTTATTAATCAGAAAAAAAAGTACATGTTTTGCAAAAAAACTTTATTTCCACCAGCAGTCGATCAAAATGTGAGAATCCCAGTTCGTGCACACGATACCGGTAGGCCTACGGTACGCAAAAAGGGCCCTCAGCGCAGTCAAAACATAACCCGATTGACCCCACCGAACAATGCCAACGCCGATGAAATAGACCACCATCAGATCACGTTGCAGACCATTCATAAGAAAAACGACATTGGGATATGACCTTCAAGCACTTCCTTGAAACTTCCCAGCAAAGCATTGCCAGTAGTCCACTTTATTCATACGAGACAAGCACAATCTTTTCCTTTCAGCAAATGCTGCATTCGGAACTTCCGAAGGCAACTGCTCGGCAATTTCCGTACGGTCGCATTCCCCTCGGACACAAGTCCAAGGCAGCCATCTTGAACGCGCAACGATTGCCGTTCGTTTCTGAAGGTAATTGTGCGGTTCGCCTCATCACACCTGCGCATGAACAAAATAGGGCACACAAAAACGTTGCGTTATTGATCAATAATTGGCAGATTGGGTGAGATACCGGTAAGTTTATATATAATATTATATAATATGGCTCAAATAATCCTGCAAATAAGGTTGAACATCTTAACAGGCCAAAATTCGGCCAAAATAGTTCCACGGTCGGTCACGTGGGTTTGTTGATAAACAATATGGCTGCCTTGGACTTGTGTCCGAGGTGAAATGCGCTGCCCAGTGACAGTATAAGCAGTTCGCCTCAGGTCGTTCCGAATGCAAATGCTGCTCCTACTTGAAGTATTTGCTTACAAGAAAATGCTAATTTTTATTCATATGACCCATCAAGCCTGCGTATGGCGTCTATGACGCAAGTGAACTACAGAAATGACGCAGATATAAATACCGGTAACTCTGAAGTCTCAAAAACGCATGTAGCCTAGGCCTAAATTCGACTTAACGCTGATGGAGAAAGCGTGGAAGTCACATCTGTGTACCAAGTCTCCACTTTCATGACTTTAGGCTATGCCAGTAGGACCCCGGCTGACGTAGGTATCAAGATATTGAAAGTCGGGTGCCGGCCAAATTTTCTTCAAAACACCCAATTCCTGTTAGCACAGCTGAAATCTAACTGGGGATTCCCGTCGCCCATGGCAACTACACACTCGCACACGGTACCGGAAGCAGTTACTTGTACGGTACCGGTACTAGTAGCAGTTCGTATACCGGTACTGCAGGCTATACGAAGGGATCTGACCCCAGTAAAATATAACAAGAAGTCATCATGGCCCCAAAAATGAATTGCTGGAAGTCTAAAGACCCCAGCATCTTCCCAAATTGACTTGCATAAAAAAATTGTGGAAGTCATGACCCACGTAGGGAAAAGTTAATGAAAGCCCTGACAACGTCTTTTTCATGATACTCCTTTGTGTTTTTGTGTCTTTTATCTATTCTATATTAGACTAAAGATACTATCAAAAGTTAAGATTGTAGAATGGTTGATAATTAAATGATTTTAGCTTGTTGATCAGCTTCGTTGCGGTGACGTGATTGACGTTTTTTGCAACGAAAAATAACGTGCTCACTGTCATGTCGGCAAGACGTCGGCATGATAGTTGACCATTGAAACCTATTAAGAAATCTCGCCAGATCCATCACACGTCAGAATTTCTTGATGACAAAAGTCTGAGTCTGGTGATGCGCGATGCCAATTTCCTCCGCAAGGTGACGCCTCCACGATGTTCTGGCTTACACCTTTGCCCCCAAGCTAAACTATTCCGCAGCGTGGAACTATTAAAGATTGACGTCATATCCAAGATGGCCGCGTCCATGGAACCCTCGACACATTTAAGTGTTTTGTTGTCCTTTCAACATGTTCAACGACCAGTTCCACGACATTCGCACTTTTCGTGGACCAAAGTGCACGTCAGACGGTAGAAGGTGATAAATAATAGGCTACTTTCCCATAGCCCACAGTGTGTGAACGGCTTCCTTCACGTACATCCTACGTACATCCATGACATCCATTTTGAATTTGACAGAACAAACCCACGTGCTATTGTTTACCAACCACATGTCACTCAAAATCGGAACATTCTGATTGGTTGCTGGCCGGTTTACGCCGCCATGTAGTGCCCTTGCACGGAAAAATAGTGCGCCATTTAGAACGCGATAAATTGCAAAATATATTGGTTCTGATCAAAATTCTTTTCTAAATAGACATGTTTTAAGTTATCAAGTTAATTTGACGAAAATTAAAGTGATTTTAAACGTTATAAATATGACCTGCGCTAAAGCGCAGGGTGATGAGGGTGCTTGGTGGCAAAGGTGTAAGCCTGGCGTCACCGTGCGGAGGAAATTGGCGCGATGCCGCGGACAATGGGCGGAAGGCTCTCAAAATTTTGAGAGAATATTATGCGGGCTCAGGAAAGCCCAGGATTATTGCATTATTCACGGAATTGACTTCTTTGGTTAAAATGTCGGATGAGACAGTTACGGATTATGTGATTCGTGCCGAAAATGCAGCGTGCGCATTGAAAAATGCAGGAGAGACGGTACAAGACAGTTTGCTGATAGCTATGCTGCTTAAGGGACTACCAGAAGCATACAAGCCGTTTGTCGTCGTAATGACCCAAACGGACAAAACCCATACTTTCACGGACTTCAAGGCGGCGCTTCGAAGTTTCGAGGATACGGAGAGGGCGAGATCGGCAGCAGGTGGCGAGGACGACACCGTGATGAAATTGTCCCACGGCGCGCCACAATCGTCTCATCCAAGAGGATCGAACATCACGTGCTATTCGTGTGGCCAAACTGGCCACATTTCTAGAAAGTGCCCAAATTGGGGAAAATCGAATTCAAAAGGCGGAGGTAAGAAGTGGTGCCCGCATTGTAAGTCCCCATCGCACAACGAAAATACGTGTAGGAAGAAGAAAAAGGAGAAGGATGACGACAAAGTGAAACACGTTACAGACACGGAGGAACCAGGTGATGAACAATCTTCTTTTGCTTTTCGAGCGGTCGACCATGTCGGCAGTGCGAGTTGAAGAATGACGCTTTGCTAGTTGATTGTGGTGCGACCACGCACATAGTCACTAGTGAGTCGAGATTCGTTAAGTTTGATACGAGTTTTGTGCCTGAGAAAAATTACATTGAGTTAGCTGATGGTGGAAAATCGAATAATGTTGCTCAGAAGCGCGGTGACGCAGTGGTCACCCTGATGGACAGGAACGGTAAAGAGTGCAAAGTCTTGCTGAGAAATGCCTTGTATATTCCATCCTACCCCCAGGATATTTTCTCAGTGAATGCAGCTACTGTAGGAGGTGCTAAGATTCGTTTTCACCACGACAGAGGTGAACTGATCCACAAGAGTGGAACTGTTTTCGACATCATGAAACAAGGGAGGCTGTACTACTTGAGTACACATGATTCTCATAGAAGGGATGAAGTCGCGGGTGTCTAGAAAGCAAAGACCTAAGATCTAAGACCTAAGACCTCTAGAAACCTAAGACCCTGGATACTAGAAACATAAGATCCTACTAGAAAACTAAGACCAGGCCTTTAGATTCCCCTAAAGAAACGACGGTACACGTCGGTTCCCAAATTAACTCCCCCAAATGTCCCCAAATTCGATCCTGCAAAATGTNGAGAAGAGATGTGGCGTGGCGTCAAAACAATTATACCAACGGCAGATTTGTAGGGCTGCTGGTTCACAATCTAGACTACATTGCGACCAAAGCGAAATTTAAAGCACGATCACAACGTTCGGATGGCAGTATCTCTCACCTCACCCAAATCTCATTTGTCGTCCTCGTTCAGGACCAAGAAAGTCTACCCTCGTATTACGAGTGGCATCTGGTATGTCAAACAATGGGCATTGGCGCTGTTGGGAAACTGCAGAACTTCAAAGTGAGATCCAAATTCGCAATCATGACGCACATAATGAAATGCTTTACTTAATCCTCTAAGTCAGCCTAATAGGGGCTTGATTTGTGTAATTTGTGCAAAATCCAGCAGATAAGGTGTGCTAAGTGCAAGATCGAGTAGGCTGTCGTGAGTTGACATTGAGTGGCGCATCTAATAACTCAAATTGTCACGATTGTATATTATCACCTATGATGATACTAACGTAAACGTTAGTGTAGGCTACAGAAGCATGTATAATAAGAGTAATTAATGAAAACCATTGTGAGAAAACTGTGGCTTGTATTCATAAAAGTTAGCAAATGCTTTTGCTTAAGATTTGTACATTCGAGGTCAAATGTAAATGTACTGGAAAACCTGAAGTGAAAGCATTTGCTCCATGTAGCTGTCATGAATATCAGCCTTTGACTTGATTTGAAATTTTGTCTGAATTTAAGTAAAAGAGGGTCTGAAGATGAAATGCTGAAGTTAAGAGTGATGGAGTATCTTGTAATGTGCAGACAGATATGCATGTATTTTAATATCCTTATCTGCTCAGTGTGGTAATTTTAAATTCACCCATGAAGACATTTACAAGTACATGTACATTTGTATACACACACTTCATAGTCAATCTAGAGGTTGAATGGTAGATAGAAGGAATATTTACACTCTCTGTGAGCTTTAGCCATATTCACTTATTCGAGACTATGCAAACATACCATTGTCTCAGGTGTCATAATCCAGTTTAGGCCTCACCCAAGACGGGATAATTGACCAATTGGCAAGACGAGGCGTTATATACAGGGCAGCAGGCCAACACGGTGCGGAAAGACCTACCCACCCGGATCAGGGTAGAGGTATCACTCAGATGCGTATTGGGGTGAAGACACGGGCGTGGATTGGGGTGTCACACTGATCCGGACATGGCTTTTTTCGCCCAGTGGTAGTCGATTATTAAAAATAACATTACGACATCGCCGTTAATCGCAGTAATACATTGGGTGAGGTCACAGCCTGTGTTACACCCGGTGTTGGGTGTTGGTGTTAGGTGTTACACCTAATCTGAGCTCCTTTGATCCATGTCTGGTGTCAGGTGTTCGGATCAGGATCAGTGTTAAGATCAGGATCAGGATCAGTGTTAGGATCACGATCAGCGGCCATCTTTGCAGGAATGCCTCTATATTCGCCTTGAACTGGACAGGCGTACCCTGGGGTCTGCCCTGTGCCCCTCTCCACATGTGGAACTCATCAGTCGCTCAGTTCCTCCAACTGGGCATCTGTTAGTCTCATCGACCCCGTACAATGTATATTCAATGAATGTATGATCGGCGCGATTTTGCCATGAGCGGGATAATTCAGTCGACACAGTATATGTACCAAGTTGCAGATCAATAGCTCCGGCGGTTACGAAACGTGCCCTGCTAACGGACGACAGACGACGACGACGGACGCTGCAGGACGACAAAAGCTCACAGGTGAACTAAAAATTGTGCTGGACCTTTTTTTATTCCCATCATGGTAAATACTGTTACCGATGAAATTTTATGTTGTGGACATAGTCCTGTATTTACTCGCGTCAATGCAAATTATACACTTAATAAATACATGTACTCACAAATAAAAGAGTAAAATCTCTCGGGTTTACTAAATATGGTGTAAAACAGGATATGATGTCGTGCCTGTTCGCTCGTTGAAGTTGTGTCGCTCGCGCAGCGTAGTCGAATGGAGCAAATTACTGTCAGTACCTGCATATCTGACGATAAATGCATCAATAGCATTTTGGGAACGTTTGTCCTTTGTTCAATGAAATACTGTATTTTAATCAATAGAATGAACTCGAAGACGAAGCTTCAAGTGATACCGTTATAGTGTCCTGTTTCAGCCAGGTAAAATGATTTCGGTTACTTGAAGACATACAGCAAGACCAAATGTTTGAGTTTCATGTTGCTACAGTTGACACATCAAAGACTTATTACATTGCAACATGAGAATAGAAAACACTTATTTTCCAAGGGAATTGAAATGGAAAATACGATTTTAGCGTGACTCTTTCACCAAACCTGGTCCGATGATCCTTCACCCTGAAATTAGGGCTTAGGCCTACTTTTGTCAGCTTTCAAGTCGCCTGGGATGAGGTTGACCGTTGTCTCATATCAGCATATTTTATAATATCACAAATGAATCAAATATAAAGGTTCAACTTAGAAAGGGGCTGGAGGAAGAACGCTTCCATGTCCAACGTGTGCATATTTCAGAAAGTATTGGTCCGATTTGGATAAAATTCGCAGTGGTGATACTTGACAGCAAAAGATCAACAGTCACCATGCAGAGAGAACAAAAAACCTAATTATCTAAAACAATGCTTTTTTGAACCTCAACAAAAGTAGAGAAATAACTGTTTTTTTTGCTCAGAATCGGCATAGGTAGGCCTATTCAGTCATTGTTTCTCACTAACTTTCCAGTTGAAATCTTCACTTATTTTCACACAATTACAATAAAACAATGATATTTACTTCAACTTCTAATGGGTGTACTCAACAGCAGGAATGACAACAACAAAACCACTTCTCACCATCCAGACCTACCACCTTGTCATGGTTGGCTAATCTGCAGATTGCAAGTTGAGGTCAACATTGTATTACCATATAACTGCATCAAGGCGATGATGCAATACATTCACTGACTAGTCAAGCAGGGTAGGCCTTCGACATTATACAGTGTAGTGTATGTGTAAGATTACGGTGTATTTTTGGTTATATAAAGCATAATGCAACATGTTCAATTCTGGTGACACTGCTTCTGCACATAACACTCGTAATTATGTTCATTGCATTAGGTAATAGACCCCAAGGAATAGGCCTAATCATATTGCAACACACCATTGGGGCCAATGTCACATTGTTAGGAGATCTGGCTCTTACCTAGAGTGAGTGCACCCAACTTTAGTAGTCCAGTCTAATTGTCAAGTAATTATCTCATTTTTCGTGAATGTGGTGGGCATTATTCTTGATAGAATAGGCCTAATCAGTTACCATTGGTCTAGGCCTGCTGTTATGACCATTTTTAGGAGTTTCAACAGTATACAATAGGATTTATTGTCAAGTATCAAAATGCATTGTCTTAGCCACTGTTACATAATATTACTACTTCTCTTCATGGTGATTGTTAATCTTTCAGATTCAAGTATCACCACTGCGAATTTTATTTAAATCAGACCCGTACTTTCTGAGATATGCACACTTTGGACATGGGAGCGTTATTCCTCCAGCCCCTTTAGAATTTTCAAAATGTCGACAGTATGCCTTTAAACCTCAACAGATTTGCATTCTGACTCTTTTATATGATAGGAAGACCCTTCTGCATGTTTACTGGAAATTTTGTTCAATCCCGACTTGTTGATCTGATGATACAAAAGGACTGAATTAATGAGAACCCCACGAACGAAGAGAGCACAGTGTCATGTGTACATTTGAATAGGCTAAGGCCTTGTTCACACTGCGAGCTACACTCGGCCCCAGTGTGTATCCGACGTCCCGGTCTCCTACACACTGGCACATTTGGGGCTCAAAAGCCGGTAACACCACTAGATGGCACTCCACTGGGCTCCAGCCAATCACCACGCTTTCTCACTCATAATTCCCGCGGAAATTACTTCCAGGAGAAACCCAACCCCGTCCCCAGGGGTATAGTTCGCTCAGACAATCTTGGGCCACTCGCCATATTGTCAGAAAGCGAACGAGGTTGGGAAAACCCAAGGACCCGTGCTGCCACCACGCGGTCTTCACGACTGTTAATCTCTAAAAGAGCCAGACGCGGAGTGTGATTTACCGAAGGGGTGAGCCCGTAGCGTCTGGCAAGCGAGACTAACTGCGAGCGAATTGGCGAAGCGAAGCGAGGCGAAAAAACACAGCGAAGTGGCGAGATTATTTAATACACTATTACGCATGCGTGTTCAGACTGGGAGCGGTCAGCAATAGCGATCGAGGATTTGGTCGCGCGAACTGATACAGGATGGACGTGGAATCGTTGATGAGCGCGGTGTTTGCCAGGCGGGCAATTTGGGATAGCAGCGAGAAAAGGCACTCCGACCGTGGAGTCATCCAGAAACTGTGGGATGAAAATAGCAGAAGAGTTGGAATGTGACGGTGAATGTTCTTTTTATTCATAATTTCTCATTTTGCTTTGATGAACTTTGTCAGTTAGCCCAGGCCCTATTTTCGATCGTGGCAACTGAAGACAATTTCGGGGATATTTAAAGTGGATTGTTTCAGAGGTTCTACGTCCGTCGGGCTGGCAGAGACATTTACAGTGACTTAGTGAGGAAGCCCCGCCTTTTTTGGACCCTGACTGGTATTACCCCAGATGAGTTTAATACTACAATTCTTCCAGGACGTCGTGGACAGGCCTTGACACCAAGAAATATACTTCTACTTTTCCTGATATGGATGCGGCAATATCCCTCCTATAGACTGCTGTCTCTCATTTTTTGATGTTAATGAACAGTATATACAGAAGATAATCACTCCCATGATTCCGCTAATGACAGCTACGTCATACCATCGATATGTTAGATGGCCCAACAGAGAAGAATGGCGCCGGATGACCCCACTAGCGGGGAACTCTTTAGCGATTGTTGATGGCACACCCCATCTAATCCGCAGACCATGGAAAGGGAACCTTCAGCGACTCTATTACTCGGGGCATCGAAAGACACATGTATTCAACAACCAGGTGGTTGCTGATGCGGACAACTACGTCATCCGTTGCCGACCAGGATATTTCTGATCAACCACAGACGCATTGTCCTACAGGTAACTTTTTTATTATAGAGTTTTCGCCTAACCCCTGAAACGCCAACGCGATCGTCTGTCGTTTTGTTCGGTGCTCTCATCGTGGCATCGGCTTGGCATTGGCGTTTTCCAGGCGCTTTGCGCCTGATTCTGTGAATATACATTTTTAGAGGTCTAATGACAGAACGAATTCTGTGGTTGTCAAACGTAATGATACAGAACACCATTCTAAGATGATTAATTTTTTCAGGTTGATGCAACCATTTGATGTTCCTCAGGGTGTTAATGTCCTAGCGGATCAGGGTTATCCCAACGAGGCGCCCCTACTTGTGACAGCTCGACAACATGGACGAGAACTTCGTGCTGCAAGGGTGAGAGTAGAACATGCGTTGCACGACATAAAGATCTTCCGTTCAGCAGGAGTTCGTTGTCGTCACCGACGGAAGACAATTCCGTCGATTTTTGGATGTGCCGCTGCCCTAAGGAATAGGCGACGAGCTGTACTGCGAGTGAAAAATGTTCTACTTGGTTGAATCTTGGTGATATGTATCGTCTACAAATTCAGCAACCAAGCTAGAACAGAAACATAGTAGCATACACTTAATAACAATAAAGAAACAAGGGTAGTTATTTTTAAGAGGGCGTTTCTTTAATCTCTAAAGATATACAGTACTGGTACGGTAAAGTTTATTGAGGATCCTCATCGCCGTCTTCTCTTCCAGCCTTCAGCCTCCTGAAGTACCGCGTCATCAGACCAGTCAACTCCCGGTTGTCGTCCAGCCTTTCCTGGAATTGACGCATTACCTGCTGCAGCAAGATTTGGTTCTGCACCTGCAGTTGCCGTAGGCCACCTCTAGAAATGGACAGTGATGGATAATATAGGTTAATTTTACCTACCTGCAATGCTCGGGGGTTAATGACATTCTCCAGGTCGTACGCAAACCTGGCATCCCTACGATTGGGATCAGGGGGAAGATGCCCTGCAACTGCATCTCTGCACCGCAATTCGGCGTCTGACACTCTTTAACCTATTCCTGATTGGCTGGAGGTTTCCTGACGCATATATACGCCGAGCATGGGGAGTCAGTTGTTCTTGGCCTCCAAGGTGGGACCCAATCCTTGCGGCATCGTTACCAAATTCTCGAGGCGCTTCTTCGTACGCACGAATTTCAGCTGCTGTGATGCTATCAGCTGGAGCCATCATGAATGAATGGTGCAGTCACAGTTCCAGGCACTGTACTTTCTGCACCGCACTGTTCCAACAATAGCTGGAATGTTCCAGCACAGTGCTGGCTTTGGTCATCCAACCAAGGAATTCAATAGTCTTTTTTATAGATTGAAAACCCAAGCCTAAACTACCAGTTCCGGTTGGCCAAAGAAGGGGAGTAAAATCAAACAATAGGCCTAGTGATTCTAGGCCTAACTGACGTCTGTAATTGATATGTGGTAATCAGGGTCGAGTGGCTGTGGTAATCAGGGTCGAGTGGTTATGGCTATGTTGATTCGTGCAATAGACATGTAATCTACCCTGGCACAAAAGGAACATTGAACTGTCCCGTTCAGGGGTCAACTCTATTAGGAGCTGTCAGCGAGTTGACCACTAGGTGTCACTACAGCCCATTTCAATGCATCTAGCGGACCCAGTCATTATCGATCAAGCAGCAATCACATAGGTTTTCCTGTACAGAGGTCCGCTTAGACTGTGCTGCCACCTGTTGGCAATATGCGCGGCTGACTACTCCTATTAAAATTGAAGACCGTTTTTTATTGGTCAACTTGGCTCTTGGAAAGGGACGCATGATGTGAGTCTGCAGGGGATATGCTTCGTCCCCTCGGCGATCTCGCTTACACAGCACTGTATTGATTTATGCCTATTCCGTCACGTGAAACATCCGCGCGTTCTGAATGGCCGAAGCGACCTCACCCACCGCTCTTCCATCTTTCAACCATCTCCGCTTAACGCAATGTGTTTTGAATAGGAATTAATGTGCGTCTTGGGACGCTAAAAATAGAACTAATTACGTCGTTTACACTGTTCGAGCGTGGATTGGCTGAACAAGGGGATTCCCTGTTACTAGACAACAGAGGTATTTAGGTCAGAATCCCCGGATGAAGGATGTAGCCGCCTGAGAAAACACGTGAGTTGGAGGATGCTGTGGAAATTGCAGTTTCAAAATGGAAACAAACGGTACGACGATACAAAATTAAAATTTACTCTCTGTCATCTAATGCAGTGGATAGTTTAGAAGGTGTTGGCGTAAAGATATGTGGATTAGAGTCTGGGTCTGTTGAGATAAATCCCGTCCCAGCTTTTCAGTTGAGTGTATGTACGCCGAAATACCGGCTTTCGGACCCCACTTTTATAATCAACCCAACATGTGACGCGAATTCGGAACTGCGGCTGGGTGAGTCTATGCATAAATTAGAACTACGTTTCCTCAACATGCCGAAAGGTGCCGCGGCAGCATGACTTGCGTGCGAGATCGCCGTGCCCCCAAGAATTACCACAGGCAAACGCTTCGCAGAATTGGGCAACTGTTGTTCAACAGGCAATTCGAACTGATCATTTTGTAAGCACTTGTAGAAATCAGGGACCACATTTACGAAAGCCTCGCTAAATGTTAGCGATGCGAGGGCTTTGCGGAAGCTTTGCGAGTGCGATAACTTAGCGATTGTTGGTATTGGCGCAAGCTTCGCAATGACTGCGCAAACCTTTCGCTATTATATAGTTATCGCGCCGTTTGCGAAGGATCGCAAGCTGTTATTTTGTGGCCTTCATACAGCGTGTACAGAGAACATAATCACCAGTGATGTTATCCTTTTAAGTTTGGATGGTGCACGAAGATTCCGCATTGTCACGAATTACGAATCTCGAAACGATTTCAGCAAGTTGATGACGTTACGTCATGACTCGGTTTCTTCGTCTAAATCCCTGGTGATCCGAGCTAAAGCCTTGTCAACGATGTGACAACCTCTCTAACAGCACGTCATTACCTTAAAACAGATATTTCTAGCATTAGTCCACCGCTAAAGTGTGCCAGGTATACACAATTATCACCCGTGTGCTCAGAAAAGCCCCCAAATATATTTCGCGTCAATGAAAATTAGTAATTCGTTTATCGTACATTAGGGAGTTTCCGCAACGCTTCCTCATTACGATTTACTAATATGCTTTGATTATGACGTTATCACTTTGACGTATGACGTTGCGTCGTTTTTCTGACGTCGTGTAAATTCGTTTCGTCTTGACGAGGATGGCTGTAGGTCTTCGTAGGTACGAATAACGAATTGGTAACTTTCACTTACAAGAATTTTTTTCTTGGGCCTGTCTCAGTATAGAGGTGACAATTGGATATAGGCTACCTGGCGTACTTTTGCAGTGGAATAAATGCTTGAAATGTCAGTGTGAGGTATGAAGTGGTGTGAAATGGAGGTTGTCAGATCGTTCACACGGCCGAAAGTAGGACCACCACCGATTCTAGACAAATAAACAGCGTGATGACGTACGGCATGAACGGCCTGAAATCGTTTCGTCATTCTCTTTCGTGACGATGCAGAACCTCCCTATTAACGGTAATCCTCGTCAAGATGCAACGAATTTGCACGACGTCACGAAAGAGACGCAACGTCATACGTCAAATTAATGACGTCATAGTCGAAACGGATTCGTATTTCGTTATTCGGAGATGTTGCGGAACCTCCCTATCGCCTATAAATGTATTGGCGATTCGAGTTCACCCTGAAGGTTCAGGTACACCCTCTCACGACGTAAATTCCGCCGCATTTCCTCTTCGACAGCCAGCAGTAACGTCATGATGTTTGTCTCGCACGGTTTAGCGAGACCTCCAGACCTCCCGCTAAAATTGTGCCTTTAGCGAACCGTTTGCGCAGGCTTGGCGCGATCGCAAAGATAGCGAGGCGTTCGTAAATATGACGCCACATTTGTGCGAACTATTGCGAGGAAATAGCGAATTCGCAAAATTTAGCGTTGTGCTTGCGAATTTTTGCGATGCGCGGCCGTCGTAAATACGACATTTTCCTTTGCGAGGTCTTGGCGGGTACGCTAATTTAGCGAGGCTTTCGTAAATCTGGCCCCCGATTCACTAAGTTATCCCTTCATCACTTTGTCTTCCCCTTGCCCCGACATCTATAGCCAAAACCTACAATTGGCATCTGCAACGCCTTGCAGGATGATTGAAAAATACTGTCTATAGTTATAAAAAAGTGACCCTGTCTTTGGTGGACATTTAATTCGTATCGTATATGTTTCCCGTCAATGCAACCGGAACAGTTTGAAAAATTCCAGTTCTCCAAAAAATCCGTAATTGCATTTATGCACATCTCACCACTCAGTGCTGGTAAGTGTAGAGGTTGAACATTCCTCCAAATGCTCTCACAGACGTCTTTAACAATAGATGTTACTGTGGAAGTACCCATTCGAAAGCTGAAGGCCATGGAGTGGAAGGAATTACACTGTGAAGTAAAAACCGTACTACTGTTTAAGCCATTTGGCCAAAACGTACTATCACTGCCAAGAATTAGTACGAAAACCGTCGGGTGATTTTATTAGCTCACTATCCGTCTACTCCTTGATCCAGGTATTGCAGGGATACCGTCTCTCCTGTCAGACTTGTCTGGGACCAAAAGTAGTACGCTTTGCGTCCACATCTACAGAATAAACTGTACGGAAATCACCCATCACCTTGAGGCGACTGCAGATGTCTTATCAGCTGGACGCAAAGGACCCGGGTGCTGACGTCACAGGCGGTCCGACTCTGAATTTCTCGGGTTGGTTCAAAACCTGGCAATGGCAATGGCAATGGCATTGGCAATGGCAATGGCAATGGCACTAAAAATGAGAAAAATGTTAATTTTTGCTAATGTTGCTAAAGATAAATGGCAGAAGAAAAACAAACAGTGCGCATACTTTAATTTTATTCCTTTTTTCACTGTTAACAGTTTTTTCCCGTAGAGGAGGTTGTCTCCGGGACGTAGGATTGGTCTGCAAACTACACTTGCATTACTTTCCATATATGGATATGATTCTCTTAAATTAGGACACCGCTTCGACCCTAATGCGATCGAAAATGTAAGGATTTTCGGACTTAACAAACATTCTCTTTATTACTGTCTCAATTAAATTATATCAAATAGAAATTCTGCAATGTTCCTCGATAAAATGTTGTTTTCTGTTTGTCTGTGTTGGCTCGAAGGACCGGGATTAAACATAATTTATGTATGCCTTGACCCAGTTTACCATGCATGATGGAGCGCACGTGCGCGCA